>CM053610.1:28859824-28933116 GCA_028646535.1 Procyon lotor
GGGTGCACGAATGACCTAGCTCCTATTATCTGGAGTATTTCTCCACCCTTGAGCACCCTCTAGTGTCAAGCCATACTCTGAGAGGGCTGTTCACCTTTGAGAACCTGTTCCTACCAGGGTGGGTATGAGTGCTTTTACCCTATTTGGGAATTAGCAAACTGCTTCAGTTCACCATTTAGCCCATCTCTAGCGCTTGTCCCTAATGATGTAGCCAAGCAAAAGGGATGTGTCTTCCTTTTCTAGAATGACTAGCAGATTTTCAGTCTCAAGGTCTATCCAGTTGGCTATCCAGATGTGTTTTTGGGCTTTATGTTGGTGGACTTTATTTTTTATTTAGGAAGATGTGTGCCATGTCACCTAGCACAATGGTATATTAAATTCATTCAGACAGCATTTCCTCAGCTGTAGACTTCCTTCCTCTTCCATTAGTGGGAGAGAACCACCACTCATGTAGCTCTTTTTGAAACCTTACTTAATTAGGATCTTGTGCCTTCGTGGTGGGAATGTGGTGGTGGTGGGGTGTTTAGGGGGGGAGGGTACACATACCTTGACAGTCCAGTTAACAATCGACCTTGGCAGTT
The DNA here is from genome assembly GCA_028646535.1 of Procyon lotor. NCBI lineage: Eukaryota > Metazoa > Chordata > Mammalia > Carnivora > Procyonidae > Procyon > Procyon lotor. Next base: position 28,860,406 of record CM053610.1, read on the forward strand.
CTGGAGTTGGCATATGGTTTTAGTTTGCTCTCAGCTGAGTTGACAAGACAATTTTCTCGCCCTTGACTCTCAGCTGTGAGACCCTGGCCTCGTCTGACAAGTATACTCTTTAGGGGAATAGATGGCAGGGCTGAGAGTAGATAGTTTGTGAGGTCTCTCTTAGCCCTGAAGTTGTGACTTTTTGAGTCTCCAAACATTGTGGAAAAAAATGAAAAAATTGTATACATTGAGAGGCAGAATGCCACATGATATTAAAAATGGATTAAAATTAAGCAAAATGTAAGAATATCAAATAGGTAAAGGGAATGAAGGAAAAATACATATGCAAAATGTATAATATAGTTCCTTTTCCCCATGTGGTCTATTTTTACCGTAGTGGCCATATTATATAAAAATATATACTATTTGGCCCTAGATTCCTACAGATCATATTTTTGAGATTGGGCTTTGATGATACTTTTTGAAGAATACATCTTAAAAAAATGCAGCTACTCTTGCTTCACTGATAAAAGTAAAAAGAAAGAAAAATGAGTAAGAAAGAATATTGGAACCTTACTGTGAGTTGAAAAATGTAACCTTCACCGTAATATGGCCCATAATCTAACGGCAGATATGGTTGATATGGTTGGAAAGCCTTGCTGCAGCCTCCAGTGTGGTCCCCCTGTCCTTCAGGAAAGGAAGGACATGTGGGAAAACCAGTGTACAATTAAAAAATAATTTGATCACATGCTTCAGCTTAGTTGGATACTTGCTGATGAAACTCTCTCCCTTTTCTCTCTCAGCTGGAGCACTTAAGCACCCTCCAGTGAGGGATTCCCTAAATTCTTGGCAGAAGTTATTCAAACCTAATTTAGTATATATAAGGGGACGAATTTTGTGTTTATCAGCCTCAAATAGCATAAACACCTCAAGTTTTCAGGGCAGCCTTTATAAGTGTCATTTTCAAACAGGTGTTCCTGATTCTCTAGGAGCTTAGTTTTTCCATTTTACCTTTTTCTAAATGGGGTTACTTGGTGAATGTCCTTCAGAATTTTTTTAAATCATATGCACTACATCATTCAGAGAATAGAAATGACTAATTAGAGTGATTTGGGGTTTGGATAAAGATGTGTTTGTCCATTAAAAAAAAATAGAATCAGGGGTGCCTGGGTTGCTCAGTTGGTTAAGTGTCTGACTTTGGCTTGGGTCAGATCCCAGGGTTGTGAGATCAAGCCCCTTGTCGGGCTCCGCACTCAGCAGGGAGTCTGCTGCTCCCTCTGCCCTTTCCCTCCCCGACCCCTTGTGCTTTCTCTGTTTCCCTCTCAAACAAATAAATAAAATCTTAAAAAAATATATAGAATCAAAGGTTATCACATTTTGAAAGAAAAAACCCAGCCATCCTATTTTAAATCCTCACCATTGGCTCTGTAGTTAGCACTTATCAAGGCCTGGTGTTTACAAAGGTTGTATCGGGGGTTTTCATATATCATTTTATTTAATCCCTTTGATAATTTTGAGTTAGGTGTTGCTGTCCTTATTTTTTAAATTAGGAATCTGGGACACGGACAGAAGTGTTTTTCTTTTTTTTTTTTTAAAGATTTTATTTATTTGACACACAGAGAGAGAGATCACAAGTAGGCAGAGAGGCAGGCAGAGAGAGGGGGGAAGCAGGCTCCCTGCTGAGCAGAGAACCCGATGCGGGGCTCGATCCCAGGACCCTGAGATCATGACCTGAGCCGAAGGCAGAGGCCTCAACCCACTGAGCCACCCAGGCGCCCCCAGAAGTGTTTTTCTTGTAATGAAACCAAGTCCACTCCAGCTGCTCTGTCTCGTATTTTAGCCCCTGACCACAGGTGCCAAACACTTGGCGTGTGTCCAGTACAAATGAAGATGTGCTGGAAACGGAAAATATACACCTGATACACTTGCCTTCAAAGGCGAAGGTAACACACTAAGAATGTAAACATTTTTATAGTGATTACGTGCTGAAATGATAATGTGCATTTATTAGGTTACATAAAAGTATTGAAGTTAATTTCCTCCGTTTCTGTTTACGTTTTTATTAACTGCAACTGCTAGAAAATTGAAAAGTACACCTGTGGCTTGCATTCTGTTTCTACTGTACAGTGGTGCTCTAACATCTGTGCACACAGTTGAAACGGGCAAATCGTTCCATGTACAAGGCTTGTGACTTCTGGCATCCTTTTCACCTCAATCCTTCCTCCAGAGCAGCTCTCTTCACCGTGCTCTTCATGTTGGAGCCTTTAGCACTTAGCAGTTGGGTCCACATCACTAAATTACTTGCTGTGTTTCTGCTTTATTATTACTATTGCTGTGGCGGTTGTTGCTGTTTGATAGTGATTGTAGGCTTTGCTTCTGGAACAGCCCCTTAGCATTCGAGGGAGCTTTTGCTCAGTTTAACCCCTATACCTCTGCCATATGGTCTGCACGTACACACATATTCCCCATCCTCATAATATTGCTGTAAACGTGACATTGCTTAGGTCAAATTCAGGGTTTGTTATCATGACTGCACATGCTAGCTTGTAACTGAGCTATGTGTGAAGTACTCTTTTTATTTTCTGCACCATTTTTGTTTATCCTGGGATCAGTAATTGCCTTGTTATTATTCAGTTGCCTAGCTTTGCATGGTCCAATCCTAGTTCCATCTCAGATTCTCTACCAGTTATCTAAAGTTAATTTTGCATGCTCATAGGTGCTTTTTGAAGATGCATCTCGTGGAGACTTAGAAACTGCTGTAGCCCCCACTCATGGTTCTCTCTCGGTCTGGCCCATGATCTCATGTAGGGAGGGATCTGCTTTCACCAGATCCTAGGATTTCCTCTGCCTTTTGCCGTTCTTGGCCTTCCTGTTTCCTTCATCTTCCTCTTTCTTGGTTAATTTCCTCATTTTGGCGAAGTACGTCTTTAGTTAAGCTTCCTGAGAAAGGATGCATGGGATTTAAATTTTTTAAGACCTTGCATGTCTAAAAATATCCCCTCCCCCTCATGTTTAAATGTAATTGGAATTTGGAAACAATTTTCTTTAGAATTTTGAAGATACTTCTCTATTGTCTTTTAGTCTCCGGAGTTGCTTTGAGCCATTTGGAGCCAAACATTCACTCACCATCCCTTCGAACCACCTCCCACCCTCTTTTTAAAGATTTTTTTTTTTTTTTTAAATCTCCAATGCCTGATGTGTTACTGTGATATATGCCCTAATAAGAGATGTTTTCATCCTAACTTTCATGTACGGGCCCTCCTGTACTGTTCCCTTAATTTTTAATTTTTTTCTCTCTTCTTTTTCTTTTTTTTAATTCTTTTTTAAAAATTAATTAATTTGAGAGAGAGTGAGAGAGTGAGAGACAGCATGAGCGGGGAGAAGGTCAGAGGGAGAGGCAGACTCCCCCTGGAGCTGGGAACCCAATATGAGACTCGATCCTGGGACTCCAGGATCATGACCCGAGCCGAACGAAGGCAGTCACTTAACCAACTGAGCCACCCAGGCGCCCTCTCTTATTTTTCATCTTTTTTATTTTTGCTGAAGTTTCTGAATGACTTACCGAACTTGGTCCCCCAGCACTTCTGTTGTTTTTTATTTCAGCTATCACTTTAATTTGTTCTGAAAGTTTCTTATTTTTTGTTATTGTATTTATTGCTTTATGGTTGCAATATCTCCTTTGTCCCTGATAATATAGTTTATTATATAGTAATTATTATAAATTATATATATTTAAATATTATCATATAATATATAATTATTATAATAATTATATTAATTGTTATTATATAATATATTATATAATAATGATAGTTTCTTAAAAAATGGTTTCCTTCTCCCTGCATAGTCTCGGTTTTGGCCAAGTAGTTTCTTTCCTGTTTGTTTTGTTTTCTCTCATGATAGAGTCTTTCCTTAGATGGCAGGTGATTCCTGGTTGTTCACTTGTATTTGAGAGTGGGGTATTAAAAAGACGGAAGGCAGTGCTCCATGCAAATGTGGGCTTGTGGTGTTTGCTTCCCTTTAGAGCCATCCATCCAGGCTGTTTCCTTGTGGAATCCCTGATGTCAGTACTTCTAGATCCTACCTTTTAGGTTAGTCCAGGTCCTGAATGCTTTTAGTCTCCTATTTGGAGAGGCTAGGCCGGAAAGAGTATATTAGACAAGGTTGTCGAGAGACCCAGAACCAGTAGAAGGTATATATAATTATTATAGGAATTGGCTTATGCAATTATAGAGACGACTCCGAAGTCCCATGATCTATTGTCTGCTAGCTGGAGAACAAGGAGAGCCCTTGTGTAATTCATTCTCAGTCCAAAGACCTACGAACCAGGAGTGCTTAAGTCTGGGCAGGAGAATATGGGTGTCCCAGCTCAAACAGAGATTGAATTCACTTCTTCTTGCACCTGTTGTTCTATTTGGGCCCTCAGTAGATTGCATGGTAGCCACCTATACTGGGAGGGCGGTTGGCCTTAGTGCACCAATTCAGGTGCTGATTTCTTCCAGAAACACCCTCACAGATATACCCAGAAATAATATTTTATTAGTTGTTTGGACATCCCTTAGCTCCCATAAGTTGACATATAAAATTAGCCATCATAAGGGACGTGTAGGTTGGGGAAGTTATCATTCAGTTTGTAAATGTTCCCTTAATTTTCTTTTTTCAGTAGGGTATGCCCTACTTTATGCTGTGCCTGGTGTTTTCCAGACCAGAGGTCCTCTGTCTTAATCTCTCCAAAAAATAATTCCTTACATTTCTGAAAGGGTGAGAGAGGGCAGTTGGTCTGGCTGAGCATAGTAAAGGGGAGTAGACTCTTGGGTCTACTTGTACGTGGATTTTTTTTCGATAAATACATTAGGGTACTGGGCGCCTGGGTGGCTCAGTCAGTTGAGTGTCTGCCTTCAGCTCAGGTCATGATCCCAGGGTCCTGGGATCAAGCCCCACATCAGGCTCCTTGCTCAGCAGGGAAGCCTGCTTTTCCCTCTCCCTCTGCCTGCTCCTTCCCCTGCTTGTGCTCTCTCTCTTTCTCTCTATCAAATAAATAAAATCTTTAAAAAAACCCCACAATACGGTACTATAAATGTATTATCTCTTATGGTTTTCTGGTGGCAAAGGCAGAGAGAGAGCAAGAATCTTAAGCAGGCTCCATGCCCAGCATGGAGCCCAACACAGGGCTTAATCTCACAACCCTGAGATCATGATCAGAGCCAAAGCCTAGAGTTGGACACTTAAGCAACTGAGCCAGCCAGCACTCCAATGGTATTAACTCTTTAAGCGTCTGATAGAATTTATCTGAGCCTGTGCTTTCCTTTGTTGGTGGTTTTTAAGCTGCTAATTCAATATTATATATATATTTCAATAATTTATATATATTAAAAAATAGGCTCCACTCCCACCATGCAGCCCAATGTGGGGCTTAAACCTATGACCCTGAGATCAAGACCTGAGCCAAGATCAAGAGTCAGATGCTTTCCTGACTGAGCCAAACCAGGGCCCCCAATACAATATATTTTTAAGACTAGCTTTAAAACATGTATCTTGCAACTACTTACTGTTATTTGGTTATTCAGCCAACCTTTCTTCTATATATTATCCAAATAGAGATTTTGATATACCTACTTATAACCTTTTTTCTTCTGTTAAAGGTCTGTAATTACTCTGGAATCAGTAAGCGATGGTGTCAAAGAAATTTGCCATTAAAGTAAGTAGTGGTTGATAGTCTTTAAAATGGTTAATCATTTTCTAATAGAACTGTGTTCTGTGTTCACTGAAGTTGAAGCTCTGAACTTGCTTTCTACTCTTTAAATTAGTGTCTTTACTGAAAACTTGGAGTAGGTGATTGATGATTTGCATATTAAGAATGGGGACGGAGAAAAAAATAGTTCATATGGTTATGGGAGTTTCTTGCTTCAAGTCTTCTGTAAAATGCCTTTAGGTCATCAGTTGTCCTCAATGTTAAAAACTGTCGTTCACATATGTATGTCTGGGACATGACTTTTGATAATGACAAAGCAGATGAAAATGAAGTAGGCAGCAAATGCTGCAGGTGGGTGAATGCCAGGGGAGAGGTCTCTTGTCTGGCTGCTCGCTTTTGTTTTCTTTTTATAAGTATCTTTCCTCTGTCCCTTGGTGGCTGGGGCCATCTCAGGTGTGGGGAGATGGGAGAACTATGTGAGAAGGGTAGTGGGAAAGGACAGGAGAAGAATTGATAAATAGTGACTCTGAGGTCTCTGAGATGCCTTCACCTACACTGGCTGTTGGGGACATTTTTTTTCCGTGCTAGTGTTACATTAAGTACATTCACAACACCAAAACAGACAAATTACTGTGGTTAACCTGATCAGATGCTACTTAATGTTGTAGTTATATCTTATTTTTACCAAGTCCTGGCTTATTAGATTTACAACGTATTTACAAATTTCATTGCTTTCCCACACATTCTGTAGTATTTCTTTTTATGAGAGGTTATAAGTGGTGAACTTCCATCATTTGTCTTTCCAAAAAATGTGTTTTTGTCTTAACCCTAGAAGGTTGGTTATAGAAATCTAAGTTGAATGTTATTTTTCCTTGACATTTGGAAGATATTTTTCCATTGTTTTCTGGGATCTGTTATGGCAACTGAGAAACTTTGTAGTTACTGATTGATGTTTAAAACCACCTTTAAAATTTAGTAGCTTAAAACAAGCCATTTTATTCTCTCTTGTGATTGTGTAGGTTGCCTGGTATTATTTGGGTCATTGCTCTTTTTTTTTAAACTTTTTTTTTTTTTAAGATTTTATTTATTTATTTGACAGAGAGATCACAAGTAGGCAGAGAGGCAGGCAGAGAGAGTGGGGGGAAGCAGGCTCCCTGCTGAGCAGAGAGCCTGATGCGGGGCTCGATCCCAGGACCCTGAGACCATGACCTGAGCCGAAAAGCAGAGGCTTTTTAACCCACTGAGCCACCCAGGCGCCCCTGGGTCATTGCTCTTTTTGATGGTGGCACGGGCTGCAGTTATCTGGGAACCCAGTTCAGTGGGAACATCAAAGATGACATGCTCACACGGCTGTCACTTCACACTGGCCGAGGTTGGGGACCTCACCTGGGGCTGTTAATTGTTGTCTGTCAGTTCTCACTGGCATGGCTGCTCTCTCTGGCTTGGGCTTCTCCTAGCACGGTGGCTGAGTTTGAGGGATGGTGTCCCAGAGCAAGAGCTGCTAGAAGAAAGAAGATAATTGGCCAGTTCTCTGAAGGCTTGGGCTGGGAAGTCTCACTTGGCACTCACACTGCATTCTGTTGGTCAGAGCACTCAAAGGGCCCTTCCTAAGGGAAGCTGCAGCTTTTGATGTGAGAAGCAGCATGTGCCCACAGGGAAGCAAAGATTTGTGGGGGCACATCTGTGGAGACTGGTAACCACAGAAGTCTCTTGCCTGCCTTGTTGTGATTTCTTCCTTGGTTATCTCGGTTATCAGCTTTTTTTTCTGGCTGGTCTTAAAATTTTGTCTTTGGCTTTGATGTTTTACAATTTGACTGTGAAGCCTCAAGCTGCAGACTTGTCTTTATTTATCTGGCTCGGGATGCAATGTGTGTCTTTACTTGAAAGATGCAAGTCTTTTTTATCAGTTTTGGAAAATCGCAACCGTTTTCTCTTCAGGTACTGTACTTTATCCTCTCTGTTCTACTTCTTCTGGAACTCTTAAACTAAGTTTTCCGGGTAGTCTTGTGTAATAGTTTCTTATGTGCTGCGAGGGTGATATTGACTTGACCGAGACGGAGCCCCTGCGGACTGTGTGCAGCGCTCTGCCAAAACTGGCAGCGGCCCAGTAGGGCAGACAGTTCCGGTCAACCACAGATTTTGGACCCGAGGTGCCTCATTATGCCAGAGAGGAGTCTCTTGATTTCTAAGCCATACACACGGGTGGAGCAGATTCTGCTACCTTATTGCCCCATCTCACAGCCACGCCAGCGAGGCCAGGAACTCAGTTCCTAGATCATGCCAGACAGGGGAGTTACTCCAGCTGTGACTACCAAATTAGCAGTTGGAGGTACAGACAGCGTTCTGACACATTACATGCAAGATCGTGTGCATCACATTGTTACTGTTTCTGTGCCTCTGATCACACAGGCAAGGGGCCAGTGCTTTCCAAATCATGCAGTTTTAAAAGCCCCACAACCCAAACATTGGGATCCTGTTCTGAACGTCTGACATCCTTCCTGCCAGATTGTCTGTGCTGGCCGAGGGTTTCATGGGCAGCAGGGAGACTCACACACCTGCTACCAATGCTGACATCACGTGCCTTTTCTGACTAATGCTGCTCAAGTAGGCTTACACAAGTGCTGCTTGGCCATTTGCCATTTCTTGTTTCTTTCTGTGTCTCTGTGTTGCATTCGGAGTGCTCTTTATTAGACCTCTTCCAGTTCATTAATATCTTCTCATCTGGATTTAATTTGCTGTTTAATCTGTATTTTATCTACTCTTTAACTTGTTTATTTTTAGTGACTATATTTTTCAGCTAAGAATTTGTATTTGGTTTATTTTTTTAATTCAAATTCTACCAGTCCTTTTTAAATATACTTGTCCTATTTTTAAAACATATTTCCATATGCTTTTATCTTCTTTATAATTTTAAAGCAATTTGTTTCGGGGTGCCTGGGTGGCTCAGTCATTAAGCATCTTGCCTTTGGCTCAGGTCATGATCCCAGGGTCCTGGGATCGAGCCCCACATCAGGCTCCTTACTCAGCAAGAAGCCTGCTTCTCCATCTCCCACTCCCCCTGCTTGTGTGCCCTCTCTTGCTCTCTCTCTCTCTCTCTGTCAAATAAATAAATAAAATCTTAAAAAATAATAATAACAAAGTAATTTGTTTCATAGTCTCTTGTAGATTGTTCTCTTATTTCCATTATTATTTACTAAATGTGGAATAAATTGGGGATTGAAATTGCTGGATTGTTCATGTGTGTATTTTTAATCGTGTGCTCATTTTCAGTCACATCCTAACATGTGCATCATGTGCATATTCATGTGTGCGCATGCACATGTGTGCATGCACGCGAGTGCGCACGTACACACACACACATACAGACACACACACACACATTCTAGTGCAGTTGAGCAGTTTCAAGTTTACTTCTGCTGGAGCCACTGGCATTTCAGTGGTTTTGGACCAGGCTTCACATTAATTTCATGGCTTGGGATTCTACCACCTTGTGGGTAGTACAACTCTGCAACCTATGAAAGAGTCTGGCGCAACATTTGTGTTTTTAGTATTTTATAGTATTTTCCTTGCTGATCTCCCTTCCCTTCCTTCCTGCTAAAGCCCTGGATGGATGGCAAGCTTCCATGTTGCTTTCCTTGGACAGCAAGCAGTGATTTTTTTTTTTTTTTCTTCTAGTTGCATTTTCATGAATGTCACAGTTTATCAAGAGAATGAAGGGAAGAGTTCCATGGAATAGTTCCTGCTCCAAGAAATTTTGGACAAATTTACCTGTATGAACCGTAGAATATTATGAGTGTCCAGTACTTAATGTGTCAAGCATTGTACAAAGAACTGAAGTTGAAGTTCTTTATAGGTCTGGGCTTAATTGGAATGAGTTTCTTCTGAACTCTCGTCTCTCTTCTACCCCTTTTGGGCGTTAGGATCCTAGTTCTCCGCTATCCTTGCTCCCACATATGCTGACTGCCAGGCTCAAACCTTCTAATGGCGTGATTTTTTTTTTCTCCCCTTACTCCCCTTTATTGAGATATAATTGACATAGAATATTGTGTAAGGTCAAGGTGTACAATGCATTGATTTGATAAGCCTATGCGGTGAAATGTTTACTACAATTAGGTTAGTTAACAAACACGTCCTTTACCTTATATAATTACCATTTTGTTGTTTTTGTGGTGCAGACATTAAAGCTTGACTCTTGTAGCACCTTTCTAGGATACAACACAGCATTGTTAACTGTAATCACCATGCCATATGTTAGATCCCCAGAACTTACTCATCTCATAACTGGAAGTTTATACCCTTTGACCGACATCTTTCTATTTTCCCTATCACTTAGCTCCTGGCAGCCACCATTCTATTCTGTTTCTTTGAGTTTGTTTTTTTTAGATTCCATGTATAAGTGAGATCATACAGTATTTGTCTTTCTCTGACTTGTTTCACTTAGTACACTGCCCTCAAAGTCAATGCATTTGTCATAAACAGTAGGATTTCCTTTCTTTATTTTTAAAAAATTTTTACATTATTTATTTATCAGAGGGAGAGAGCGCACAAGCAAGGGGAGGCAGGCAGAGCAGGCAGAGGGAGAAGCAGGCTCCCTGCTGAGCAAGGAGCCCGATGTGGGACTCCATGTGGGACTCGATCCCAGGACTCTGGGATCATGACCTGAACCGAAGGCAGCTGCTTAACCGACTGAGCCACCCGGGCGTCCCGGATTTCCTCTTTTTTTAATGGCTAAATAATACTCCATTGTGTATTTTTGCCACATTTTTTTATTCATTTATCCATCAATGGACACTTAGGTTGTTTCCCTGTCCTGCCTATTGTGAATAATGTTGCAGTGAACATGGGGTGCAGATACCTCTTTGAGAGAGTGATTTCATTTTCTTTGGGTATATATCCAGAAATGGAATGGTTAGATCACATGGTAGTTCAGTTTTGAGTTTTTTGAGGAAGCTGCATACTGTTTTCCATAGTGGCTGCCACCAGTTTATATTCCCGCCTATTATGCACCAGCGAAGGTTCCCCTTTCTCCTTGTCCTCACCAGCATTCTTTATCCCAGGTCTTTTTGATAAAAGTCATTCTAGCATGGGTAAGGTGATAATGATTTTGATTTGCATATCCAATGGAGTGATTATTAGTACTGTTAAGGGTTTGTTTATTTAGGAGTCTTTTTTCAAACAGAGAACCATTTTTTTGGCTTTGATATATATTTTTATATATATATATATATATATATATATATATATATATATATTTTTTTTTTTTTTCCCCCTGTAGTGTGCTTGTTTCCTATTTTATGGATTTTTAAATGATTTTCTCCCTTATATTTTCTTTGAGGAAATTTGCTGTTCTCTGTTCAGTTTAAGCTTAAATCATGGAATTTGAGCACTTATTTTCTTTCCTTTTTTTAAAAATAGATTTTATTTACTTATTTATTTGACAGAGAGAGAGAGAGAGATCACAAGTAGGAAGAGGCAGGTGGGGTGGGGGCCGGGGGCAGGGGGGGGGGGCGGGTCGGGAGAAGCAGGCTTCCTGCTGAGCCAAGAGCCAGATGTGGGGCTTGATCCCAGGACCCTGAGATCATGACCTGAGCCGAAGGCAGAGGCTTTAATCCACTGAGCCATGCAGGCGCCCCACACTACTTCTTTTCTAATATGTACACTTATAGCTATAAATTTTTCTCTCCAAGTGTTTGCTCCTTTAATTGTATTCCTCTTGTTTTCTTAGAGATGCAGTTTAAGTAGAGGTTTTGTTTTTCAAATAAACATTATTTTCTAATTGTCACTGGGATTTCATTTTTTTCTTCCTCTTTGAGTGGGAGAGAGAGAGAGAGCAGAGGGAGAGAGAGAATCCTAAGCAGGGAAGCCAGTGCAGGGGTTCATCTCACAACCCTGAGATCATGACTTGAGGTGAAACCAAGAGTCAGATGCTTAACTGACTGAGCCACCCAAGCGCCCCTGTGATGCCATTTTTGGTCACTAGGTTATTGAAATGTACATTGTTTCTAAGTATTTGGGAATTTTCTAATCATTTTGTTGTTTGGCATAATTCCTCTATTTTTTAAAGTATTCCATAAACATTTGGAAAATGTGATGGTTGTCAGGTGCATTGAACTATATGTCATTTAGATCATGTTTGTTAATTTTGTAGCAATCTAATTTTTTACTAGTTAGTAAATTAGTAATCTAATATTTACTAATAGTATTTTTGTATTCTTTGGGTAAATACCTAGTAGTCGAATTACTGGATCATCTGGTAATTCTATTTTTCATTTTTTTGAGGAAGCTCCATACTGTTCTCCACAGTGGCTATACTGGTTGGTTGCATTCCCACCAGCAGAGTACGAGAGTTCTTTTTTCTTCACATCCCTGCTAACACTTGTTTCTTGTCTTTTTAATTTTAACCATTTTGACAGGTAAAGCAGAACAGAGACATTCTCAGAGATGCAAGATCTAAAAAAAATTTCCTTCTAATGTACCCTATTTTAGGAAGAATGTGGTTTCCCAAAATGAGGGAGTAAACAGAGAAGGAGTGAGTTATAGGATCTGGGAAATAGGAAGTCTTGCAAGTGAGTGCCTGAGCAAATCCCATGGTGATCAGCAATATGTCCTGCCTAGAAAGCAATCAGTCCAACTGGCATGGGACATAGGGTTCCATGAAAGATGTCCCCAACAGGAAATGAAAGGATGAAATAGCTCATGTATTTGAAAGTAAGAGGAGGTTTTCTTGGGTCTGTCAGAGAGTGTGGGAATGATTTAGTGATAAGAATATGGGAAACTAAATAAAAGAAGAATGAAGCAACTCTTCCTATCTTGTGCAAGATTGGACAGAAAGCAAAGTACATGGCTGAGTTTGGAACAGAGGGTACATTTCATGTTGTGAACTCCAGATATTGGAAGGCTGGGGAAGGTAATGTGTGGGTGGTGGATTGTAAGCATTGTCTTCACTTTCGTTAGAAAGTATGTAAAGTTGAAATAGTAAGAAATTGGTAGTAATAGCATAGTGTTTAAAAACATGATAGTAAATACCAGATCAAATAGCTGAAGTGTTCAGTGTGGTTGCTCTTGGTGAGAGCTGGGGAGAGTGGTGACGGGATACGGCAGAGGAGGCCTGTTTTTGATAAGGCATTTTAATCAGTGTATATACATCACTATAATCAGTAATTAAATGAGTAAGTAAAGTTTAAAAGGAATTAACCTTAGCAAATTTTCGTAGAGATGCATTTACTTTTGGCTCTCTCGGTTGAAAAATACTTGGTTAGAACATGGTTTCTAAAGTAATGGAAAACCAGATGAAAACCAAATAGTTTGCCACTTGCTGATTCTGAGTTGTTTATTGTGAGACTTTCCCTGGAATGGTATTAATTATCCATGCAAACAGCTTATGCTTCTTCGTTTTAAAAAATTTTTTTTTTTTTTAAAATTCATTTGATAGAGTGAGAGAGCACAAGTAGGGAGAGCAGCAGGCAGAGGCAGAGGGAGAAGCAGGCTTCCTGCCAAGCGGGGAACCTGACATGGGCTCCATCCCAGGTCCCTGGGATCATGACCTGAGCTGAAGGGAGACACTTAACCTACTGAGTCACCCAGGCGCCCCGCTTATCCTTCTTCAAATGCAGAAGTCTTTTGACCTTCCTGTGTATAAGAGGGTTTTTTTTTTAAACCGCTGTGTCCCTGTCCTTGAACTCTTATAATTGTCTCCTCGGCCAGAATGCTAGGAAATGGCAACAGTGAGTGAGACGACGGAGTCCTTGGAACCACAGCTTTCAGGGTCACTACAAATTGTGGCAGGGAGACAAGTGCTATACTTCTATCACTCCTTTCTCAGTTGGGTGTAGTGGTGACAGTCGGCACATGTGTCCCCAGGGTTCCATAGTGATCTTAATTCTAGCTCTGCACCCGCCCCAGTATTTTAGAATTTCCAAAAGTATGCATTATTTAGGGGTCAGGGACCAGCAAATTTTATTCCACAAACTAGCTGCTAATTTTTGTAAATAAAGTTTTATTGGATTGCAGCCGCTCCTATTTGGTTTATATTGTTTCTGGCTCCTTTTATGCTGTGGTGCCAGAATTGAATAGTTGTAACAAAGACCTCACTGCCTGTAAAGTCTGTTCTCTCTCTCTATCTCAGTAAATCCTGGATTAGTAAATCTCTCGTATAAAACACATCTCCCTTCCTGCTAGCCGCAGTTCAGGTGTTCAGAAAGTACACATGTCCCATATTGGGCACCATGGGTCTGAGTCTGTGCATCCTTCTGTGCTCCTACCTCCTTGCCCCCTGTCCGAGTAAGCTTTGAATGAAGTTCCCTAGGGGTTAAACTGGCAGCAAGGTGGGTAAATTAGCAAGGCCAAGACAAGGCCGTTTCCTTTGCGAGTGGAAACAAGAAATAGATATGGTCATAAACTGTATTACTCATGGACTTCTATCCACATTTTAGTAACGAGTTTTAGTTTCAGTGAGAAGAAATAAAGAAAGAAATAAATAAGAAAATAAAGTTGAATAATAAGTTATGGTCAAAAATGTCAAATCAGTATATATGGTGTTTGCCTCTGGAAAGTTTATGGGTCCATCCTCTGCTTTAAAGTTATTTTTAAAAGTAAGTAATGCTGCCAGGTCTCCCTCCTGATAATAATTACATCTTTGGATTTAAAATTTTCATCTCGGGTTCCAGCAAAGCAGTACTTTGAAAGGTTCCTACCTCATTGTCTGTCTCTGTTTGTAGATCATTTCCTCTGCTTCCTGCATCTGTTTTCTTGGATTAGTTAGGTATTACACCAAAGTCTAGAATTCTTTGGGCTACAAAGCCTGCTCTGCTCCTTCCCCTCCCCCCAATCTTCTTTATTGTGGGTGGGAAAATTTTTGTTGGGAGGGCTTGATTAATTAGAAGGGATTCCTGGCTTCCCTAGCAGAGGCAGCCTGGGAAGATTACAGAGCCTGGCTTAGTGACAGGCCAATCTGTATTTAAGGAAAAACTCGACCAGACAGATTTCCCTGGAATGTGGATCTGGCTTTGTCTTCTTTCACAGAGAATGTGTTATGACCCCCTCCTTCTCCTTCCCACCCACTCCAGGAGACTTAAAACTTTTACTTTTGCTGTTGATATTTGTCCACTCTTGATTCTGGGGCGGGGTGGGGAGCTGGAGTTTTGGGGTAGGAAGACTGAATCATTTTCTGAATCTAAGGTGACAGGTTTAAGATTTTATTAATGTTTAGTAGGAGGAGAGGAGAGACTTTACTTTTTTTTTTTTTAAATTTCCCTGCATCTTTACTACCTGTATTTTTCTTTCTATTCCTTTGTAGCTATTATAGTTTTATGTACTGCTCTGAGTTTCAGTTAACCTTAGTCTCTGCATTCCTTAGAACAACCACAAAAAGAGAAATATGTCCAAGAATTGACAGTAATTTCCCCTTTGTAATAAAAGTAAAAGTGAAGAGCCGTGCTTTGAACTTCCACAGAAAGAGAGTTGAATAGCAAATGGTCTTTTGTCTTGCCCTCTTGCCTCAGTGCACTACTTCAATTCTGTGTCCTAGGTTTTTTAGTCTATCTAAGGGGGAATGTGGTACTGACTCTGTCATCAGCACTCATTTAAAAACTGATGCATTGACTTTATGTGTGACATTAAAAAAGATGTATCCAAATATTTTCGTACCAGTTGAGTTCTAGATAATGATTTTCTACTACATTTTAAGAATAAAAATGAAGTATCTTAACAAATCACAGAAGTTTTAAATGGTTACCTTCTTTCATTCTTTTTTTTTTTTTTTTTAAAGATTTTATTTATTTATTTGACAGAGAGAGATCACAAGTAGGCAGAGAGGCAGGCAGAGAGAGAGGGGGAAAGCAGGCTCCCTGCTGAGCAGAGAGCCCGATGCGGGGCTCGATCCCAGGACCCTGAGATCATGACCTGAGCTGAAGGCAGAGGCATTAACCCACTGAGCCACCCAGGCGACCCTAAATGGTTACCTTCTTTATTAGAAATGAATTTGAGAGTTTGCAACCTTTATCCCTGGGAATGCTTTTTACAGAGGCATTTGTCTTTGTCTTTTTCTCAAAGTAAAAAGAGGTATCTCTGTATTTCTTCTCCCGGTACTTAAAGCCTTCATCTTCAAGTCCTTAATTTTGTCTGTTCCTTGGGAGAGCTTTAAGTTTTCAAGACCTAGAGCCAGTAAGAGTTTGACTAGTGGTGAATGACATGCTCCAGCTAAAGTAGGCTGCTGTTTTTCCCCTGTTGCTTATTATCTGTTCTTTTACACTGGCCTGGCTGGAAACCATAGTCAACTAAATGTGTTCTGATTACTTGATAGACTCCAGATAAAATTCACCAATGGTCACCCAATTCCCAATTAATTCTGCCGCAGGCTTAAAGCTCTTAGGTTACTTCTCACTCAATAGGGCATTTGCTCTGAGTGTTGATGACTTTGAAACAAAGTTCTTGTTGGGTTTGAAATGAAACTTCCTTTTCCAAGTGTTCTCTCTGTCTTTCTGGCCAGATACCCAGTTTCTGGACTTTCTTTTCCCAATCCCTTCCTGTGTGTATAAGCTCATGTATTTTTTCTTGATGATTAGAAAGTGCTTAAATACAGCCCTGACTTCTCAACCTCTTTTCAATTTCAACTTTCTACCTGCCTCCATTAAATCTGTGTCTAAGTCGATCCCTAAAACCTCAGACGAAGAATTCAGTTTGTCACGGTTTTCTTCTAAACTGGCTTTTGCTTGGATACCGTGATGCTATGAATGTCATGCATCCCGGGCTTGTCAAATTATGATGTCTCCTTGTCCCGTATTCATGATAACCTGTGTAATGTATCCACCCTCTGCAGAGTGTCTTGGGCTTGCTGCTTCTGTCTTCTTTTTTTACAAGCAGGCTAATGATCCTTGTGTTTTGTATTTCTCCATTAATCTCTGGACGATCTCTATTCCTTTCCTGTCCTGCCACTCCCGTTTATCTAGACAAGTGCCAGGACACTGTTTTCTTTTTTTTGTTTTCTTTTTTTTATTTTTTTAGGACACTGTTTTCTTAACACCATTTTCATCATGTTACTTCCTTAAGTGATCAGAGTAATTCCTTTTGTTTAATCAGAGCTGATCTGAACTCTCTGGCTAGATTTAAGGCACTCCAATAGCTGTTCTGTCTTCCTCTTTAACTTTGACCCATGTTTTCATCTTGGAACTTTGGAACATGGCCCACGTGTTCTCTGAAACTGATGCCTTTGCATTTCCTGCAGTGACCTAGCCTGTGGTTTTCTCTCTTCCCGTTCTCTTACCTTTTCTTCTTTAGTCTCTGTACAACAATCAGGCTTATACCAGGCTTGATTAATGACTTGCTTTTCCTTTGACACACAATCTAAACTTTTCTCACATTGATTTTCCTTTGTTCCTTGGACTGCCATGTGCAGCTTACGTTTTCTATATGATTGCCAATTGTTTATCTGTATGTTTACACATGGCTTTGACAACGTACTATCCCATCCACATTCCCTAAGAAGGACTTTGCTTCTTTTGTATCCACACAGGCCTTGAGTAATCTGGAATATTTTTGAGGTGCTCAATACCCCCTCCCTCACCTTTCTTATTACAAAGATGAGAAGTTTCTTTACACATCGCTCATGGAGAACAGGGAAGTCATTTGAACTTAGAGTTATTTCTTTCTGGTGTTTTTTTTTTTTTTTTCTTCCAGTTCCAGAAAGAGAATGAATATTACAATCCTCAGTTTGTGATATATTTCTTTTCTTAAAAAAATTTTCATCTTAACCTATTTCTCCTTTTAGGAGTCCTCTGTTAATAGCCAAAATTACCATGTATAGTTTCTGTATATGCATCTGTAGGTCTTTTAGGAAAGTGAATTATTTCAGTATAATGTTAATTATTTGGACATTATTATATTTTATTTTAATTAGCACTGTAGCTTTCAACTTTATTATTTTAATTTTTCTAACATACACACATGTTCTTTGTAAGTTATAACTTACTGTAGTGTAAAAAATGATTCAGGGTTGAGCAGTAGACTCAGGATCTTTCACCAGATTGAAGAACTCAGTTTAAGTTCCTTGGATTCTCTCTAAAGGCTGTAGAGGGCATCGTTGTTCTGTGTTTTGTTACGTATCTGTGTCTGCAGACATTGTGACTCAAGGAAACATAGCAACTTTAGTGCTTTTAAAATCGCTGGCTCATTCCTAAATTATCATGACATCCTAAATGCGGGTGTTTGTTTGCCTGGGAGCTGTGTGCATGCTCTCATCCGTAGCCTTTTATGCCTGTGGATATTTAGTTTGCTCTGTCTTATAATTGTCCTCACCAGGAAACAAACACCACCATTAATGGCAGCAGTAGAAAACAATCACGACAACCATCCAAAGTGGCCTCAGAGAAAACATTCTTAGAGTGACATAAGACTGCCTCTGGTGTGTTTCCTTTCCAGATTCAGGAACCGGAAGTAATGAGTTTAGAGTGAGGATCCCCTTGTCCTTGGAAAGCTTGGGTAGCCCAGCCCAGCCCCAACCTGGTCCTGGAGGTAAAGGCTGGAGGGTTTGTTGGGAGTGGTACAAGTCCTTGAAGCCGTGGTGTTACTACACTTAGGGCTCTTCCTACTCACCTGCCTTATTGCTGTCTTCACTGCTCCTTTTGGGGACACATGGTTGAAGAGGTGGGGCGGGGGATCACAGAGTGTTCTTGCTTTCTTCGTTCCCTGGGAATTGCACGCAGATGTCATTTCGCTGAGATAGCTATGTGTGCAGCAGTCCAGTCAGCCAAATCATGGAAGGGTGTACAGTGTTCGCTTACTGTCCTTTAAAAGTTTCTCTTGTAGTAAGGTCTTGGAATACCCATGATTACGTAATATAGGAAGATTGGCCACTGCATATATCACTTTGCCACATGTGAGTAGCATGTGACAGTAACATTCTGATTTTAAGACTGTAAGAAACATCAAGTAATGAGTTTTTCCTGGTGACCCTACATACTCACACAGGCATGTGCTGTATTTTGCAAGTGTGGCCTGAAATGAGAAAGAATGTTATACTATTTGTATCACAAAGGTGTAGTTACGTCCTACAGATGCTGGCCAGGCCTCATATCCCAGTTCTGGTTACCTGAAAATTCACTATATATTATGAATAATATTGAGGTCCTGTCTATTTTGAAATTTCTGTGATTGGCTGTATTCTATTCATGTTATTTTAAGTTCTTTTATAATACTTCTTGAAATTTAGATCATCTGGTTTTTGAAGAGAGGATTCTAGAAAATGAAATTAGCATCGGACATTTAATCAGGTTTCCTGAGTTCATACTCATGCAAGTTTCACCTGTGAAAATTGGATGATTTGGGGTGAATCCTGTTACCTCTCTGGGTAACTTCATTTCTTCAACTCTAAGAGAAGAATAATAGCATTATATGTTTGACAGGGTTTCTTGTGAGTATCAGATTTATAATAAAAGACAGTGCTGTGAAAGTGTTTGGGGAAATAACATTTTATATGTGTCATGGCCCTCAGTGATTATTTTACGGTGACAGTCTGTACAGTAAAAGAGGGACTTGGCGTCAGTATCTCATTTGTTCCTGGTCTCATAATTCTTTGGAGTGAGGACTAGTCTAAATCTTTTCATATGGGAGGCGTCACTTAGCAACTTTCATTTATTTATTTTAAAGATTTATTTTATTTATTTGAGACAGAGAGAGAGTGAGCACGCATGACAGGGGAGAGGTCAGAGGGAGAAGCAGGCTCCCTGCAGAGCAGGGAGCCCGATGTGGGACTTGATCCTGGGACTCCAGGATCATGACCTGAGCCGAAGGCAGCTGCCCAACCAACTGAGCCACCCAGGCATCCCCAAACTTCCATTTATGCTGGCATGCAGCGTCTTGGGTTGGGCACTAGAGACACAGACAGGGCTTGATGTTCACCCTTCCCTATCAGGAGGATTTGCAATGAGAAATGAATGTGTCAGACTGTGAATAGCAGTAGGTTAGTGGAACACGGATATGCCAAAGTGCCCTGCTTAGCTGAGTTGTCAACAAATGAGTGCAGTAGTCCCCCTTCACCCATGGGGGGACATTCAAGACCCCCAGTATATGCATAAAACCGAAGATAGACTGAACCCTGTATATACTATATTTTTTATTCTCCGTACATACCTACAATAAACTTTATAAACTAGGCACAGTAAGAAAAACAATAAGAAAATAGAACAGTTGTAACGATATACTATAATAAAAGTTATATAATGTGTTCTCTCTCAGAATATCTTATTGTACTGACTCATTCTTCTTGTGCCAATGTGGGATAATAAAATGCCTACATGATGAGATGAAGTTTGTTGAATGACATGGCGTTAAGCTACTGTTGGGCTTAAGCTACTACATATCGTCAAAAGGAGGATCATCTGCTTCCTGACCTTGGCTGACTGTGGGTAACTGAAACTGCCTAAGTTGAAACTGCGGACAACGACTGTGCAGTGATTTTGTTGAGATTTGTTTGGACTGGGATGTTGTGGCAAAGCCATAGGTCGGCCATTTGGTTTGGTATCCTATCTGGGTGTCAGTTTACGTGGTGAACTACGGTGGCAGGTGGCCAGGGTTAGAAGTCAAGGGGCTTAAATGTTAGTCCTTGCTATTCCTGACTTTGGCCAGGTGAGTTCACCTCGTTTTAGTATCTATAGCTGTGTAACCAACCAGCCCCAAACCTCCTAATCCCCTGGGTCAGAAAATCCAGCTGGCTAGTTTTTCTGCTTTACATGACATTGGCCGCGGTCACTTTCTCTGATGCATTCAGATACCGACTTGACTGGAAATCTCAAGAAGGCCTCGCTCATATGTTTGGTTTTCCTCCATGATGCCCCTTTCTTTGTTCACGGATATCTCATCATTCAGTAGTCTAGTTTGAGCTCCCTTACAGCATGGCGGCTGGCTTCTCCAGAGAACACGACAGCGGAAACCACTATGCTACTAAGGGCTGTGTCTGGAACTAGTAAACTATTTCTTCTACCATACTTTAATGGTCAGCAGATCACAAGGTCAGGAGGAGAGGAAATAGGCTTTACCTCTAGACAGGAGGAGCAGCAAATACGCACAGAGGAGGGGCTGAATTGTTGGTAGCCATCTTTGGAGAGTTTTTACTGAAGTTCCCTTATCTATCAAATGAAGTGTTGAATTAGGGAGTCTCAAAGGACATGTCCGCCCTACATTTTTATGATTCTATAAATTTTTATTTGAAGAATTTTTTGTGTATGTTATAGTGGAAAGAATTTGGTCTTTGGAGACAGAAAGGCCTGGATTTAAATCAGGGCCTTAACATTGATGTGCACTTTTGAAAATGACTTGCTCTTTTCTGAGCTTTTATTCATCTGTTAAATAGGGTTAAATAAATAGCATTAACATAAACTCCCTTCTGGGATAATTGTCCGTAGCCCAAAATCATCCCTCAGAAAGTGTTAGCATTCTTCTCTTTCTCTTCATTTTACCTGCTATGGGCCTTTTTCAAAGCCAGTAGTAGTTGAAGACATTAATTGCGGGGTTTTTTGTTTAATTCCGATACGAAGATGTTCAGGTATTTAATCACGTTTTGTGGGTGCTAGCATATTTTTGTGAGATTGGGAGCCCAAACAAGACGATTCAGTTTGTTTAGCCATGTTGGTGTTATGAATTATCCCTAGAACACCACGGCTATTTAGAAAACATACTTAAAAATAAGTAATTTGAAAATATATTTTTGTCTGTGAACAGCTGACGTATTTGGCATTTCTAGTATCTTTTGTCTGGAAGAAAGAGAAAAACTATGTGGAGCGGCCAGCATTCTGTCTGGTGGTTTTGGACTATGAGAGTACTCGCCCACGGGCCAGGACCGATAGGTGAACTGGGACATGTGCTTCCCCTGCCTTGAGAGATGGGTCCAAAAGCTCGGAGACTAAGGGAACAAGAGAAAAAGAAAGATTGTATTCTCTAAGGCACTGATTCTCAAAGTGTGTTCCTTGGACCGGCATTGTTAGCATCTCCTGCACTAATTGCAGTGTGTATTTTGGTCATAGTGTTATTGTGAAGGTTAAATGGAATGATTAATATGAAGTGCTTAGCAAAGGTATTGATTTTAATAAATATTAGACCGTATAATAATATCATCACCAAAAATAGTAATCATTTTGATGTATTTTTTCTTCTGGGATGTTTCAGGCAGCAACTTATTTTGCACTTCTTAAAGCTGCCAGAGTTCTCATTAGTCCTTTTTAAAGTTTTCCAGTTGCTCTGTCCGTCTAGCAGTATTTCATGTTGTTAAGTAAATGAAGGCTTATTTAAGCAATGTCTCAAGGTGCTTCTTACAAAAGCTCATAATTCTGAAGGATATATTCCTCAGACTAAAGTGATGTTGAGAAATCATATAACATAGTTATGCAAATAGGTTCAAAGCTCTAATGTTTGTGGGAGTCATTAATGCCATTTAATGAGTCCCCAGGCAATGTCTGAACTCTGGAGTTTGCTTTTAAGAGCTGTTCTCTCTCTAGATCTCCTTTCTTTCTTCATTTTAGATCTCGATGTCCTTAAACAAAAGTCTCTGGAGGTTTTTTTTTTCCATTTGTGGTCACATAAGGATCATGGTTAACCCCAAAAGGAAGGCCGGCGAGGCTGTGGGGACCCTGGTTGGGGCCTGGAGCCTCTACCCCTCAGCCTGCTGCCTTATTCACTTCCTCTTTTCTCCCCCCTTACCACTACGTTTAAGCCAACTCCCAAAGTGAAAAGCAGTTTATTTGTCTTTGGGGCTTGCTGATTCAGAGGCATGGGTGCTCTCGGGGATGTCACTGTCTGACCGCTGAGCTGTCAACCATCCTTTGGCTGAGCTGTCAGCTTCCTTCTGGCGCCTCCTTCTAGGACTAGAAGTGATGGCTTTCCCCAAGGAAGCCTCGGGTTCAGACCAAGGCCAGTGATTGACAGTTTGTCTTGCTTGTACTTGCTGGTCTTGGCTTGAGTGTTGGTGCTCATCTGCTTGTCTCTTGCCTTCTCTGGGCCAGCATGTAGAGTGGCTCATATAAAACTGCTGTTTCCTTGGAAGAGGAAATACTCAGGCAGAGCCAGGGGCCGTAGAGAGCATTCTGCTTCGGATCTTCAAAAGTGGTCCCTGCAAGCACTCACTGTGTTCCATGGAAGGACCCTGTCCTGCTCTTATACTGCTCTGTGTTCCATGGGCAGGACTCTGTCCTGCTCCAGCTGCATGGCCCAGCTTCTATCAGTTTCATGTATTGAGGTTCTGCATAGAATTAATGGGGGAAAGGAGGCATAAAACACATTGAGGGGCACTGATGTAATCCAGCTCCTTCACAGAGGAGGTCAGAATCCCTGTGGAGCAGAAGATGAAGATCTGAAGAGTCGCCCAAGAGAATTTTGTGCCCTACGAAGAGAGTAAGGACTCATGAACTGGAGGTAGTGAAGGTTCACTGGAAGAAGAAACAAACCTGGCAGAGTGCCAGGGCTGAAAAAGGGTATTTTATGGTAAGAGATCAGAAGTGTCTCAGCGTCCCCCAGCATGGAGCTTAATGAAGGCCTGGAGACAGCTTTCGGCCACCCATGGCCCACTTCCACCATGGGCCTTTCTTTGACAAGCAGTGCCCTGACCTCTGCATCTTCCTGTCATTTTCCCTCTGCTGGTATCTTTCTGTTCCCCTGTGCACATTACAGAACAGGATGGCTCCTCACCTAACTGTGATATATTTTACAACTTCTGAAGGTGAGCTTGGGTAGGTATCCACCTTTGCTCCAATGACTCGAACAGGGGCAGTGTCCCTTAGTACGTATGTGGCTGTCTTTGCCTATACCTACCCTGAGGCATGGCAGTTGTTAGAAAAAGGGGAACAGAGAACCTCAAAAGTTATGCAGTAGTACTTAGGGTTTCGAGACTTTAAAGTTTCTCCTTGGCAATCCTATAGACAAGCTTTCTTACAGAACATAATAATGAGTACTTAAAGTTTATAAGAGGCCTCAGGGGCATCCAGGAGGTAGCTGGAATAATCTGACCCTTGAGAAGGTTCTCTTGGTTACCGGGGATGAGGATGATCATAATTAGGGCTTTACTTACAGTTTGCAACTTGCTTTATTGTTGGTATGCATGTTGAGGTGTTTTAAGGTCGTTCCTATCCCGCAGTGTTTATATGTTACGGTAATTAAACCAAAATATTGCAACAATCAAGAAAAGTATCAAAGAGGACATCATTCTTCTAAAATTTCTAAATGTCTGCTCTACAGGTGACATTGTGAATCAGGGGAGGACCCAACCTTCAGTAGTATGAATCTGTCTTTAAATCTTAAACTCCAAAGCACTGAATACATTCCGGAGACTCAGCTCTGAGTCTGCATATTTGATTTTGACTCAGCATTCCATTTGTACTTCCTCCAGTGTGTGAAACAACAAAAACTGAATTGTAGCTTTAGTATTTTTAATTGTCACCAAGTTGTGCTGCTAGCCACTGTGCAAAGTCTTTCAACAGCTGATGAAATGCTTTTTTTAAAGATGGCCTGATGGGATCAGATGTTGCTGCATCACTTCCAGTGCTTCCCGAGTCTGTTTCACTTCCCACAATGACTGATTCTCCATCTGCCATGACACTGCATTCCTGAGCTGCTGCCCCCTCACTGGGTTGGTGGCTAGAATGTTTATTTTTAGGAAAAATTAAAATTATCCAGAGAAGGGTGTCGTCTATAAAATTTACATGAATCAGCCCTTCACTGCAAGAATCAGAGGGTGGTTGTATGTGTGTAGACCTTACAACCTTCTTCACGGAAAACTAAAAATACCAAAAGGGAGGTGTATAATGAGCACTGATGTACCCATCACCCATCTTCAACAATGTGGACAATTTAAAATTAAGTAATAGGTAGGTTGAAGGTTTAAAAAAAAAAGTGAGTGGTACCATGTGACAGTAACACCTGTGTGTTGAAACTCAGTTTTCCAAATTTCAACACTATCAATAATTCTCCCTCACTAAATCAAAAGAGCCTTTGTTCTTTCCTTCAGTTTTCAGTTTAAATTCCAAGAAATGTTATTACCAGTATAATAGTACAAGAGATTTTATTAGGGTGTTTATGTGGGTAGCCCATGACAAAAGGAGCCACTAAAACTATTGATTTTGCTTGTCTAGGTTCTGAAAATGCCAGTGTTCCTTAGATTTCTGATTTTACTTTGAAGGGAATTCTCGTTGATGTATTGCACAATAGTGACAGGGACTTCACTTTTTTCCTACCTGTGGGATCTTTTTTTTTTTTCAAGATTTTTTTAAGAGAGAAAGAAAGAGTAGGGAATGGGTAGGCAGAGGGTGAGAATCTTCAAGCAGTCTCCCCGCTGAGTGCAGAGTCCGACTTGGGGCTTGATCTCAAGACCTGAGATCATGAGATCACGATCTGAACCAAAATCAAGAATCAGCCGCCCAACTGACTGAGCCTCCCAGGTGTCCCCTTACCTGTGAGTTATTGGTTCTTTTTCTCCAACATAGGAATAATGTGTCATCCTTCACAGCATTGTTACATAAAAAATATCCAACCCAGTGTCTGGCAATTAGTAAACATTCTCTAAGTAAGTCTTAGCTATTAGTAATCACGTCAGAGACACACACAGCTGGGAAGCAGAGCAGTTCTAAGATTGTGTAGGCTCCTTTTTGCCCTCATCAGGCATTTCATTTCAGCAGCGTAATGTGTGAAGCGCAAGTGGGTTGTGGTGGGTTTTTTTGTTTTGTTTTTTGTTTTTTGTTTTCTTTTTGGTTACAGGCTCTCTTTTAAAAGTTTTGTGACAGCAAAAGAAGATTACTTACATTTACTGACTACCTACTGACCTAGCGTTTGTCACATATTAACCTATTTAATTCCCACAACACTGCCAACTATGTGTTACTGTTGATGGTCATGGAGGTAAAGGGCGGTGAGGTTGAAGAATTGGCTCAGGTCAGAGGTCAGAATGGTGAAGGCAGGTTTCAAGCCTGGGATCTCTTATTGATAGTTATATGCTTGGATGAAGAAGGTAGAGACTGCTAGGTGCAGTCTTGTAAGCAATTGGTTTAGAATTGCTTTTGACTGGTAATAATATGACTTATTATATGGATTATAATTTTTAATGTTAATAACTCTATTACTAACTTTTACTAGCTGTATTAAAACCCCTCTCTTGGGAAATAAGCAGGGCAGATGTAGTTATAAAAGAGGGGACCCTGGAGCCCCCAGTTCTAGTTCTTTATTGCCCTCCCCTTCAAAAAAATCTTTTCAGGAAAAAGATGCATTGAAGACCATGTTGGTCAAAGGTCAGTTTTGGGCCCTGTTCTCCTTAATGAATCAAGCAACTTCTGCCAAGCCCTTCTTCAGGTAGGTGCCCCTCTCAAGAGAGAGATTCTTGAACTCCTTTGGCTTACCAAATGAATGGGGTGAGAGAGAGAGAAAGAGCGAGAGAGAGAGAAGGACAGTGTGAGAAGGAAGGGGTCGGTCCTAGTGGAAAAGGCATGTTGCCTCCATAGTTAGGTTAAAGCAAAAGAAAACTGCCCCCAAGAGGGCAGGCACAGGCTGGTCAGTCCTCCCCGAACTAAAGCCTCTGCCTAGGTCCTGACCTAGTTCTGGAGAAGAAGTTAGGGAGACCTGGAGAAGTGGGTGGGCCCACTGAGCTCCACCTAGATGACAGCAGTGACTGTGGTTTCTTTCCAAGGTGATGAACCTGCCTCTCAGGTTGGGGACAATCTGGGTAGGCAGCTGGTGTGGATACAAAGTAAAAATCAGTGTCCTATAACCTCCAGACTCTTCGTATACTCCTTTTTTCCCTTTGGAAAATCAAAAAAATTCTGAAATGCATAAAGAAAAATCTTATGCCCACTACTCAAAATTATATTCTTTCTTTTTTATATTCTTTCTGTATTAGCCTCTACACTTTTATTTAAAAACAGACAGTAGGGGCATGTGGGTGGCTCAGTGAGTTATGCCTCTGCCTTCGGCTCAGGTCATGATCTCAGGGTCCTGGTTTCGAGCCCCGGGTTGGGCTCTCTGCTCAGTGGGGAGCCTGTTTCCCGCTCTCTCTGTCTGCCTGCCTCTCTGCCTACTTGTGATCTCTCTCTCTCTGTCAAATAAATAAATAAAATCTTAAAAACCAGACAAAAGACTTGGGGCGCCTGGGTGGCTCAGTGGGTTAAAGCCTCTGCCTTCAGCTCAGGTCATGATCTCAGGGTCCTGGGATGGAGCCCCACATCGGGCTCACTGCTCAGCGGGAAGCCTGCTTCCTCCTTTCTCTCTGCCTGCCTCTCTGCCTACTTTGATCTCTCTCTCTCTGTCAAATAAATATATAAAATCTTTAAAAAAGATAAATAAAAACAGACAATAGGGAGCGCCTGGGTGGTTCAGTCGTTAAGCCTCTGCCTTCGGCTCAGGTCATGATCCCAGAGTCCTGGGATCGAGCCCCGCATCGGGCTCCTTGCTCGGCAGGAAGCCTGCTTCTCACACTACCACTCCCTCTGCTTGTGTTCCCTCTCTAGCTGTGTTTCTCTCTGTCAAATAAATAAAATCTTAAAAAAAAAAAAAACAAAAAAAAAAACAGACAATAGACTTGCTTCATAAAAACTAGTTTTTTGGGGGAAAAAAAAGACCCATTTTCATTATGAAGAATTCAAACACGAAAAAAAAAATCACTCCAGAGGTGCCAGGGTGGCTCAGTCGATTAGGTTTGCCTTCAGCCCAGGTTGTGATCTGGGGTCCTAGGATCAATCCCCGTTTCAGGCTCCCTGCCTAGTGTGAAGCCTGCTTCTCCTCTGCCCCTCTTCCTGCTTGTGTTCTCTTTCTCTCTCAAATAAATAAAATCTTAAAAAAAAAAAAAAAATCATTCCAGATCTCTTTTGGAAACAACTCTTGTTAACATTAGGTGAACATCATTCAGGATGGATACTATGGATATATCATATGTACTGATAGAATGAAAGGTAGAAACACTTTTGTTAAATATTAGATATTATAGCTGTTACTGTAATTAGAAAATATAAT
This sequence comes from Procyon lotor, assembly GCA_028646535.1. Lineage (NCBI taxonomy): Eukaryota > Metazoa > Chordata > Mammalia > Carnivora > Procyonidae > Procyon > Procyon lotor. The sequence continues at coordinate 28,888,049 of CM053610.1, forward strand.
TTTACTTTAATAGTAGAAAAAAATGCTGAATTGAAATGTAAGGAATTGTTAAACCTTGACTTTGTTCTCATGTAGATTTTATTTCCTAAAAGATATCCCTGAGATTAAAATAGCTTATAAATAAGTGGTTGGACTCTTTTTTTTTTTTTTTTTTTTAAGTTAAGTTTCAGTCTTACCTCCCAGGGATTGACTGCTTGCTGTAAGAGAGGGCAATAGCATCTCAGCCTTTCTCCTCATCCCCCAATTTTTATTGTTATTTTTATGTGTTTCAGTTTTGTATTAATCACATTTTTGCCCTGTACTGTTCAGTATGGGATCCACTTGTGTTTGGCTATTTAATTTTAAACTTAAATTTACATAAAATTAAAAATTGAATTCTTCAGTCTCACCACATTTTAGGTGCTCAGTAGCCACAGGTAGCCAGTGGGTTAGTGCAGGTATTATAGAACGTTCTGTTGGACAGCACTGTTTCTCGAGAGGTTGTTGGTGTTGCTTATTCTGAATTCTTTCATGTTTGAGAATATCTCATATTTGCCTTTATATTTGAATGCTACCTTGGCTTATACTTTCTTTCCCTCAGAATCTTGTAACAAAACTTTCACCAAAGTGTCTTCTGACATTGAATACTGCTGTGAAGAAATGTAAAGCCAGCCCAGTATTTCCCCCATGGTACGGATGACTTGGTTTTTTTTACTCTCGGATACCTGAAAGATTTCATAAATATCTCTGTCTGGAGTACTGTCACATCTTCTAAAAAAAAATTTTTTTTCTGAAACATAAGCTTTTTGGTCTACAAATTCAGTTCATTCATCATTTCAGAGAGATTCTTTTGGTTGTCTCCTATCCAAAGTTGTCTCATATTCTTGGTTGTCTTATCTCTTGTCTGTTCCATTTCTTAGGTTACCTACTTCAGGAATAGGTCCTCCTATTAAATTACTTTCACTTGCCTTCTATATTTATTACTTTCCTCTAATTGTTTTAATGTCCTTGTTTTTATTTTTTAATCTGAAATGATTATACAAAACATATCACCATGATTGTCAGTAAATTAATTTTCAGGGTTGTCAATTTCTTATCTGTTTTCACTTATTTATTCCATAATATTGATTTTTTTAAAAAAAGATTATTTTTGCATGTGCTCAAGAGATTGAGCACACGAGCATACACGAGCAGAGGGAAGGGGCAGAGGGAGAAGCAGACTCCATGCTGATCAGGGAGCCAATGTGGGACTAGATCCTAAGACCCCGGGATCATAATCTGAGTCGAAGGCAGATGCTTAACCGACTGAGCCACCCAGGCACCAAGTGATATATATACATGTATACATATATGTATATATACATATATATATAGATTTATTTTTTGATTTTTTAAATTTTAATTCTTAATTCATTTCCTTATTTTCCCCATGTTATCTATTCCTGTTCACCCAATTATCCCCAAATTTAGCAGCTTAAAACAATAAACATTTGCTGACTCACATTTTTAGGGATCAGGAAATCATGCATAGGTTAGCTAGGTGCCTCTTGCGCCGGGTTTCTCACCAGGCTTTAATAATTTCTCAGCTGGGGCAACTGTCTTCTCAAGGCTCAAATGGGGGAAGATCTGATTTCAGGGTCACTTAGGATACTGGCAGGATAGGATGTCTCAGGTGTTCACCGGCTGTTAGCTGGAGACATGTGTTTTTCAACACAGGAGCCTCTCCAGTAGGCTCCTCCCAACATGGCAGCAGGGTTTCCTCACAGAGAGCAAGAGAAGGTGCCCAAGATGGAAGCCACAACCTTTTGTAACCTAATCTCAACATGATATCACCTCATCACCCCTGCCACATTCTGTTTGTTAGAAGCAAGTCATTAAACCCAGCCCATACTCAAGGGAAAAGGATTGTAGAAGAGCAGGAAAACCAGGAGACAAGATCGTTAGGGGCCATCTTAGATGCTACTTATCACACCTTTGCCATTTTATTCTTTTTTATCATCTGTCTTTGGGTTCTTGAGTTAATGAATTTTCTCCCTAGCCCTGAGTTGCTTTGTTTCCTGAAGCAATTAGATACTCCTATTTCTCACATTCTGTTTCCTTTTAAGTTTGGCATATGCCTTTTGCACATTTATTCCTTTTTATATTGTGCTTTTCATAGAAACCCAAAGCCATGCCATTTATTTCTATCTCAGTTTTCTATCTCTCTGTTCACATATTCTATTTGCTTTGATATAGTGTGAATGACTTTTTTATATTCTTCCTTCTATATGATGCCAGTTTGATTTCCCTTCAAACTAAAGTTTGAGGATTAAGTATTTTGGCCAGTCCATTTTTAGGTAGCTATAAAGGATGGTCTCTGGAGGAAGAAAGCTCAGTTGCAGTGAGGAAGTTAATTCCACTATACCAGGATCCTACTCTCTTCTGGGGTTCTGTGAGATGTCCTGTGCCAGAGTTCATTCCTGGTTGGGACGAGGAGGGGCAGAACTGGATCCTCTTCCATGAGGACATTCTGTTGTTAACTCTGCCCCCCAAAAGGCCATTCCCCATAATAGAAGGAAAGAAAAGCAGTTTTGCTAGAGTAAGCAAATGGGCTGAGGGAATATCTTGGAGTGATTACTCTAAAACTAAGTTATGACAGTTGCACATATAAATGTATTAAAACTTATATCAAATTGGCAACTAAAAACAGGTAGATTTTATGATACGCAAATTAAACCTAAGTAAAGCGGTTTTACAAAGCATATTTTTTTTTAAAGATTTTATTTATTTATTTGACACAGAGAGAGATCACAAGTAGGCGGAGAGGCAGGCAGAGAGAAAGAAAGGGAAGCAGGCTCCCTGCTGAGCAGAGAGCCTGATGCGGGGCTCCATCCCAGGACCCTGAGATCATGGCCTGAGCTAAAGGCAGAGGCTTTAACCCACTGAGCCACCCAGGCGCCCCTACAAAGCATATTTGTTCAGTGTGCTTTTTTTTTGAGATTAGAGGTACTAAGAATAATTTTCAGGATGGCGATGCCTCAGTAGTCCCAACCATTCATGTTTATTAGTTAAGTTAGTGGGTATGTACTACCATGAATAAGTAAAACCAGATAGTTTTGTAATTATTATGGAATGAGTTAGTTTGTTCTCTTTAGCTTTACTAGCAAGCAACATCTAGTTGGCTAGTATTGATTGGGTGGTATGTAAATGAAAATGTCCTACTAAATGTTGCAAAAATGCAAATTAGATTTTATTTACTTCCCAACTGTAAAAGAAAACAGTAGCAAAAAGGAAAAAAAAATTTCAAGTAACTCTTTCCTAGAAATGTTCTATCATCATAGCTCATCAGCTAGCTTCTTATTTATGTAGTGTCAAGTAGAGTTAAATCTTGATGGTTTTAAGATGACAAAGATTGAGGGGTGCCTGGGTGACTCAGTGGGTTAAAGCCTCTGCCTTCAGCTCAGGTCATGATCTCAGGGTCCTGGGATCGAGCCCCACATCGGGCTCTCTGCTCAGCAGGGAGCCTGCTTCGCCCTCTCTCTCTGCCTGCCTCTCTGCCTGCTTGTGATCTCTCTGTCAAATAAATAAAATCTTAAAAAAAAAAAAGATGACAAAGATTGATATAATTGATATATTGTGGATAAGGAATTATAAAATAACCTACATTTCTTTTAGCAGGAGCTTTATTCACTTATCTAAGGTGTCTTTATTGGGGGCTCATTACTCTGGTGATGAATTATATGCAAAAAGATACATGGCAAGACTCCTACCAGTTAGCCTTTCAGCAAACAGATGGGTAAAGATTTCTATGTGTTTGTCACTGTTAGGTACTGTGGGACATACTAAAATTGTGAGGTCGTTAGAGAAGAGTTGTATCTTATGAATTCCTTTTTATATTTCTGATCCTTTTTTTTTTTTTTTTAAAGATTTTATTTATTTGACAGAGAGAAACACAGCGAGAGAGGGAACACAAGCAGAGGGAATGGTAGCGGGAGAAGCAGGCTTCCCGCCGAGCAAGGAGCCCGATGCGGGGCTCGATCCCAGGACTCCGGGATCATGACCTGAGCCGAAGGCAGACGCTTAATGACTGAGCCACCCAGGCGCCCCTATTTCTGATCCTTTGTATATTGCAGGTGGTCTATAGATATTTAATGCATGAGTGAATGAAAGGATAAATAAGATAGACTCCTTATCCTCCAGGAAAGTATATTCTAGTTAGGAGACTAAGCCACGTGCATGTGAAAAAGATAGCTGATAACACAAGGCCTCGTATAGATTCCAAGTGTTCATGTTGTCTGAGTTGTGCCTGAGAATGGTGAAGGTTGGTGGCTAGGCGTGCTTGGAAAAGCTGGGGGAGTTAGCAATAACCAAGTGTGTCCACCTGCATCCCTGAGTAAGAACAGGGAATATACTTGGGAAGGCTACATGCGCAGGCTCCAAGGTAGAAATGAAGATCGTGTTTGTGGGGTCCTGGGAGACAGGACTGATTCTGGTTGTAGAGGAAAGAACTGGGAAGATTGAGTTGGATGGAAAGAGTGGCTGCAGTGCCCAGGGCCTTGAAAGCCCAAGAGGAGAGATGGGTTTTATTTCATTGGGCACTTGGGAGTCAGTTGGTTCTTGAGCCAAGAAATGATTAGATTAAGATTTGTAAACTCACTCTTAAAAGTTATTGATCGGCCTGTGGATAATTTGGCTCTTTTTTGCATCTCTTATGTGCAGGATGCTTACAAATTTAAGAAGGTTTGCATATTTGGTTGTTGGATTTTTTTTTCTGGAACCTTATGCAAACTCATTTTTTAAATTTTCCTACATAGGGATTTTAACGTAGTTTAATATAAACAAATATTTTATTTGAAACAAGGAGACAGAAATTCATTGAGGGTGTTGTGTGCAGGACATAAGTCAGGAGTTGGAATGTGAAGTACTACACAGGATGTTCAGACCATCATCAAGGGAACAATGAAATGCTTCTGGAGAGAAAGGGAGGGCACTGCTTTGTCCTTGGGAGCCAGGGACTAGAAGATGGGTCCTGTGTGCTAGGCACTTTCCTATGTTTTCTTTTAGTTCTTACTAGCTCCTGGTAGAAATTGTAATCCCTGTATACTGAGGAGAAGGGCTTAGGGGCTGATGTAAATGGGTGTGAGCATCTCAGTCATAAGTCTGGATGAATTTGTTGGTAGCATGTTGATAGAAAAGGCAATCAGGTCTTATAAAATAACTTAGTATTGTTACATCTCTCCTAGAATAATTGATCAGGCAGAGAATATAACCAGGGCAGTCCAGTGTCCCTGTTTACAAAATGTTAAACCATAATTAATAGTCCTTTAAATGTTGCTTAGAATCAAGTTAGTTACCCTAAACAGTCAACCCTAGCGTTTCTCGGAAGGTTTAAAAATTGTCCTTTGGAAGGATTTCTAGTCTGAAGAAGATTTCTCTTGTTGGAACAAAGTAATGCCCCAGATTTTGCATTCAAACGTACTTTGTTTCTTTCGAATAATCAAATGAAGGGTACAATTAAGTGTATTGGTGTAGTTCACTTGATCATTTGATTCTGATTCACTTCAGTGGGGCCCCTGGTGTCTACTCAGTAAACGGTTTCTATCAGAGCAGCCCCCACACCTTGTCAGCTGTGCTGTCCTGTACTGTAGACAATTCTTCCTTCAGGCAGTAGCTCTTGGAGGGTTAACAAGGACAAGGATGACAGCCACCACCACCACCACCCCTGCATCCAATCTATCCCGCTCCGCTGTTACTGCTCTTGTTTACTGAGACATTTTTTGGAACTGTAATGACTTGTTAGATCTTGCGCAGCAAAACATAATTCCCAATTTTCCAAGGCCAGCTGTAGATCAAGATTCTAAAGGCCTTAATGGAAAAGGGCGGCTATGTGTTTGTTAAGAGGTCATTTAGAGAAATCAGTTCCATGTAATTTTTAATACAGTACTTTGGGTAGACTTTTTTATGACTCACTGTTACAGATGTCATTAATTTATAATGGAAAATAGACAATATGACAATTATCTTCAGACTCGAGAGTATTTAGGCACCAGGGTGAGTGATGATTGAACAGAGACTGCTGCGAAATGCCACTGCCAGGAGGCAGCCCTAAGCTGAAGGACGGGCCTGGGCCTTGTTGCCTCTAACCCTGCCCGACTGGCCAGCTGCTCACTGTATGGACAGCCCGGGCGGCAGGAAGAAACCAAGTCCCGCTGGAAACCTAAGGCCCTCGAGGTGTGTTTTCTCACCAAAGGAAATTCCACAGTGCGTTTTCTTTCCTAGGCAGGCTGAGATGTGTGAGATGGGCCGTCTCAGACAGTGTGGGATACATAGTCCATTTGTTTTTCCTCCACAGTCCTATTTCCACCTATTCCCCTCCTCTGAACAGCAGCCATTTTAGATGGGGGTTGGCCTATGGCAGAAATATTTCAGGCATTTTTGTGAGGGAGGATGTTAAAATACGTTAGTGAACATTTACTGAGCAAATGGAATAATGTTTTTCCCTTAGTTGGTTTTTGAATGGTTTATGGGCTTTGGCAAAACCAACTTACTGTGCCTGGGAGAAGTCCTATCTGAATTTGTAAGTAGTGCCTGTCATCTGTGGACCCGGCAATATGCAACATGTGCCAGTAGCAGAGAGAATCTTATAAATAAGAAAGGCTGCTGGCATGGGAGTAGGAGACCTGGGATCCCCTCAGGTCCTGAGTGGAGTTCTCTCATAGTCCTCGATATGCATTGAATTATGTCTCTCCCCACCCCCCAAAAGAGATGTTGAACTTCTAAGTCCTGGTACCTCAGAATATAGCCTTATTTGGAAATACGGTCTATAAAGAGGTAATCAAGTTAAAATGATGTCCTTAGGGTGGGGCTTAAGCCAGTATGACTGGTGTCCTTATAAAAAGAGGAAATTGGGACACAGACGGGTGTAGAGGGAAGACAGAAAACACCACCTACAAGTGGCGGAGTGGGGGATGTGGACCCTGTTCCATGCCAGGAGTGAAGCATGGACTAGATTCTCCCTCACAGCGCTCAAGAGGGAACTTACCTCATGGCACCTTCATTTCAGACTTCTAGCCCCAGAAGCTATGAGACAGTACATTTTTGTTGTTTTAAGCCATCCACTTTTTGGTACTTTGCTTTGGCAGCCCCAGGAAATGAATAGTCTTAACCCCCCAGGCCCCCAAAGCCACAAAACTTTGAGCCAGCCTGTCAACCTCCTGGACTTCTACTTCCTTATTTGTCAAGTAGCAGCCTTAGAGTAGATGATGTCAGGACCTTCCTGCTCTGACATTTGATGATTAATACCTCAAAAAGTGTACTCCATTTTCAGCAAAATAATAATTGTTATAGTTCTTAATATAGCTAAAACAAGCAGAGAAGAAGTCTTTTTCAGTTCCCAATTTTGTCCTTTTCATTCAGGAGTCATTCTTGATACTTCCCTTCAGCTAAAAGATTGGGCAAGACTGTCCCTTCCAAGTTTACACACTAAACAAATGACAGCTTGTCTAGTTCATATGTAATACGGAACCAGAGAACATGTCACTTGAAAGCGTGCAGCTATATTCTACTGCTTGGAAGCTAGCATATTTGGGAAGACATTTCATTGTTGGAAGTTAGCATATTTTGGGTGACATTTCATTAGCTTTTCTTCCTTACATCTGTTGGGTGATTTCTTTTCGATGGCCACAGGCTTATTCTGTTTTTCCCAAGGGAACCTGCCACATAGATACAGGCCACTCAAGAATTTGCTAGAAGCCTCACCTTGGAGAACAGGAGCACAGCAAGTAACCATGCACACTGTGAAGTGTTCTTCCTGCCCGAGTCTCACATGTGTCCAGAAGTTCTGCCTGGGGGCTTGGTCTCTTCTCACTTGGCTTGTCAGTAGGTGAGAGTTGTGTCCAGTGATACAGCAAAATTAAGATGGTGTATTTAGTGCTATCCTGGAGGAATGCAGTGAGGAGACAGTTGCCCACATCTTCAAGAAATGTCTTTCCTCTAAAAATCAGCAACTGAAACCTATAAGATATGTTTGAAATAATGCTCCCTTTGGATCCTCTGTAGTTCTTTTGGTTTTTTCTCTTAGTTCCTATATGATAGTTAATGTTTTTTCTTTTCTTTTTATTTCTTTATTTCTTTTTTTTTTCTTTTTGATGTGCCTTAACCTTGTTAAGGAAAGATAAGTAATGTAAAATTTTTTTCCCCACTCTAAAGAAAAATGTATTTGAAACAAAGTACGGAAAGGAAATCTTTTAAAACAAGATAAATATAATGTTTAATAGTACTTGCCCTCCTGTCTGAGGCTCTGTCATATTCTTCCTATTTTCTTCAGAGCCCTTTTAAATCTTCTTCCTCTATTAGGATATTCCCTCTTCTCAATCTGTTAGGATTAAAAGATCAGGGGGTCAAGTTAGGCCTAGGGAAAGAATTTCAAAAAGTGAATGGGAATAGCCATGGAGGGATATGGCTGGGCGGGCCTTAATGGCTCTTTCTATTTTCTTCGTATTCCTTAGTGGAAGGGATAGAGAAATGGTTAACTCGAGGACAGTTTCAACTACATTCAGCCAAATTAAAGGCAATGATTTTATTATTTTATTTTTTAATTAATTTATTTTTTCTACACTTCAAGTGATTTTCTTTTCCATCTGCTAAAGAGTTTCCACGTCAAATTTCATGATGTCAATACCATTACCAATAAACATTTGAGAGCATTGCCAGTCCAAAGGCAATTATTTTATTCACATTTATCCACAAGCTTATCTGGTTCTTCAGGAATTACTGTGCTGTCTCCTGAAAGTGTTTTAACACATGTGGTGTTAACATGCATGATGTCTCTCTTGGCTTCCAGTCTGATTGAAATTGTCTTCTTTACTTAGTTCTATGCCACCCATTTATATCTATAGGTGAGAGCTCAGGGAAGGGCCTAAGAATGTCCTTAGTCTTAATATTTATTCCAAAAAGGCTCCAGAGAATCACCTGTATGGATTAGGAAGAACAACATACCTTAGAAAAATACCATCACTGTGAGAGGCCTTAGGAAGGAATTTCTATGTGAACCTAAAAATATGGTGTGTTTTGAAAGGACATATTTTTAGTACTTAAAGTGAAAATCTTTTTTTTTTTTTAAGATTAAAAGCTTTCTCTGTATGTGTATACATCGGATGTTTATGACTACACTTTTGTTTCTGAATAAAATATAATAATTAAAATCTTCCATTTCTGGCTCTATGCCTAGTTCTTTCTTCATGCTGTGACTGGGCCTCTTCGCTGGCTTCAGTAGAGTAGCAGTGACAAAGGAATTGATTAGCTGATTTGTCTGTGTTGTTTTCTAACATTTTTCTTATGGTATCAAATGTGGATTAAAAATAAATAAAACTGATGAGTCATAGTCTCATAGATTCTTTAGATTAAGAGTCACAGTCCCATCGATTGTTCTGACATCACATTATTGAGACTGGCCACTTGTTTTGTAAATTTTACCAGCTCTTTAATTCCAGAGCCTTTTCTGGAGACCTAGTGTTTCGGCATTTTATTTCTCCCTTTGTGCTTTTTCCAAAGGACTCTGAAAGAATGGAAGGTCTTGAAACCCAACCATAGGTGTTGCTATTAGTTAATAGAAGTTGAAAAGATTTGATGGGTCCTCAGTTTAAAATTTTTGACCAAATAGCGACTTGGATTTTTTTCATTGTTGTTTCGTTGTTTATTTTAAAGTGTCTCTGTCAATTTTCCTTCTCCCTGTGAGTATAGTTTCTCATGGTGAGAGTCCAGTTTGCATTCATTATTTGATTTGAATGCTCTGATTCAGTGCCTCTCAACTTGTTTTCTGCTACAACACAGATGGCTTTCACATGCCTCACACACTCACAGGGGGATATCCAGGGCTATGCAGAATTCCAAGTAAGCCACTTGTAATTCCACTCCTTTCGTTCCCATTCAGGATAGTACAGTGAAAAGCAAATGAAAGAATGGTTTTATCACATTGCTGTCAGTTGGCTCCACTCCTTAAAAGCAAATGGTTACAAACTTTGGCACTCGATTATTGTCTTTCTTTAGTCACTTGTAGAGTTGAACGATTCTTACTAACAATTTATTTATACCTGACATACTTAATAAAGCAGATAATGACATAAGCAATACCTTTGTACTCATTCTCCGATTTGAATATTTCATAACATTTTGCCAAATATAGGCAGTCTCTGTCAACTTCTCTTTAAGAATATGGAGTTAATACTTTATCTTCTCTGTTTGTCCCTCAACTTCCCTATTTTTTTTATAGTATGATTTTATGCAGCTAAAATTGTTCAGGTTTATCCCCTGTAATCATGTTTATGACATTGTTTGGTCTTAGTTCTTTATGTAAATGGGTTTCATGCATAACACCCGTCCCTTCCCCTTGACCACATCTTCTCTGTTTACTGATCATTGGCCAGAGTTTCTCATGCAGAAGAATCTTTGAGAATGGCTCCTTGATACCACCTTCCCCAAGGGTTTTTCCTTTTTCCTTTTTGACATATGCCCTTCTGTTGTGTATATTCTGGACCAGCAACTCGGATGGGTCTAACTCTTACCCTCAGAGCCTTTGGACTGTGTCTCATCACCTTCTCCATTAACCAATGTAAGGAAGCATTCAAATGATCACCTTGGGGGTTCCCCCTCGTGACTCAATTTTTCTATGTGCCTGAGTTCTATAACCTAAGCATCTTTTTTTTTTTTAATTTAAGATTTTATTTATTTATTTGACAGAGAGAGAGAGATCGCAAGTAGGCAGAGAGGAAGGGGGAAGCAGGCTCCCCGCTGAGCAGAGATCGAGAGTCCTTGATCCCAGGACCCTGAGATCATGACCTGAGCTGAAGGCAGAGGCTTTAACCCCACTGAGCCACCCAGGCGCCCCCTAAGCATCTTTTTTTTTTTTAAAGATTTTATTTATTTGACAGAGAGAGGGAACAGAAGCAGAGGGAATGGTAGCGGGAGAAGCAGGCTTCCTGCTGAGCAGGGAGCCCAATGCAGGGCTCGATCCCAGGACCCTGGGATCATGACCTGAGCCGAAGGCAGACGCTTAACGACTGAGCCACTCAGGCGCCCCTCCCTAAGCATCTTTTAAGCAGTCACACTGTATCAGTCTTCTACCAAATGTGTTGTATCTTTTAGATCTGAAGATTTATTTATTTCTTATAATTTCAGAGGTGGTTTCTTTTATTACATCTTTAAACTCTTAGGTAAGAGTTTGATACATACAGAAGAACATCTGTAATGTATTTATAAAACTATGAATTACTAATTCAGCAAAAATTCATGAACTCATCACCCAGCATCATAGCTCCTCCAGTGCCAATATCATTGGGTTAAAAACATGACCGGCACACTGGAATCTCCTTGTGTATGTTTTGATTATTAGCTTGTTTTCCTTATCAATTACTGATTTGTACACGTTTTAATATTTATTTTGAGTTCAGTTTGGGGGTTAATATTTTTCTAGAAAAACAGCCATTTCTTCCATATTTTCACGTATATTGTCATAGAATTGAGTAATAGATTTTTCTTAATTTCTTTCTTTTCTTTGTTTTTTTTTTTTTTAAACACTACTGTTGGGGTGCCCAGGTTACTCATTTGGTTAAATATCTGACTCATGATGTCAGCTCTCAGGTCTTGTTCTCAGCATCATGAGTTAGAGCCCAGCACTGGGCTTTGTGCTGGGTGTGGAACTGACCAAAAAAAAAAAAAAAGTCTTAAAAAATGCTACTGTATTTAGGGTTATATCAGTCTTTTTTTTTTTTTTTTTTAAAGATTTTTTTTAATTTTATTTTTTTTTATTTGACAGAGAGAAACACAGCGAGAGAGGGAACACAAGCAGAGGGAATGGCAGCGGGAGAAGCAGGCTTCCTGCAGAGCAGAGAGCCCGATGCGGGGCTCGATCCCAGGCCCCTGGGATCTGACCTGGGCTGAAGGCAGACGCTTAACGACTGAGCCACCCAGGCGCCCCGGGTTATATCAGTCTTTTATCCAATATTAATTATTTGTGCTAGAGGTTTGCCTACTTATTTTGATTTTGTTAATATTTGCTGTTTCTTTCTTTTTCGGTTTAATTTCTACTTTATTCGTCTTTTCCCCCCATCTTCTGTCTCTTCTTCTTTCCTTTAGTTTGCTTTGTCTTAAATTGAAATTATTTTGATTCCTTCTTGTGTTTTAGAAAATGCACAAAAGGCTCTAAAATTACATCTATGTATCACTTTAACTGCAAGTTATATTTTTTCATATGTAGTACTTGAATCATTGTTAATTTCTGAATATTTTTTGATTTTTTTTTTTTTTACTGTTATTTCCTAATTCCTCATTTATTTAGGATTGCATCTTAAATTTTTCAAACAGTTTTATTTTTTTTTAAAGATTTAGATTTTTAAAAAAAATTTATTTGAGCAGAGAGGAGAGAGATCACAAGTAGCATAGGGGGAGGCAGAGAGAGAGGGGGAAGCAGGCCACCTGCTATGCAGAGAGCCCCATGCGGGGCTCTATCCCAGGACCCTGAGATCATGACCTCAGCCGAAGGCAGAGGCTTTAACCCACTGAGCCACTCCGATGCCCCTCAAACAAATAGTTTTAAAGAGTATTTATATTGTCATTTTCTAATTTAACTGCCTACATTACGATTAGGAGGATGTGATCTGTATGATTGCAATTATTGGATATTTGTTGAGGTTTCCTTTCTGACATGGTACTTGGTCTGTTTTTGTAAGTGTTCATATATAATTGATAAGAATTAGCAGTTGGCATTTATTAAATGCAGGATTCTACTTAAATATCAGGTCAGGCTTATAAATTTTATTGTTCCAGTGTTGTGCCTGATTTCTTTCTTTTTTTTTTTTTCCTGGTAGTATCTCTCACTGTGGTTATAGAATGGTCATTTTCTTCTTCTTATTTGGTCAGTTTTTGCTTCATATATCTTGAAGCTGTGTTCCTAGGTACAAACAAATTCGTAATTATTCCATTACCCTCCGGTATTTCTCTATTTTTATGATCATGTGTTCTCCTTTAGTAATATTAATGCTTTTCCTCTCTGATACTATTTTGTTTGATACTGATATATCTTCAGTTTTTGTTTTGGCTCAAATTTGCAGATATTTTGCTTTTCTAACTCTTTCTTTGCCTTTTCTCCTTTGTAAGCAACAGCTGTTTTTTGTTTGCTTCATTATTTACCTAGCATAATAATACGACCTCTTCATTGGTTACATTTATTGCAAATATTAATATATTTGGACTTATTTCAATAACAGTATCTTTTTGCTTACCATTTATTTATTTGAGAGAGAGCGCGGGTGAGCATGAGCCAAGGGATAGGGTGGGGGAAGGTTAGAGGCAGAGGGAGAAGCAGACTCCTGGCTGAGCAGAGAGCCAGAGGCAGGCTCCATTCCAAGACCCCGGGGATCATGACCTGAGCTAAAGTAGACTCTTAACCAACTGAGCCACCCAGGTGCCCCGCCATTTATTTTCTTTATATTTTCCCCTTTCCTGCCTTCTGCCAGATTAATCAAAACTTTTTGTTTCCCTCCCTCTTGAAGTTCCTCTTCTGTTTTGGAATATGTGTATATAATTCTATTCTTATGAAGCTTATTATTAATTCTTCTTACTATATGGTTAAAATGATATTCAACTACAAGTAGCAGGAACCCTACTTAGAAACAAACAAATAGGCATTATTTTTCTGACACAGCACAAAATCTAGAGGTGGGCTTGCCATCAGGGACTCCGGCTCCTCCCAGCTTTCTGCTCCGTCACCCAGAACTCTGGGCTTCTCCCCATTCCTGCTGCTTCACTGCTGCTTCACTGCTGCAGGCTGGTGGCTGCATTTTCAGGCATCTCATCCATCCATCAGGCAGCAAGAAATTGGGAAAAGGCAAATGGGTGAAGAAAGATGCGCCTACCAAGGCGTCATTCCCCCCCACCCCTGCTTTTGGTCAGAAAAACAAAGACTTTTCTGAGAGCACCAACCAAAAGATTTCCATTTTGTTGGCCAAAGTTGTTTCCTGTAGCCTTCCACAGGCCAAAAGAGGCTGGGCCAAAACTGAGACTAGGCTTTAAGGTAAGTGAGGCCATCAGCAGTGTCCCACACATACTTTAAAGTTTTCTGATAAACTCTAAGTCTGTTGTCAGACTTTATGATAGCTTTTAAGCATTACAGCTTTCTTGTAATTCCTGATATTTTGTGGTTTCACTACAGTGTGTTGAGGTATGGATTTATCAGTTTGCTTTGTACTCAAAGGCATTTTCATCTGTGGAGTCATTTCTTCAATTTTGGAACATTTCTCCAGTACTCTCTTCAGTGTGTTTGCACCATTCCCTACTCTTTTCTTGCCTGGAACCCTTAGTCCAGCCTTATAATTCATCTTCTATGACAGATGTATTCTGTCATATGTATGTATTTCTCTTTCTTTTTCTCTCTGCTGTGTTCTGGGGAAATTCCCCAGCATTATCTGACAGCTTACTAATTATTTTTTTTTTTTTTTGTCAGCTCACTTCAGTCTAGACTTGATGCTGTCTAAAGATATTTCAAAATATTTTCCAAGATTTCTAATTTGCTCTTTTGGTATTTTTCATATCAGTTTATTTTTTGTCCCTTCCTGTATTTTTAATTTCTCAATATTTTAAATGAAAACTGTGCTTTTATTTCTCTTTAAACTTCTTAAACACACTTATTTCTAAGTCTACTAGACTTTTCCAGAAAATAATTTTTCTTACTGACTTTGTTGTTCACCTTTCTTAACATTAGAATTCTTCATATATTTTGGAATTTGGGTTTGTCAGCTCATTTTGAGTAGGTGGTGGGCGTGGCTGCTGCTGCTGCTTTTTGGTTGTTTGATTTTCCTCTGTTGCCTTCTGTATAAAATCTTTACCTCAGTTTTTACATTTTCTTAAAAGCTTCTGGGAGCCAGCTCCCTCTTCTCATGGCTCCTCCAAAATGGAGTCTAGGGCCAAATCACAGAGTATGTTTAATTAGTTCCAAAGCTTACATTTTTCATGTTTTAAAATCTTTCAGATTAAGGTACACAACATTTACACACGCATGCATTCATACATACAACTGAAAGTATCAAAACAATTTTTAGCTTTTGTAATGTTCTAGAAATGTTTCTTCTTTTTAACATGTAGTTGTATACTTTGCTTTATTCAGTTCCGGAGTGTTGACTATACTCAGTTAAACAAAATGCTGATTGTAAACCCATAAGCTGATTTCAGGACCCACTAATGGGCTATTGTTTGGAGAACAGTTTCTACTGTATATGTGATCATTTCTGTGAAAGTTACTATTGTGCTTTATCTTTCCACTTGTATTACTGGACAGGAAATATTGAAACATATTAAAACTATTACCTACAGACAAGAGAAACTTTCTGGTGACCCTGAAAATGCTAGAAGGTGTTATTAAACATGAGAACAAGGTAATTATTTACCCTTTTTCAGAGAGTGTGGCATAAAGTCTGTTTGCTCTGAAATCTATTAAAATTTTTTTTAAATATCGTTAAAAATAAAAATGGTAAAAGACAACTAAGTGCTTCTATCATAAACTATAACCTGGGTTTAACTGGACTAAAAGAGTAAATGTAGCTAACTGTGTTGATTGTTGTGAAAGGTACAAACTCAATAACTGGATGCAAGGAAAGGTCATGTCAATGGAAAAGGAGTATCTGGGGCTAAAACGTGGTTATTGTACAATTCTTTGATGATTAATTTAAGAAACACATACCACTTTGTCAAGGGACCAAAAGATTATTTAAAAAATCCTGACCCTTTATTACTGTCTGAGCTCTGGGGATATAAGGAGAGGGCCTTGCATTTTTGATGGTCTGTGTCAGGATTCTGCGTGTAGTTTTTTTTCATGTGTGGCAAAAGAGGGACTTTTCTAAAGGCCTTCCATGACATCCTTTGTCCTCCCCATGCCTGAGGTACTCCTTTTGGGATTCTGTTTTGTAGCCAACTTTGTTTTCTGCGGTAGTGTACCTGATAAAGATGGTTTCAAACCCAGGCATCAGATGCAGAATGTATGATGGAAGCATCAGATGCAGAATGTATGATGGAAGCAGAAAGTATGATCGAGGTGAGTTTGGTGAAGGGATAGAGCACCGCGGTGCTCTAGAACCAGTCTGTCTTTTCCTGAGTACATTTGGCCTGGGCTTCCATCTGCATTGGCCTGATGCTGTTTGATGAGATCAGGTTGTTGTTTTGTTTACATGAATAATACCTAAAAGTAAATCATGGAAGTTCTCATATGAAGTTCTGGTGTAGCCATATGGATCTGCATTGATGGTGACTGAAGTAGGTGAAACTCTTACAGTCACCGTGTAACTAGAAACAATAGTGATGGTGGCAGTGGTAATGCTAATGATAATGATGGCTGACATGGATATGTATGAGCCCTTTCATACACATCCGTCAATGAACTAATAAGCATTTTATGTGGAGTATCTCATGTAAGAGCTACAACCACAGCTCCCTTGTGACCTTTCACCTTTTCTTCAGATGGGAAATTGGGTGTGATGGTTAATTTTATGTCAACATGGCTAGGCCCTAGTGCCCAGTTTCTGGTCAAATACCAGCTTAGATGTTGCTGTGTCAGTATCTTTTAGATGAAATTAATATTTAAGTCAGTTGACATTGAGTAGAGCAGATTACCCTCCATAATGTGGGTGGGCCTCATCCAGTCAGTTGAAGGCCTTAAGAGAAAGGACTGAGGTCCTCCAGGTGAAGGAAGAATTCTACCTTCAGATTTCCTTTTGAACTCAGGCTTCCCACTTACACTCAACCCCGGGTGGCTAGACTGCTGACATGCCCAGTATATTTTGGATTTGTCCACCTTTACAATTGTGTGAGCCAGGTTCTTAAAAACAAATCTCTCTCAGTACACACACACATCCTATTCATTCTGTTTCTCTGCAAAATCCTGACTAGTACATTGAGAAAGTGCCCGTGCCATCTCAAGTTGTTTAATTCCAGAACCTTTGCTTTTAACCAGTGTAGAAGAATTTCCACCGTATACTGGTGATTCAGTTTAAATTTGAATTTTCTTTGTTCTCCCCTGACCCCATGGTCTGTCCTCTCAAAAAAGATGATAGTAAATAGAAGGAACTCGAGCTGAAAAGAACAAGCTGTCTTCCTCATAAATTGAGTCCATCTTCACTGAAGAGTTGCAGGTTGCCTTGTTTGCAATTGCCAAAGAGCTGATAGAGACAAAGTGCTCACGTACCACGGCAGAATATCCTTCCTCTAGGACTGTAACTGCTAATAAGTACTTCTCTGTCCACAGAAGTCTCCTGTTTTACCTCCTCTTCCACAGTTCCCACTCCACTTGGTTCTTGAGGCTTTCAGGCAAAGGCCCTCACCTGTCAGAGAGCCTAAGACTTCCTGCATGGCCACAAAGAGATGGTGGGCATGCCAGATGGCAGGTTATACTTGCTTCTACTTACCCGGGTAAACAGGCTTAAAAAGGTCTGATGTTGAAACGAGAATTATTGTCACCATCAGGAAAAGCTTTATGTTCTAACGTATTAATTTCTTTGCATTTTCTTCTGAGACACAGAGAACTTATTTAAAAATTTAATAATTTAACAACATAATAATTAATAATCATTTTTAAAAATGTACTTCTCCCTTTCAGTGTTTTGACTGCCTATGTAAAGATATAATTAATAGGTACAGTGTATCAGAATTCTGATGAATAGGGTAGACTGTTTCTACTTAAATAAAAGTGGGCGTGAGCATTGATTTGCATGTAGTTACGCTAAGCAACAAATGGTCAAATTTTTCACTGGGTGGTGCTGAGAGAGCAGTTAATGATTTTTTTTTTTTTTTTTTTTTTTTAAAGATTTTATTTATTTGACAGAGAGAAACACAGCAAGAGAGGGGGAATACAAGCCGAGGGAATGGTAGCGGGAGAAGCAGGCTTCCTGCTGAGCAGGGAGCCCGATGCGGGGCTCGATCCCAGGACCCCAGGATCATGACCTGAGCCGAAGGCAGATGCTTAACAGCTGAGCCACCCAGGCGCCCCAATGATTTTTTTCTTTAGGATACTTACTCAGAGGGGGAGTTCACTGACCATACCACATTGGCCAAGATTTATAAGCCTCAGCGCTAGTGAAGGTGTGGCTGTTGCTGCCCAAGCCTCCTCCCTGGTCTCCCCTTGACTGTGCCCTCGCCCTCTGTGCAGCAATCAGAGTGACCAGTGTGACAGTGTTAGACACTTGTCAGATGGTGTCACCCGCACAGAATCAGAGCCCGGTGAGATCGGAGTGTCGTCTGTGTGCATGTGCATGCTTGCCCCCATGTCCACTTGGTTTCAACCTCACAGGCTCCAGCCTACATCTCATGACCATTGCTTGTGCTACTCCTAGAATGCTGCCTAGAAGGCCTTTCACCCAGATAGCTGCAAAGCATATTCCCTGTCCTTGACCTTCTCTTTGAGGCCTTCCTCTACTCCCATCTAATCCAATAACCACCCCTGTTCCCAGCATGTCCTGTCCTTTCCTCTGCTTTATCCTTCTCTACTACTCAAATCCTTGTCTGATATTTTATCTTTTTTTTTTTTTTCCTTGTCTGTCTCCATTACAATTAAAACCCAGGCAAGGATTTTTTACCTAATTCACTGCTATATCCTTAATGCCCCAAATAATGCCTGATATATAGTAGGTGCTCAGTAAATATTTGTGAATTCATAAGTGTGTACAGTAGCTGTTCAAAATATGCATCTAGCTCTTTAGACTTGGTTGCCTGTACCACCTTTCTTGCTATTTAAACCTTGGTGTTGGTGACTGTCACCTGGTTCTCTTTCTAGTCACAGTGTCCTGGGCTGCCTTAGATATAGGCTCCTCCAGTGTTGTTATGACGGGGCCACCACCATTATGGTCTATCCGGCTGTCTGTTGCCCTGCCTCCTGTTAATGTAGCAGGGTTCTCTCTGGGTGTGAATGGGGCCCTTCTATGTGCCAAGGTTTAGGCAGGGCCCTGGGATGTATATATTGCAGTCCACTTGGGAGCTCCTAGGCCTCCAGACCTGCTTTTCTCTAGAGCTTCCCAGGGGTAAAATAGCTATCAAATCTCCCTGACAGCTGGCAGGTGGCTGTTGCACAGATCTTAAAGAGTTTTTTTTTTTTTTTTTTAAAGATTTTATTCAGTTATTTGACACAGAGAGGGGGAATATAAATAGGGGGAGTGGGAGAAGCAGAAGAAGGCTTCCCACTGAACAAGGAGCCCCATGTGGGGCTCGATCCCAGGATCCTGGGATCATGACCTGAGCTGAAGGCAGACGCTCAACCGACTGAGCCGCCCAGGCACCCCTAAAGATTTTTTTTTTCCAATTTTTTTGTTTATTTGAGAGAGAGAGAGAAAGCATGCTTGTATGGGGAGAAGCAGATGGAGAGCGACAAATGGACTCTGACCTGAGTGTGGAGCCCCACGTGGGGCCCCCAATCCCGTGGCCCCGAGATCATGACCCAAGCTGAAATCAAGAGTAGGATGCTCAACCTGGGTGCTCTAATAGGCAGATTTTAACTATGGAGCCAGACATTGCCAGGTGCTGAGCTGCTTCCCAGAGAGTTAGCCTCACATGCTCTTTTCTGTAAAACCGCTGTCGAGGCCAGCCTGCTGCCCCTGGCACAGGAGATCTGCTGTGTGTACCCTGTGCTGTCACAAGCAGCTTTGCTTTCATTTAAGGACAATTCCATTCCTAAATGTCCTTACTCTCTGTCAGAGAGAAACTGCCCTTTATCGTAGCTTCCTGTGGCTGTAACCATGACCCACAAATTTGGTGGCTTAAAAATAACAGTTTGTTGTCTCACGGTCCTGGGGGCTGAAAGTCCAAAATCAAGGTGTCAGCAGGGTCGTGTTTTTTCTCTGAAGACTCCAGGGGAGGATCTTTCCTTAATTCTCCTGGTTTCTGGTGTTTGCTGGCAGTTCTTGGCTTTCTTTAGCTTTTAGACACATCGTTCTAATCCTTGCCTCCATCTTCACATAGCTGTCTTCTCTCTTTGTGTCTCTTTTTCCTCTTACAAGGACTGTGATCATATTGGATGAAAGGCCCACCCTACTAACCTCATCTTCACTGATTACATCTGCAAAGGCCTTATTTCCAATAAGATCGCATTCACAGGGGCACCTGGGTGGCTCAGTCGTTAAGCCTCTGCCTTCGGCTTGGGTCATGATCCCGGGGTCCTGTGATCGAGTCCCACATCGGCTCAGTGGGAAGCCTGTTTCTCCCTTTCTAGCTCCCTCTGCTTGTGTACTCTCTCACTGTGTTTCTCTCTGTCATATAAATAAAAATCTTAAAAAAAAAAAAAAAGTCACATTCACAGGTACTGGGAGTTAGGACTTCAGTGTATCTTTTGGTGGTGACACAGTTCAGCCAACAACACAATGAAGGAGCAGCAGCAACCAGGAAGAAAGCCTAGAAATTTTGTGTGGGTGGAGAGCTGAGATGACCTCTTGACAGCCTTGATATTCTATAAATATGTTTGACTTTACGGTTGGCTTATCCTAGGACTAGGGTCTTTCATCTTCAGACCCTAGAGTGGGATTCAGTTAAATATGTGTACCTTCTTTATTCGTTGGGTTCTAGGAGCCCTGGGAGAATGGACAGGTTAACTTTGAATGGAGAACTCCGTGAAATAACAGGAAGAACCCCCTCCTGGTCCCTTGTAGGGAGTTCCTCTACCTCTAGTGAAATAGATCTGGAAAGCTGCAGCAGGACAGTGGACATGGTGGAAGGATGGGTAGAGCCTTTTGAATGTAAAGAGCCCCTTCTCAAGTGCTCTTTGAGACCCTTTATGCTGCCTTTCCAAAGGGGCTCTTTCCAAAGGGGTTCTTAGTGCTCCTTATTTTAATCAGCGCTCTGTAGCATTGCTGTGTAATAAATGTGCCTGACGGAGCTGGAGAGGGATTTGTCCACCAATCATGGCTCTGAGTTTGGGGAAGTGTAACATTGGACTTATATTCCTCTCCTTTTAGCAGGAGACCATTACCGGATGTGTGTGTAGGAGCCCCAGCAGTTAAGAGAGGGGCCTCTCAGAGGCTTATGGGATTTTCCTGGCCAGAAAGATGGTGGCTGCAATGGAGGGAGGCCAGTTAAATGGCCATGATCCACCGTCTGCAGGGAAGAGTGCAACACACCCAGCAGGGCTTAGGTAGCCGGAAATGTGGCAGCTCCATACCCCCAGAGTGAATTTTAAAGTTGACTTATTTACACTGTTGTCTTAGCAACAGGAAAACTATTCTGACCTATAGCTGTAGAAGCCTGTAAAAGAAACTATAGAAGGAAAAGAAAAAAGAATGCCAGGGGGAAAAAATTGTAAGGATTCTTTCACTTATTCAGTCAATTGAGAATAACAGTTGGTGCCTTTGGCAGTCAAATGGGAAATGGCATTTCAGGTTGCAACATGAACCTGCTTACATTAAATGATTTATGTTTTTGTTTAGATACAGTGTACTGAGAACCTTTTTCAAGTGGAGAGCTATTAAACAGTCCTCGCTAACCTGAAGCATTTGGGGACTTAGAGGAATGATAAATGCAAGCAACCCAGGATCCAGAAACTGTCTTGAGCATTTAAACCCTAGACTCTGGCAATGAGTGTCTTCAGTTAGTCAGATGTAGATAATTTTTCTTTCTGTGAGGTCTTTTTTCAGTTATATCTTGTCTGGACAGGGCGGAGCCCCTGCTCAAATTCTATTTCTAGCTTGAAGAAAGACTGAATTATTGTAGACCAAAGCCAGTGCTACTTAGAAAACGGAAAGACAGAGGAGACAGGGCATGTCTTTTCGTTTGGCCGGGCTGTGAACTTGGGGCCCCTCCTCTTCAGGGAGCCCCACGCAGGCTGCACAAGGCCTTGGTTGAACCACTGGGCTCAGCCTAAGTAACGCCTCTCATCTCCAGTGTAGGACGGACCGTGCGTGGGAATCCTTTCCTGGATCTTCCTACCCCTTGAGTCTGGGCTTGTAGTTCACAGTGTGCTCAGCAGATTTGTATGTGACTGTGAGTACAAATCTGTAGGCCAAAGACCTTATGAGCTGTTTCTGTCCTCTCGTGCTCTTTCTTCTTCGTTAATATATGTTTTTCTATATTATGTATTTGCAGCTACACCCCAGTTATATCATTCTTCAAAAATATATTAAAATTACAATATTAGACACTCCCCCACCTCCTTCTTCCCCTACAACCCCCCACCTCTTTTAACCTACCCATTTATGAGCTAGTCTTTGCACAGTAACATCTTGATTCCCAATTTGGCTGTGGAACGACATCAACTAGTTTGTTGCATGCTGCTCCACTTTGTATTCATGGTTATGATATTGAAACTTAAGGACCACACACAGATAGCAAAGTCTCTGGCCACTTAAGCATGTAAACAGTCTGGCTTTTTATAAAGTGGAAAAATATTTCTTGTGCACTATTTTAACATGATCAGCATGTTGAAACTTGGTGTGCAACTGTGTCAACATTTCTTTGGCTGGAGAGGACAAACCTGGAGAGCCTCATGGTAACATATAAAATGCAAAGCTGGTTTGTTTACTACTGGGATTTGGGCAGCAATTACAGTCTGAAGCTGACTTCCAAACTTGGGATACAGAATAAGTGAAATAATTATTTTTGCATCATGATTATGCTAGTTAAAATAATGATTCCTTTTCAGATGGCTATGATTCTTCCAGGGAATTAGAGGAAAATGGGTAGCTAAATTCCCATGAAGTCCTTTTATAGAAAAACTCACATTAGACCTAGCCCCATAGTGTCTTATTTTGTTTCAGATATTTACTGAACACCTCAAACGTGTCAGACTCTTTTCTACTTGCCGGGTGTCAGGATTAAACAGGACAGACATGCTCTTCCCTCATGGTGCTTGCTCTGGCTCTCTGATTCCTGGGGAATACAGTAAATAAGTGATCAGAGAAACAGGAAGATGCTATTTGTGACTGCTCTGAAATGGGTTTGTTCAGCATCAGGTGTTTATTGAGGACATTGTTGAGACCCTTCAGATAACGTCTGTGAGCAAAGCCAGTTTCTTCTCTGACGGGTCTTACATTCTGATTCAGGAGACAGGCAATAAGCAGTCACCCAAATGAATACATAACTGAATGAATACATAAATTATGAATGGCTGAATGAATGAACACACAAGTGATATTGAGTGTTGGTTGGTAGCTTGGTAGTAAGTGCTATCCACCAAGAAAAAGTAGAACAAGGTAAAAGGCATCAGGAGGGGAAGGATTGGGGGCGGACAGACTGCAATTTTAAATCAGTGATCCCAGAAAGCCTCAGATCCCAGAAAGCTTGAGGAAGTGAGAAAGTTAGCTCAGTGGTGTCCGTGGGCAGAATGTTCTAGGCCTTTGGGAGACCAGTGTGTTTGAGACAGCAGGGCAGCCAGTATGACTGGAGGGGAGTGAGCCAGACAAGGAGAGGAGGGGCCACGGACACATACTGAGGATCAGCATGAAAGCATGTCGGGAGTTGTGACAGAGGTCATCGTGCTGCCCTGTGAAGGCAGGAGGTGGGGACATGGAGCGGGAGAGGAAAGAAGAGGCTTGGGTAAGGTTGTATGGTCTAAGCGAGGGCCCTGGGTTTTATGCTGAGTGGAAGGAGATGAAATACCCGCTTCTTCTTGTCTTCTAAGATTTCGGAGAATGGAAAAAGCATGCAGCTAAAGCACACAGAAGGATGGAGGCTTTGCAGGGCTGGGACCTGATCTGCTCCCTTCACTGTGTCCCCAGCTCGGCCGGGCCTGGCAGGTACCAGGCCCTGCAAAGCAGGAGATACTTGCTTGGATGGACACAGGGACCAGTGATTTAGCGACATAACCTCCTGGGGGACAGAAACCCATTATCTTTTATTTTTTGAGACACTGGAAAACGCACATACACAAAATCCCAAGAATAATATAACAGTATTATTTATATACCAACCACTCAGAATTTATAGCACTTAACATTTTGGCATAGTTGCTTTCAGCCTTTGTAAAATGTGTGTGTGTGTGTGTGTGTGTGTGTGTGTGTGTATGTATGTATGTATGTATGTATGAAAGTTCTTTTCAATACCAACCTCAGTTGCTTTCCCCACACTAGAGGCAGCCTTGTCATGCTCCAGCCTGATAATTTTTTAGCAGACCTTCTGTTTTTGGTTTGTGTCTGGGGAAGGGGAAGGTGGAGAGGAGAGCCAGTGTTTTCTGAGAGGCCCGGGGCAGGCTCTGGGGCTCAGCATCCCCTGGCTGGAGTCAGCAGGAGTGTCCGCATACGCAGACCGTGCTCTGGAACATGAGCCCCACTCAGCAGGCCCCTAGCTGGGGCTTAGCATAGTGTCAGGTGTGATGCCTATATGGGCAGAGTGTACAAGAGCCCAGCCTCGAAAATCCCTGCCTTTTCCCAGCATCCCTTAACGTGGTATGTTCCGAATCAGTTTGCTCTGACTCCTCATACCTTTAGCAGATGAGGCGCTTCACATAGGTTATTCTCTGAGATAACTGAAACTCACTCCTTTAAAATTTCATTTTATTATTTTTTTAAAGGTTTATTTGTTTTAGAAAGAGAGAGCGCATGAACTGGGGTAAGGGTAGAGAGAGAAGGAAAGGGATTGAAATACCTCTGCTGAGTGCGGAGCCCGACCCAATTTCACGAAGACCCAAGCTGAAACCAAGAGCGGGGCTTAACCAGCCGGGCCACCCATGCGCCCCTTCCTTTTTCATTTGAAACACTTTTGACGGAAATTATCCTCAAATGTCTGACAGGTTTAGATTTCCCTGTCTTCTCCAATGAAGTCTGTTAACCTTTGGTGCGAATTAACCAGGATCATTCCTTTGAACCCCTACGGCTGTATCCACTAATGCTCGCAAGGGCCCCAGACGGCTTGGTCATACAGGAAGTGACCCCAAACTGCTTTGCCAGAACTCTTTGGCCTGCTTTTGCTAACTTGTACAGCCTCCCTCTCCACCAGCCGCCAGCTCTCTCTCCTTACTCTTGTCAGCCTGCCACTAACTCTCCTTCAGTCCCACTTCTCCTTCCTTCTGAGTTCCTGTCTGCTCTGGCCTGGGGAAGTAGATAACCAAATTAAGAGAATTCTGGGTCAGGCCAAAGAAGATTCCACGTGAGTGG
The DNA here is from genome assembly GCA_028646535.1 of Procyon lotor. NCBI lineage: Eukaryota > Metazoa > Chordata > Mammalia > Carnivora > Procyonidae > Procyon > Procyon lotor. Next base: position 28,913,113 of record CM053610.1, read on the forward strand.
CTCTCCACTGAGCATTTGCTTTGGGCCGCGGGGGTTAACTCAGGGCGTCTGTTAGACTTTGCAGTCTGACATCATGATACTGACCAGCGAACTTGTTTGGACACATGGCCTCTTGCAGACAGCCGATGCTCAGAGCAGGACAGCTGCGTGAGGCTCTTTAAGCGTTCTGTAGTTGCTCGCCACAGTGGGTTGATTTTCCCCCTACTATGCCACACTGGGGCTTTACCTCTCCTTCCCTGAGTTTCTAACCATAGTGTCTGACTGAGAACTTGGGGCACAGGGCCTCTCAGTAATGGCCACGATGGCCTCAAGTTGTAATTCAGCATTAGAGAAATCTAACTGGAAGGTTGTTGAGGAACGTCACTGCTGGGTCTATAAAACTCATTCTCTTTTCTAAAACCAGTCATTCATTTCTAAAGGCAACGGGGAACACTGAGATGATCTCATTCCAGCTCCCAGTTTTACAGCTGAAGAAACCAAAGCCCCAAAGGAGAAATGACTTGACCAAGATCACGCAAGTCAATGGCGACTGACTGAGAAGTGTTTCCACCACGGAATAGTCTGGCCACTGGGCTCATAGGGAACCTGCTTGTGCTGCCATGTGTCTGAACACCCTGGATGCCAAGTGGGAATGCCTTGGCAGCAGTGTCCAGCAGGTGGTCTCCTGTGCGTCGTTTTTGAGGCTTGGTGGGCTATCACCTCTGTGCGGACCAGATTTTCTGCTGATTAAAAAAAAAGTGATTTGGAACCTATTCACTGTGTGGATGAAGGTTCATCCAGAAAGATGTTCACTGTGGGGTTATTTATAAAGTAAAAAGTTGGAGACAGCTGGTCGAGTGTTGGGCTGATGAAAAAAATTTGAAATAGCTATGTAATTGTGCAGCCATTTTTATGCAGCCATTAAAATGATAAGTACTGAGTTGCTAATAGCAAGAACTGTAGCGAAGTCACTAGTCATTTTTTAAAAAAATATTTATTTATTTGACACAGAGACACACAGAGAGAGAGTGAACACAAGCAGGGGGAGTGGGAGAGGGAGAGAAGCAGGGGAGCTCTGTGCGGGGCTTGATCCTGGGACCCTGGGATCATGACCTGAGCAGAAGGCAGACACTTAACGACTGAGCCACCCAGGCACCCCAGTCACTGATCATTTTTGAGCCGTATGTTATAATATTATTAAGTCAAACAGGCAGAATTAAGGAAGAAAAACAGTAGAAAAATTGTTTACACTCTGACCCTAACAATATAAAAGTTTAAAAAGACTGGAGAGGAAATATTCTAAAATGAGGCTGCCTTTTTTTTGTGAAGGGCTTTCTTTTTGTTACTTCCTTTCTGTATTTTGCAAAATTTCTAGAATACCCATCTCTTTTTAGAAAATAAAAAATATTTTTTAATGGGGTGGCTGGAGTGGGAGGCAAAAGCAGCTCTGGTTAGGGAGACAAGGTGAGAAACCATATTTAAAATTCCCTGGACACATGGACACAATAGTGAGAGGCTGTGTGGCTCACACAGATGACATGTACCTGTTAGGCTGTACATATACCGGGTAGGCTTCTCTTATAATGTGATCCCTAGGTGTAAGTTCGCTATATTGTTTGTCACTAAACCAGAGAAACCGTGATTAGTTTCAACACTAGAGGGAAAATAGAAAAAACTAGCCCCATTGGATTGATTTCTATGCAGACGGTACTAAACTTGTGTTTTACTTGTTTTTGTGTTTAAGATATTTGCAGGAGTAATTTTTAATATAGTCATTTCTTAGTGAATTTAGAACCCAATCATATAAGCTATGATTCCACTCTGTGCCTAAAAAATGAATGTTGTTATTGGTGTGCTTAGGCAAGGCCTTGAGGCCTTGCGGTGTAATCTTTGCCCTTGCGTGTTGCATTTATCATGCTCTGAATTGAAGCCCGAGAGGGAAGGAGAACACAGATGAAGGGTTAGAGAAGCCGGGGGAAGAGAAGGTTGTTACCTTGTACCCCACATCACGCCAGGCCAGCCTATCTCCCAGTATTGGGTAAAGAAGGAGAAAACAAGGAGAGCTAATGTTTATTCACTAGCTACAGTATGCTAGATGGGCAGTACCAGATTCTAGCAGATGCAGTCTCATTCAGTCTTTCCTGCAGCATTTTGAGGTAAGAATCATTGTCCTCATTTTACAGATAAGGCAACTGAGGCTCAGCTAGCTCTTGGTAGAGTTGGAATTCATAGCCAGATCTGCATAGGTCAAAGCTCAAATCATTCCTTCACCTACAGCACCTTCAGGCAGCTCACACTCCAGGGAAATCAGGAGAGAGCCACTGGGGACTCTACTGGGGTGAGGTGGCCATTTGTTGCCAGGGTGCAGGGCAGTGAGGCAGTGGGGGAGCTGCGTGGTTCATTGCAGCCCCTTCCTGCACGCCTCAGCGTCCTTATTGTTTGGCTAGGACGGCAGGCATGGAACAGGGGTCCAGAAAGCTGCAACAGAGATTCAAACTCTCCTCTTCACCTCCTGCTGGATTTCTAGAAACTGTGGAAAAGCATAGGGTAAAGGATCTCTGAGGGGTCAGGACAGCTCCCCCAAGTGACAGTGAGAGTGTGACCATGGATGAGAGCATGGGATGGAGAGGAGGAGGCAGGTGCTGCTCCAGATGGTAAGTTCTTTTTGCTTCATTAGGGTTGAACTTCCTCTTTTCATTAAATCAAAGACTAACTACAAACCAGTGATTGGTATGTTCCCCATGACTGCTTTCAGATTGGATTTTTAGAGCTTGGACTCCTCCTGTGTAGTGGATAAGCACACGTCTGAGGTCACCGCTAGGAGACGTGGTGCTAGGTCCTCCAGACCCCCTCCTTCCTTCATTCCTCTTACCCCCACTCCTGCCCCCTTTCCTTCTGCCTGGATCCCTGGTCATTTCTCACCACGTCCCCGGTGCTGCTCGTGCCTGGACTCTGGTACCCTTGCTCTCTAAGGCTGGTGAGCATCTCGTTATGGCACAGAGCTGCCTTCATAGCTGCTCCCAGTGTTTCTCCTGCCTTGTTGCCTCCACACCTGGTTTCCAGGCAGCCTTGGGGTAGGGAAAACAGCCTGGAGTTAATGCCCTCAGCTAGTCCACACATGATCTTGAACTTGACCTCTCGGAGTCCACTTTGCCATGCCGAGGAGTCCTATACACCCAGCAGGGTTGACATCAGGATTGTGTGAAGAAAAACTGTCTGAGAAAGGGCCTAGCGCTTCTCCTTCCCTGTCTCCCACTTCATTCTCTTCCCACCTTGTCCGAGGATTCTAGCTCTGAAAAGCTGTCTGATAAAAAGTACAGTGGGTTGGCAGACTGTGGTCTCCTTTAGCTATGAGACATCGGCCAAGTCACTGGTCTTTTTTGAGTCCGGGAGTAGAGCTACCCACGATACTAGTTTTCTGTATTGTGGCTGTGCTTTATAAACTGTCAAGTACCACACAAAGGAGTAGCATTTGTTACACACTCTGGTGCCTGTCCAACTGGGGGAGGGGACTTGAGAAGGATGGTGTGGAAGATTTGCTACCCTGTGAAAAGATATTTCATACTTGTAATTCAAGAAGAAACCACGGACTGTGTGTTTTCTTGTAGTAGGCTTACCTTTATCCACTTACTTACCCCCAGCCTCACTGGCCTCTTCATCGTGTTTCAGCTGTGACTTTACTGTAGCAAGCCCATGCTTTCTCCTCTTTCTCTTTCTGTTCCTCCATTGAAAAAACAAAACCAAAACCAAGAAGAAAAAAGAAAACACTTTTGATTTGTATTCCAGTCCTGAATTAATAACCCTCAATCTCTTAGCGCACTAAGGCGCGCATGAGTCTAGACTCCTCGTGGCCACACCTGGCTTTCATCCTGGGTAACTGGCAGCTGGGACTGAGGCCTGTTATACAGCTGGCGGTCTGCCACTTGCCATGATCCATGAGGAAGCCTCCTGTTGGAGCTTGTCCACAAATGATAAGGCAGGCTGTGGGGGGAGGGAGCCCGGGCCTAGCCTCAGGTGCCTGGCAGATAATCAGTGGGCCCAGGTTGAATGGACCCAGCCAGAATTGGGCACAGGGTGCCTCCTGCCAGCCAAAACCATCAGGTCTGTTGTGTGGGAGTAGGCCACTTCCTGGATTAATCCATCAGCATTGTGGCCTTCATAGCACGATAGTGCCATCCATGTTCTTGCCCCCTCCGTTCACCTTTCTGGTGAAATGGAACCAGCTTGCTTTCTTACTCTCTTTTGAGTTGCTGGTGGTCCTTTAAAATGTCAAAAGTTTGTAATCCATTGTCCTCATAATCTGCCGACATCTGTTTAATCTCTGGTGTGTCACATTTCCCTATCAGTGAGATGCTAGGTGCTCATCTCTCAGGCACATATAAAACGTTCTTAAACGTGGTCACAGAAAAAACACCATTGAAGTCTTTCAATACAAATTATTAATCTTCTGCAGCCCCCTCTGCATCCTGTCTGTCACAGGGGCATGACTCCTCTGGGGGCGGTGTCAGGGATTTTGAACTCTATGAGTCTGTTTAGGTGCTTATGAAGCCGGCAGGAAAGTGGTAACACTTCCTAATGTCGAGCTGAAATCTGCCTGTCTGAAACCTACCCCTGGCTGTTTTACTTTTGTCACCAGAGTGTGTCTACCCCCTCTTCAACAACAATAATAATACAAAGGACTGATTTAATAAAAGCAACGGCAGCCGAGCACTTCCTGTCTCATTTGATGCTCACCACCGCCGGTTGCAGAAGGTGCTGTTACTACCCTGGTTTCACAGATGAGGCTCGGAGCTCAGTGAGGTGGCCAAGAGCACTTGGCAGAGAGAGCGGAGCACTCAGTGACCACATCATGCTGGCTCCTACTCTTCATGACAGCCCTTCCTGTGTTCCAAGACCATAGTCCTATCCTTTCTGACCCCAAATCTTTTCCTCTTGTATTTTAAATAGTTAAGTTCCCTCGATCATTCCACATGTAATAATATTCCTAGACATGACACTTAGGTATTCCTGCTTCTTTGGATCCTTTCTAGTTTGACAGAATTTTCTGAAAATTTGGTGCCCATGAGGAAGCTGTATTTTGATAGATTTTAATTCATTTAAAATATGGTATTGTTACGTAATAAGAATCCATGCTTATCATAAGAGAAGTAATTAGCTATTTTATTCTTGTCAAAGAATGCACACAGCTGTGTGCCTGTGGGCTTGGAAGGCAGTGTCTCTGAATTACTTGAGCCTAGAACAGGGGTTGGCAAACTTTTTCTGTAAAGAGCCAGCTACTAAACATCTTAGGCTTTGCAAACCATCCGGTCTCTGCATCAACTTAACTCCACCCTTGTTGATGAAAGCAGACATTGACATTGTATAAACAAGTGAGAATGGTGTGTTCTGGTAACACTTTATTTATAAAAAGCAACAGCTGGGTTTGAACCCTGGATCATAGTTTGCATTTAATGGGGTTTTCCTTAATGGTGAGAAAGTGTTTACAAGTGGGTGTTAAGTAGGACAATCCTGGTTACTTTGGCATAATTATTAATAACACCCTCTTTCAGTTGCAAGTGTCTTGGTCATAAATTAATATATTGTCACCCGAGTATTATGTGACTTTAAGGTTATTAATGAGACAAGATGAAATAGAAACTTTGGTTTCTGTCCTTCCTTCACTCAGTTATTTTGTGTTACAATAGTCAAGGCCTTACTGCATCAAGTGACCTTTTCATAGATTCTTACCATCTTCCAGTCCAGGAAGAGGGCCTGGCAGTGGAAGGAAGGAGGGAGGGAATAGAGAGACCTCCCAGAGGAGTATTTGTAGCTCACCTTTTTTGCAATACTGCCTGTGTGCTGGGTGCTGTTCAGGGGCTACATAGGGACTGTGTCGTGAGATACCCTAATCACATGAGTTAAGTATGATTATTATCCTCACTCTACCAATAAGGAACCTAAAGCCCAGAAGGTTAGGAAATTTGCCCAGAATCACAAAGCTAGTAGTTGGATTTGGGTTCAGGCCTGGACTTTGACCCCAGAACCTAAGCTCTGAGACTGATCAAGTGTGAAAGAATTAAAACTAAATAAATCTAATAAATAAGTCAAATGCAAGCAAGACAAGACCTGGGATCAGTTGAAACCATGCTCTTTTCCAAGGCAGAAATGGTTGACATCACCTCTTACCTTCTTCATCGCTTCTAAATATCTTGAAGGTCAGTGAGTCTTCAGTGGGACTTTTCAGTGGGAGTAAAGGAATCATAACATTGTTAGGCCCTCTTGGTTGAATGAAGCCTCAGGGCATTGGAGGGACTTGAGGCCAAAAGATGCCAGATGGACTAAGGACATCCTTGAACTTTAAGGGGTATAGAGTTTGATGGGTAAGGGGCTACTTTTTTTTGTGGGGGGGGGGGTGGCTACTTTTGATTAGAGCTGCCTCTGGCTGGCTGGCCAAAGGATGAAAAGTCATGGCTTTGCTTCTCACTGGTCATTGCCTCTCTACAGCAGAGTAAAGAAGTCAGTGTTCAGCACTGACTGACTGGGAATTAAGACGTGTGTTTCTTCAGGACACCTGTGGCTTCAAGCTGGAGAGGGAGTGGCCCCCTCTAGTCTCTGGACTCATATAGGTTAGACCCCCGTATTTCCAGCCCAGTGATTTAAAAAGAACACCAAGTTGTATATAATTTTTAAGGGGAGTTGCCTTCTTCAGATAAAACTGTGCCAAAAGGAAATCTTTAAAAATAATTCCCATCAACTCTTATTATTTCTGGGTGGTATTTTTTTGTACAGTTTCCAAAGCAGTGACCCTAACCACAATGAGGACGATCATTTGGAGCTTTTGCAAACTACTTACTCAGAAGTGCAAAGCAGGGTGCCTATAGGTTTGGTTACAGAACTCCTCCCGAGGGTGGGAGGTGAGAGTGGAAAACCAGTGGGTATGCCTCCTGACCCCTGCTTTTTAACATGTATTCTTCGAGGTGTATTATATTTGGTGTATTTTCCCAGACTTTCAGTGTTGCCCCAGGACAATTGTCTAAGTTCATTTTGGCATCAGGACAAATGAGAGGATGTTTCCTGTTTGCCTGACTCTTGCCCCAACTTCTTTCTCTGTTCTGTTAAGCTTTTTGGCTAAGTTCTTTCCTCTTGTATTCCACATTTTAACTGATGTTAGGGCACCAAGTGCAAAAATCTGCAAACAGTTAGCTTTCATGTTTGAGCATTCGGGTTGGAGCATACTAAAGTTAAAGTTCTCATAGCATGGAAAGATCACCCTCTGTATAATGCATTAAACATTTAATAACTGTACTAATAATCCCAAACACTTTTAATGGGCCACATGGGAGCCTTAATGTGGTAAAAATGTATTTCTTCACTGTCAAGTTAACTTGCATCAAACTGAGAGAAATTCCTCGAAGCAGCTTTGAGAGGTTGGAAGTTTATAAGCTTAGTAACAAACAGCATATTCTGAAAGTAATTTTTATGTAAAAATAACTATAGAAATAAAGTGGGCATTACTGACCTAGTGCTTTGTGCATTTCTTTGCAGTTTAAGACTTTTGAGGTCAGGAAAGGTGCATCTGCTCTGCGTCAGGTTAAGTGACCGTGAGTGCGGTTAGCGGCAAGACCTGTCTGAGAACACGGGTCTCTCTGGCCTCCAAAACCTTCCACTTTGGTTGCAGAATATGGATTGTTTGAATTTGGCTCTTCTCGAAGTACTTTTAAAAATACAGCACCTTTGGAAGGAAAAGTCAGAGGCTGGTGCATTTCTTGTGTTAAATTGAATTCACATTTATTCCTAAGTGTGCATTTTTTAAGAAATTGTTTTCTGGTGAAATAGGTGTGCATTGGAAATGATGCAGTCACTTTCAGAAAGGATTGGTTGATACAAGGACAAAGTCCAGTAATGTAATTACCAATTTTATGTTGTTTTGGCTTATTTAAAATAGCCTGGGCTCCTGACTGCTAGGGAAATCCAGTCAAAACGCTTATACTTATAATGTGCATAAATGACGGACTTAGGAAACTAATATTTCTCAAGTGTTGGGAAGGAAATGATGTCTTCTGAATAAAATTCATGACATAAATGTTGCTCATCAGTTCACTAGCCTGAATAGCCTACATTATACTTGAATCTTTTTTTAGCTTGAAGATTTTGTTGTTTGCTTCAAAATGTCAGATATTTGCATATATTGTCATCATTTGAAGTCTGTATGGTCGATATCAGAGTATTGATTAGTTCTTTAAAGCCTTTACTGTAAGGGTGAAAAAGTCTTTACATCTGATTTTGCTGTGTTGTTAGTTACCTGGGATCCCTCCTTCCCTCCCTCTCTTTCTCTTTCTGCACCCCCCCCCCTTGAGGAGATTTTTATCCACTCCATTGTACCTGGCCTGGTGGTGTCGCCTTCACCATAGTTAGGTGCACACACACACAAAATGTAGATGCTGACAAGTTTTTAATTTTTCAAGGGAAACTTCAGAGAAAATAACAGGCTGTTTTCTACGGATGACAGATAAGGTAGATAATGTTACTGAGCAAAGCGGGGGTTTATGACTGTGAGGCTTATAAATGGACTCTAAGGGATCCTTGCCTGTTGGCAGCATTCAGAAAGGGACATGGTACTTTCTAGAGCGCGTGTTTGTTGGCCTGTGTCTGTTTTGGGATGTCTTACAACAGGTCAGGTTCTTGCTTAATGGCCCTTCTCCATCAAGGTGGCTCTAACAAGGAGAAACCCAAGAGCTCACCCTGCTGAAGACAGCCGTGAGACAGACATCAAGCAATAAGTTTGCTGCTTTGTTTTTTAGAAGGAATTTGTTGGCACTGGCAAAGAAAATCCCAGAGTGGCTTAGGTCGTCTCCATTGGCTTTTATTCATCTTTCCCTTTAACAGAATGAAAAATGTCTGGGCAGTTACAGCTTTGTTCTAAAGTGGCCCATAATTTTGTCTGTGTTTTACATCGCAGTGGATTCCCAAGACCAAATATGGGATTGCTTCTCAGAGAAGTCTCCTTTTCTTTCCCTTCATTCTATACAATATTTAATAGATTTATTGTGAGGTCAAGATTATCTTTTAGGCCAATGTGCCACTTAAACCCCGATAGACCTAATGGGTGTAGTAAAATAATCCCCGAGAATGAATGTGGAAGGCGTGTGTTGTGTATGTCCTCTCTGATCACTTTAAATTGTCAAGCCATTGCCTTTGAGAAAGCATTCATAAGAATTTGTGAAATCGTTTAAGTCTGTCGTTTTTCTCAACTCCCTGCCATCATCTCTTACTGGTTCTTCGTTTTGTATAATACCACACAAAAAAGATTGCTTCTCTAATACCTGTTGTCATATGGTCAGTGCCACAATGGGCACCACCAAAGGCCAGGAGTAATGCTGCATCCCGCAGTCTGGCTTGACAAGGGGAGATTCAGAGAGGGGGAGAGAGAAAGAGAAAGAAAGAGAGAGAGAGAGAGAAGGGGCGGGCTTCAAGACAGGCCAGAACTTAATTTGAGGTAGGGATAAACAGAGTGTTCTAACAGAAACAATGTGTCAGTAGGTATCTTTCTATATACTAGAAACCTAAAATGCCAACATTTATTGAAAGAAGTATAAATGTAAAATGTTTGCTTTAAGGACATGGGCATATCTTGTTGGTTAGAAGTTCAGGTCCTAGAGACAGATGGCCCAAGTGGGCCTCCTGGCTCCCTTCCTACAGCTCCTTGACTGTAGGCTGTGCACTAACTGCCTGGTGTCTAATTTCTCACCAGATATTTGGAGAGGGGGAGGTGGGTAATAGTCCCTGCTTCACAGTCAGTGGAGGAATAAGTGAGGAGAGCCTTCTGTCCTAGTGCAGTACCTGGAATCTAGGAAGCCTTCTGAGTGTGCTGATCATGAGGCCCTGTCCCTGGCGGTGCTGATAAGTGACCAGTGCTGGTGTTCACGGACAAGGAATCTGCTTACCGCTCTGTCAGTTTATCATCAGTGTGATCCTGAGCAAATCTTTAACTTCTCTAGGTCTCAGTCAGTTTCTAGGTCTGTAAAATAAAGGGTTTGATACCCAAGATCCTACCAAAAATGAGGTAGGATCTTGGTCCTACCAAGATGAGCCAAAAAATGTTGTTTTTAGCTGAAATTGTGTTTCTCCTCCAAAGCAGAGAATGAGTAGTACTTTAGTAATTAATAGTTCTATTTAGAAAATTAGATGTTCTGCTAGGAAGTCACTTTTGCTAGGAAAATGTTGATTAAGCGCACACTGTAACTTTCCTGCTAGACACTGAATCTTGTCTCTTCTGACAGGTGACTAAGTATTAGAGGCTTTTCTAATGAAAGCAGATGATGTCTGCCTGATGATGATGAATGAATGCTAGTTATGGAAAGGTAGTAATGAGTTCGATGTTCTTTCTTGCTTGGTGTTCTGAAAGTATCCTTTGTCTAAATTCACTGTAATAAAGTTATTGCATTGGAGACATTTTTTAAAAGTCTGCTTTATTGAGGTATAATTTATACACAGTCAAATGTACTCATTTAAGTATACGGCTGGATGAGTTTTGACAAATGTTTATGTCTACACAATAACCACTGCTTTATAGACTTTTTTTAAGAGTTTATTTGAGAGAGAGAGCGTGCATGCCAGCACAAGAGATTGGGATGGGGGAGGGAGAGAGAATATTAAGCAGGCTCCACACCCAGTGTGGACCCTGGTGTGGGGCGTGATCCCACAACCCTGAGATCATGACCTGAGCCGAAATCAAGAGTCAGACTTTTAACCCACTGAGCCACTCAGGTGCCCCTGCTTTATAGACTTTTAAAGACAGCCTTACTGGGGCGCCTGGGTGGCTCATTGGTTAAGCGTCTGCCGTTGGCTCAGATCATGATTCCAGATCCAGCCCTGAATCGGGCTCCCTGCTCGGCGGGAGGCCTGCTTCTCCCACTACCATTCCCTCTGCTTGTGTTCCCTCTCTCGCTGTGTTTCTCTCTGTCAAGTAAATAAAATCTTTAAAAAAATAAAAACAGCTTTACTAAGATGTAATTCACATACTACAAAATTCTATGAAAAGTGCATATAATTCATTGGCTTTTAGTATATTCACAGAATTACACAACCATTAGCACAGTGTAATTTTAGAGCATTTTCATTACCCCAAAAAGAAACCCGTAACTATTACCAGTTACTTCTTATGTTTTCCCCTACCTCCTGCCCTCACTCCTAGCCCTAGGCAACCATCAGTCTGCTTTTTTTTTTTTTTAATAAATGTCTCTGTTTTGGACATTTCATATAAATAGAACTGTAAAACATGTCTTTTGGGACTAGTTTCTTTTGCTTAGCAAATTTTTTTTAAGATTCATCCATGTTGTACTATGTATCAGTACTTCATTCCTTTTTTTTTTTTGATTGACTAATATTTCATTGTGTGGATATACCCCCATTTATTCATTCATCACTTAATGGACATTTGAGTTGTTTGCATTTTTGGCTGTTGGGAAGAATGCCACCATAAGCATTTGAATTAGTTTTTGTATACACTTGTATGTTTTCATTTGCTTGGGTGGAATTGCTAGGTCATGTGGTAACTGCGTGTTTAACTTTTGGAGAAACCGTCAGACTTTTCCAGATAGGCTGTATGTACCATTTTACATTGCTACCCCCAATGTAGGAGGGTTCCATATTTCTCCACATCCTTGCCAATACTTATTACTGTCTCTCTTCTTGATTATTGCCATTCCAGTGGTGTGAAATGGTATCTTGTGATTCTAATTTGGCATTTCCTTCATGGCAAATGATGTTTTCAGGTACCTATTGGACATGTATTGATCTTATTTGGAGAAATATCTATTGAGGTCTCATTTTTAAATTGAGTTGTCTTTTTATTGTTGAGTTGTAAGAATTCCTTATATATTCTGATTTAGATGCATGATTTGCAAATGTCATTTTCCATCCTATACATTGTTTACTTTCTTGATCATGTGCTTTGAAGCACAAAGGTTTTGACAAGTCTAATTTATCTTTTTTCTTTATCACATGCGCTTTTATCATATATAAGAATCATTGTCTATCCAAGGTCATGGAGGGTTATGTCTGTGTTTTCTTATAAGAGTTTCATGGTTTAGCTCTTACATTTAGATCCATGATCCGTTTTGAGTTAATTTTTGCATATGGTTTGAGGAATGGGTCCAACTTCATGCTTTTGCATGTGGATATCCAGTTGTTCCAACCCATCTGTGTGAACATATGTTTTCTTTTCTTTCCTTTTTTAATTCTTTCCTCCATTTAATTGCCTTGACATCACATTATAGACTTTGAAAGAAAAACAGTAGTTGCCTGTCCCACCTCTCTCTTTACGCTGTTCTCTCTAGAAGTGATCACTCTGAACTCTTAGATATTTCTTCTGGTTTTTACCTCCATGTATCTAAGTAGCATGCCTATAATGGCAGTTTCTTTCTTTATAATTAAACTCAGTAGATTTAATTTTGACACATTTTTTAAAATTCCATAGGTGTCTCATTATTTTGACAGTATTTTATGTTACTATGACAGTGTTTACTGCTGAGCAACGTAGTATGCTCTGACTGCATTTCTTTTACTGTATCATTTCTGTTTTCCTTAGAGTTAATTTCTGCCCCCACTATTTTCAGTCCTCTGCCCTCTTCAGCAGTCACGCTGATCTGTCCTTACCACGAACAGCTGCTTAAAGTGCCTGCCTTTCCAATTTTCCAAATGTTCAGACCCAACAGGGTAATCTTTCTGTTCCATTCTTTCTCTTTGTCTTTCTGTCTTTTTTGTTCTGGGGTCATCTGTTCTGGATTCTTCTCTCGCTCCATTCATTCATTCTTCTCTCGCTCCATTCATTCCAGGTGGGTCACTCTCCAGGACTGCTGTCTTCCAAAGACTTCCTGTTGTTTTTTCTTTTAGGAGTCCTCTTCATTCTTTCCTGCCTTTGATGCCCTGCTTCCTAGCCTAGCGTGAATATTTTTATCAGAGATCCTTTCCATATAGTTGAAGTATCTGATGCCCAGATTAATGAAGTTCCTTGTTAATATCCTTGAGTTAATTAGTTCCCCCTGCCCCACTCCTGGCTACTGAAAATGAAATAAATTAAAAACCCCAAGTCAAGAACAACTCACTTACCTAGAAGGGTAGTCTTAGTCACCAGAGCTATAACTCTAAGAACCAAGAAGCTACCAGGAAAAGACCAACAGTGGTGCCTCATCCCCAGATATGGCCATTGAAGCTCAAATACTTTCCTCACCACATCTCTCTCCGTTCGGGTCTGCTTCTCTTTTGCATGCAGTTCTAAAGTACTTGACTATTTGGCTTTCTAGGATACAACAGATAAGTCAAAATATATAAAAATCAGGAGTGGAGGGATGCTAGAGATATACACACTGTGAACAGTAAGAAATGCCAGTTAGCTAAGGAAATAGATGGGGACATTATTTTTAAAACCAATAAATAATTAGTAAAGACCTGATGTATGTACAGAGTATACACCATGTAACATTATTATAGAAAGTCCTGTGAGCGTCAGAATCACATGGTGATACCACTTCATTATGGTGCTCCTCAGTGGCCCACAGCTTCCTTTCTGAGATGCTAAACAGATTCTTTGACCTAGGCATTATGATTCGTATTCTTTATGAACACAAGTGTAAGGAGTAAGTCTTAATTATCTGGAAAATAATTTTATATAGAATAATGCATTTGTCACAATTACAAAAAGAAAGGATTATTACTTTATATCCTTATGAGAATAGAATACTTGGTGGGCTCCGGACTTAATCTTTATTATCTGCTTTTGAAAACACGTTCTAATGATTATCCTTATAAATGGCATTTGTCACTAAAACTATTTGTGTTCAGTAAGTAAAAAGAAAAGTATATAATATATATATATTAGCATATCAGTGATTTTTTTTTTTTTTTAGAGAGAGAGAATGTGCATCTGTAGGCAGTGGGGTTAGGGGCAGAGGGGGGGAGGCAGTGGGGGAGAGCAAGGGAGGGGCAGAGAGAGAGAGAGCAGACTCTCTGCCAAATGTGGAGCCCAACTCGGGGCTTGATCGCACCACCCTGAACTCATGACCTGAGCCAAAACCAAGAGCCAGGCACATAACTGACTGACCCACCCAGGCGCTCACATTAAATTTGTATCTAATGATGAAGTTGCACTAAGCCAGTGCAGGGAGGAGGGTAGTTGATTGAATTCATTCAAATCACATTTCACTGATTTTCATGCTAATTGTTAGATTGGCTAAATTTATCTCCTCCTCTGTACAGGGACATAATGAAATGCTTTTGTATTTATTTCCCCATATTTATTGAGGTACAATTATATGGAGAGAGATTAATTATAGGATAAAAAAGGTCATATTCCCTTCACCCTTTTAAATGTTATGTTAAACCATAATAACTGTTTGTAAAATGAGACCCTAAGCACCAGGGAAGATGGGGACCGTGACTACTTCTTCAAATCACCCTCCCCAGCACCTGGCATGGTGCCTGACACCGAGGCCTCTGGTGCTGCCTTACTGAATGAGGGAAAAATTTATTGCAGGAGATGATACATTGGGGCTGTCTGCTGGAGGATGTATTACGTAAGGAGCTAATGTTAAGTTTTAAAATTATGAGCAGATTAAGAAATCTTTGTAAGAGTTCTCTCTCATATAAACCATAACTCACCTTATCAGCTCCAACTGAATTCTTTTTTGAATCTATTAAGCCCATTTTTTTAAAGGATGTAAACAATAAATAGGTGAAGTATTTTTTATAAAATGAATCAGGAGAAGGAGGCGGTGAAGTTCGGTGGTTTGGTTTTGTTCCTGCCTGGCATGAGCCTAGGTGGGCTGGGCTAGCTGGTCCAGCACAGAGCCTGCAGGACTGGCTGGGGGCGCCCCCAAAGACCCTCACGATGGGAGACGTGGAGGAAGCAAAAAGGTCTGGCAGCACTGGCAGCCCGGGCTCAGCCCAGGGCTGTGGGAGGGAAGAAAGCTGCAGGCCTCATGGGGTTATTAGTAAAGTGGACCAGCTGTGTCCATTTGGCATTTATTTATTACCTATTACAGGGATAGTGCACAGAACTCCGTGGCAGTGGGGGCACCTGTGTGGTGTTTCTCAGGTCAGCTCTCTGGGCTTCAGTGTGATTCTTCTCAGCCTCCCATGCAGTCCCAGCATTTCCCAGTCCACGTGTTATAGGTATGGCCAAGGATCACGTGCTTTGCCCTAGTTCCACGCTGCTGAGAAACATGAAATGACTGTTCCATCAGCTATGGCCAGGCCTGGGGAGGAAGTCAGACTCCCCCAGGGCTCCCTGGGGGCCCATTCGGTGATGCTGAGAGGATGGTCCTAGGGAAGACATTTAATTGGAAATTTGGTTTACTATGCACATAAAAATGTCTTTGATGTGTAAAATAATTAATATTTTTGTGAGTTGCTTTCAAGTTTTTATTTGACCCGAGGGGGTTGTGGGATGGTACTGGGGCCACAGACACATGAGGCAACAGGACACACCAGAGCAACGTCGAGAAGAACTTGGCTTCCAGCGGTTACTTGCCATTTGATCTTTTCGGAGCCTTAGTTAACAGCTCTCCAAAATGAGGATAATGAATCGTGCTTGCCCATGTTTTAATATTCTGTGCAGATTAGGTGACATTTTGTTCCAAACCCTCATTTCTCTTGCTCTGTGTACTGTCCCTCTGGTGTCTTAGTTTCCTGGCTTCTGTCGTTACCTGAACACTGATGGTATCAAGTAAGTACATCTAACCTAAATCCCCAGGCGAGGCCTCTGCACCTAACATCCGGAAGCCTCATCTCCTGCCCTGCCGCTTGGGTGTTTATGGAATGTGCTCCCTTCTCCTCTTGTTTTTGTTGCCACTGTCTTGGGTCCAGGCGGCACCTTCTTTTGTCAGACTCTAGTGGGCACTTCACCCTTTCTCCCTTCTCAAAGCCACCCTGGCCGATGGAGCCTGGGTGATCTTTGTGAATTACCTGTGTGGGTGTGTCTATGTGCGTTCGCACACACGTACGTGTGTGTGTGTATGTTCATACTGTATGGTTAAAAGTCCTTAGCATGTTATTTAAAATAGAAATAACGAAAGAAGGAAAATGAAAGAAAAGCTTTACATTCTTGTCCAGTCTCCCTTTTTTCTTTCAAGTGTGTTGTCTTAACAGTTGATGTATATATTTATTATCCTTTTATATATGTTAGTAGTTTCACATGTGAAACAGTACTGCAGGGACTTTAATGAAAAGTAGCAGGTCCCTGGCCCCCACTTCTCCTCATCTTGAAATCCCATACCTCAGAAGATACTTCTTTTTAGCTGTTTATATTGTAATTTCTTGATTTGCCAAATTTCGACATTATCTATGTACCTCTGTAGATGAGAACTGGCAGTCTTCTACCTCTTGATTACCACTGACCCACATAGAAACTTGCCCTGTGTCCTCTGTAGTTGTATCACAGTGTTTAGCTAAATCTGGTTTTGGTGTTTATGTTATTGTAACTGCACAAGTATTTGCACTGCTGTACCAAACTATACCATGGATATTTTCTTAGTGTTAAAATACATTGTTTCCTGGAATTTAGAGTTGCTTCTGTTTGTTAGTTACAGTTTTCTTTGTTTCTATCACTTTTTCATCCCACATCATCCAAATGAACTATAAAGTGCTTCCGAAGAATATTTTCCCATGATCAACCCTATTGGGTATATTAATGGTACTTTTCTTTGTCTCTTCTTCGGGATGTTATTCTACTTTCTGTACTGGCTGCATTTGAGACTCAGTACACAGGCCTCATCCTCGATTTTTCCTCACCTCCCTCCTGTGTTAGATCCTCTTTCTCTTCCCTTACTTTTTCCACTTCATATTTGTTTGGTGGGACAAACTTCTAGTAACTTCCTGAATAAGGGATGTGGATGTAGGGGGTAAGGACTCAGGGTTTTGTGGTCAGCGCTGCTCTGCCAGCACTTCCCTGGAGCTGAGCATCAAAAGGGTCTCACTGTCCCTCGAAGTACTCTCCCCTGCTCCTTGCTGGGCCCACGGGTTGATCCTTCATCGTCACCTACGTGGGGAACCCCGCCTTCTCCCGCACACACACCTGCATGTTTCAGCATCACTCTGTCCTTTCACACCTCTGCATTTGTTGGTGCTCTTCCTGCAGGCTGAAGACTTTTCTCCAGTTGTCTACCTGTAGAAGTCTGGTCAGTATGCTGGATATCTATTCAGGTGATAAAATTATAGTTGAGAAAGAACATCATTTCTACTTTTGTTTAGCAAAGCACAAAATGACGGTTTTCAAGCAGGCTGATGGCAACCATTGGGTTAGGGTTTGTCAGCTGCCTTAATCCTTTTTGGAATGAGCGAGGGTGTAATTTGTCATCAAATAGAGTTAATACTGTTTCAGCACAGCAGGTGACTTTGGAAATGGTAAGCAAACTAACAAATGCTGGCTGTCCAAAATAGGTCTTCAAGATTGCCATTCAGGTATTGTTTCCATCAAATTATTTTTATCTTCCGAGATAGTTTTAGTAGGCCTCTGTATTAGTTTCCTAGGCCACCTTAACACGTTCCTTTCAACTTGGTGACTTAAAACACTAGAAGTTTATTCTCTCACAGTTTGGGAAGCCAGACATCCAAAATCAAGTCTGAAGTTGGCTGGGCCTTGCTGCCTCTGGAGGCTCGAGGGGAGAAGCTATTCTCTGTCTCTCCCAGCCTCCAGTGGGTGCCGCCTTCCTGGTTTTCTGGCTGCATCCCTTGCTTTGTCTTTACATCACCTTCTCATCTACGTGTTTGTCTTCTCTGTGTTTCTTCTGTAAGGACAGTTATGATTGGATTAGGGCCTATCCGGATAATCTAGGATGATCTTTTCATCTCAGGATCCTTAATAACACCTGCAAAGACCTTGTTTTTCTAAATAGGGTAGCATTCACAGGTTCTAGCAATTAGGACATGCAAAATGGGGAGGCCACCATGCAACCCAGTATGGCCTCTGAAGCGCAGGGCCCTTGGAGATAGGTCGTTTCTGCTGATAAAATTGTGATCACACATCAACTAGTATTTTCCTGGTTCATTCATTACTTAACAGATCTACATACATCATGACCCAGACCCTGTACTAGGTCCTGGCTTTATAAAAGCCAGCACAGGCAAAATCTCAACCCTCCAGGACCCACAGTATTATCAGAAAGGCCAGCTTTCTCATGAGGATTCTAATCTATCCTTTGAGTACATTTCTGAATAACTGTAGACGTAGATTTGGAAATAAAAAGGGAAATGCTGGCAAGTAGAGCAGACACAAGTGGAAAGGGCAGAGAGGTCTAGACAAAGGACTACTTGTCATGTTTTACCAACCAGAGGTTTGATGATACAAACGTAAACTCTTCTGTAAAGCCAGGTGTTGAATTTCTCTACGGAATCATCTCATTTTGTTTAATATGAGCCCTGTTACTTCTTGCCCTAAAAATTTGTTCTGTCCCCAAGGAAGATGTTTTTAACAAAGCAAATGGAACGTACTTTTCAGCCTTTGGAAATGCTTTATTGCTTTCCATTGTTTTAGGGTACTTGCTTGCGCTCAAAACTGTTTCTTTAGGATATTCTTATGAGGCTCTCTTAGACTTAGTTAATAAGGAAGAATAATTTATAAATCCAAAATTATCACTTCTATTAAAGGTTCTAGTCCAAGATTTCCTAATAGTGTAATGTGTTTTAGACAAGTTGTTATCAAGAATAAAGGACCTGAGTTTGTCAGTGATTTCTTTACTGGGGGAAAAAAAGAGATTGACACACACTTAAGGTTACCCATTAATATAATTACGCCTTTTCTTTTGCCTTTCATTCTGCATTTTCATTTGGGGAAGAAAAGGTGGAGGGACAGCTGGTGCCTCTGTAATTGCACATCCCAGCCAGCCTGCCTTATCTGTGCACTCCTGGGAGTGGGTCGCAAATGTCATCCTCTTTCTTGCACGTCCCAATTAAAAAAACAAAAATGAAAACAAAAACGTTGACAGACCTGGTGGTTCTACCTTCCCCAAATAATTGATCGTTATGGATATTGTGCAACCATTTACCAGCTAAGAGTAGAATTAGTTTTATTTTTAACTTTTGAAGCTAGTTAAAAAATAACCTTAAGTTCATAGAAAATAAATCAAAATATGTATTTAAGAAATTCTCCAACACTGTACTGTTCTCACAATTTTTCTGAAGTTGGAAATTATATCAAAACCAAAGAGGGGTCACCTGGGTGGCTTAGTCAGTTAAGCATCAGACTCTTGGTTTCAGCTCAGGTCATGATCTCAGAATCATGAGATCAAGCCCCTCTGTCTCTCTCAAATAAACAAAAATCTTAGGGGAAAAAAGATCATCAAAGCAATTTTTAAAGGCTTTGTGCTTATTACAAGAACTGGACCTTCATGGGAACATGACATTAGTTTGGCAAACATTGTTTTTGAAACATAGCTAATTTTCTTGGTGCGATTGAATTATTCAAGTGCAGTTTGTACCTTCCATAATCAGTCATCCTCTTGATCCTCTCTTTTTCCTCTCCATCTGATGCTCATGAGTAATAACACATGCACCAACTAACATTTATGAGGTAGAAAATAATTTTACTTACGTTACCTGGAAGAGTTAAAGGGCTTGGGGCCTTAAGCTTCATTGGCCTCATTGACCTTGCTTGCTATATTTGTAGACTTTTCTTTTCCTTTTTCCTTTTCTTTGAACTCCTGGGAATATGTGTTATTGTAATAGAGTAGGTCTTTGGAGTGAGCTCTGAGTCTTTCTCCTTATGTATCAGGACGAGAGAGGAAGGCCTAGACTTGTCAGCCCCCAATCAAAGACTCAGAAGACAAACCCCTTGAGTCCACATGAAGACCCATGCCCAGCCAGAGTCACTGGACACGTTTGGTCATGTTCAATGTTATTGCAGTTTGGGATTATCCTTCTGAACATGGATTCTAACATCTCAGATTCCCTCAAACTTCGAGCCCTGCTCGAAGTTAAGAGGCTGTCAGAGGCTCCTGGAGATTTCCCTTCGTGTGCATGAATTACAAAAGTCACGGTATTAAATTTCATTTT
>CM053610.1:28933616-28998447 GCA_028646535.1 Procyon lotor
TTAAATTTCATTTTGATCTGTACAAGGAAGGTACGTGGTATTCATCAGTGACTTCTTCAGATGGATTTCTGAGTCTTTTTGCTTTCTAATAATAAGTTTAGGATGTTGCCTAACAAAATGTAGATTCAGATATTGTCCACTGCTTTCCCTTTATTACAAGTCCCAATTTCAGGTGGAATATGTGGATATAATTTTCCTCTCATGGTGATAAGAGTTATTTAATTTTTATAATTTGATCATATATTTTGTTCTTTAGTCTTGTGGTAGAAGAAGATAAAATAAATGGCTCACTGTTGGAAACTCACTCTCATCCCTTTCTTTTTTAATCAAATACTAGTTTTGTTAGAATTTCCTATCATTAAGAAAGAAGGAACAGCAAAATCATTGAAAATTCAAGGACCCTGTTCAAGGATTCAGTCATTGAAAATTCAAGGACCCTGTTCCATAATTGCTATCATGCAAAGCGTTCTTTTCAATTCTAGTCCACCTGGATAGAAACCAACTTAGGCTAAAATTAGCATTATCCTTGTTGCCAGGAGAATTTCATGAGTGCAGGAAGCCTTTTCAGTCTCTGTCCTCAGAAGAGACTCACTATGGCAGTTGTTTCTGTTTCTCTGCTGATGGAAAAGTCCAAGACCACGTGCAGCCCTCAGAGCTTCCACTTATGGGACAGGAGTTGGGAGTCAACCAGATTCTGGTTTTCTCTCCTGTAGCTTTGGCTGCATAGCCAGTACTTGGCCATGGAATATGGTGCTTACTGGGAGTTCTAGTTCTCCATATTGGGACCCCGTTATGAACAGGCTGACGCTTCATTTAATATTTAAGGGAATCTGCTTTGTAGTAAAGACAAACAAACAAACAAAACTGCCAAAAAGCTTTGCAGGAGGACGAACAAAGACTGTTTTTGGAAAAATAATAGCATACAAAGGCTTTCTTATGTTACCTATGCCAGAGTTAGGCAAAGCAGTCTCTGAGATAAAGATTTGGAATTTTGAAGCCCAGTACTGTACTGGTTGGAACTGTCCTTTGTTAGTTTTTATGTTTCTGGTATAAGTTTGTGTGTTCAGATAGATGATTCAGTGAATCTTCGAGCTTTTTCCTTCGTGAGGTCTCTTTGCACATTTGGAAAGATCTGTGAACATGGTACCACTGGTGTTTTGTGGCTTTTTGCTTTTGATTTCTTTCTGAAGCTGCCACCATGACGTTAACCTTTGATGAAGTTAAGAGTGTAGAAGAAAATGATTACCAGTGGTTAATAATGTCCCGAAGTTTTAGGAGTTTGGGAAGAGTGCCCATTTCCATGAAGGAGTCTGGGAGCTCACATGGGGAGAAGCTCCCTGACCACATGTAAATTGAGAAATAGATTTCAAAATCAGTTTTGATTAAAATGGGAATTTGAGCCTGTCTCTGAGAAGCAGCCATCTTTTTATAAATTATTTATGGCATGAGCACAAGGGTTTGGTGTAGAGGCTGTAGGCCTTTTTCCATTTTGCTTCAAAAACTGGTTTGATTATAAAGAGAAAATAATGAATTTTGGTATTGAAACAAATTTTTAAAATGGAGATTTTAGTTCCTAAAGTGATCCTAAGGCAGAAAAATAAGAAATGATTAATAAATACTTTCACCAGTAATAACAACCAGTGTTGCCGGCTAGATTGGATGTAAAAGTAGACATGATAGAACCCTGATGAACATAGTTTATCATATTAGATACATATTGAGACATTTCTTATAGTACTTCAGTGGCTTAAGGAGCATGTATTTGTAGAGTCCTCTGCTTATTAATACATATTTAGATTTGTTCCTGGCTAACTAGGTTATAGCATATCTTTCTGTTTAGACTATACACGGAGAGCCCACTGAACAATGTGACATGAGGAAGGAGGGTCCTTTGAGACAGGTTCTGGGCTCGGACCTCTCCCTACACCCTGGATGCTATCTTGATGTGAGATCAGACCCTCATTCTCCACCTGCTGCCTGCTCTACCTTTTCAGTGAAGTTCAGATTAATTTAGGAAATTGGAAGTTTAGACTGACAGAAAATGTTTGTGCTTAAAAAAGTGAACGCTTGAAAATATGGTGTATTCTCTGCTTTCCTTGTACAGGGCTTGATATGTATCTTAGAGGTCACCATTGTATGTATTCTCTGCCCTCTGTGGTCTTATTTTTGCCTCTCTGATCTGGCGTGGGCTGGAAGAAATGGGTTCAGTCTTCTATGACTTCTGTGTTTCTCCAGCTATTTTCAAACATTTATTCAATAAATATTTAGCACTTGCTTCCCGCATACCAGAATGGTTCTCAGCTGAATGAGACTGACATGTTCATGGTCTTATGGAGATGACATTTTAGGGGAAGACAGATATTGCACAAGGAAAAACACAAGATAATTTCAGATACCAAGATGTGTAATGAAGAAAGTAAAAGCTTGGTATTTTGATGGCAAGTGACTAGAGGTGGCTCCAGTTTAAACAAGATGGCCAAGGGTGCCTGGGTGGCTCAGCTGAATGAACCTTCGACTCCTAATTTCAGCTCAGATCTTGATCTTAGGGTTATGAGTTCAAGCTCTGAGTTGGGCTCCACTTCGGGTATGGAGTCTAGTTTAAAAAAAAAAGAAAGAAATAAGATGGCCAGAGAGCCTTTCTGGAGGGGAGCATTCCAGGTAAACAGTCAAGTAAAAAGTGCCTCCCCAGGGGTCTGGGAGAAGTGATATCTAGGGAGGGAACCTCAGGAAGAGGCTTTGGGATGGAAACACACATGGCACTTGAGAGGAACAGGTTTTGCACCTTTTCCATTTGTATTAGCATGCTGTCTCTCCCTAGGATTCTTAGGAGAGTTTTAATTTCCTTATATCTTTTATCCTCTGTCATAAATGTCCTCCTTTGGTTGAGTTTCTGGCATTGCCTCCCAGAAGTTGGTAGGTTTGCATTTGCTGCCTTTGTGTAAACTCCTGGTCTTCTTGGAGTCATCCAGATGTTTCTCTGGTTGACTGCAGGGGTGTCCAGAGTTATGTGGGCACGCGCCACAGTGAGGGGGCACTTAAGTAATCCAGTGTGCTGTGGAAGAAATAGGAGAACTTTTACTTGTCTTTAGTTTGATTGACATCAGCGCCCTCGAGATGCGGGTGCACCTGAGGGTCCTCTGGGAAGGTGACAGGAGGGATGGAAGGGCTCCCCTCGTGGAGGGTGTGACTGTGGTATCTTCAGCCTGCTGGCTTACTCTCCCAGCTGGGACGTGGTGTGGTTATTTCAAAGACTAACTGGTCTCCAGGCCCCACCTCATGCCAACCCCACTGGTGTGGCATTTTGTGAAAATAACCAACATTTTGAATTAAATTAAAAGGTTCACATCCTTTTAGTATCCCCCCATTGCCACTAAGCTGGGTGGCTATACCGAAGCGAAATTGGTATTCAGAGATTTTAATCCATGATGGTAGAAACTGACCAAAAAAACAAAAAAATGCGGACTTTGATAAGCCTCAGGCAATATTTTTTTTGTCAAGAGGGAGAAACTTCAATATTTCAAACCTCATAAAAGATGATATTTCAGGATACCTGCTTTTGATGAGGTATTCCAGCTCGGTTTGCTCCTTTGGCAGCAGTTTGCCAGGTGGACCTTCCTCCAGCCCTTTTCTGGGAGTGAGAGTCTTTGTGCAGAGCACAGAGTGCATCTCAGCTAAGGAGTGATGATGATGGAGGGGAGATGATGATGATGGGGAGGGGGTGGAGGGCTTCTGCTCCCCACCAGAGCCCACGGATCAGGTTTGGACCTAGGAGGGTGGGGTGAACAGGGCCAGAATCTGAGATCAGGAGAGCATTTGTAAGATTCTAGGCACCCTCAGGGTCACACTGGGACCCAGGAAGGAGAGCTGGCCTGGAGTTGAGCAGGGTGCACTCCATGCCTCCTTCCTTCCTGCAGCGCACTCTTGAGCACGTTCAGTGGGCCAGACACTGCTAAACATGAGGGCTTTAATAACTAGCGAAAAAAGATGCAGACATTATCATCTCTTGGAAGAATCTGGTAGTCAAATCAACAACACAGAAGCAGGGAAAATTGCAGTCTTGAATTGTCGTTTGGAAGAGAGGTGCATGATGCTGTTGGCAAGGTAAAAGGTGGGATGCCTGGTCTGGAGCCTTCAGAAGGTTTCCAAGAGGAAGAGGCATTGAACCAAGGCTGAATAAAGCCCTAGGGGAGCCCAGAGGGAGCTGGATGCAGGCAGGGTCGGGGAGGGCCTTTGAGCAGAGCCAAGGTCCTATCTCTTTTGTTCTCTGCTCTGTGTTCAGCTCCTGGCATGGGGCTGGTGTCTGGTATATGTTCAGTAAATAAAAATTGAATGAAGGCCAGCAGTGAGTGCAGGGACAGTGGATTGACATGAGGCTGGAGAAGCTGGCAGGAGCCAGACCTCACAGAGACTTGTAGCTAAAGAGACCATACATATGGGTTGTTGTGGAAATCAGGACAAATGGGGGGGTGATATTAATAGTTTTGTTTGGACGCTAGGGCACGAGATGAGACTGACGGACAAACTAGCGTGTATGGTCAGCCTCTTACATAGGCCACCGTAAGGAATTTAGTATTTTTTTTTTTTTCCCTGAGAGCTGAAGGCCTTTCAGAAGGTTTTCAGCTTGACTGGAAGGGTAGAGGCAGGGCCAGACTTGATCACTCTGGCAACAGGCTGGCAGCAGGCTGAAGGTGGGCTGACTTAGGGGGTCATGGGAGACCGGTGCAGTTAAAGGCCAGGCAGGAGGAAGCCTTGGCTTGAACTGGAGGTCAGGATGATGAGAGGTGGGAGAACGATGTGCACGATGTGGTGATGAGTTGCAATGTGGCTGCTCAGGAAAGGGAGTTAACAGGTTCTCAGAACTGGACAGATGTTGGGGGCTGCTGGCTGAGCCAGAACAGGAAAAAGGAGCAGGTCTGGGGAGAGTGTATCATTTTGGACAGGCAGAGAAGTCAAGGTATGAACTTAAGAACTTTCGTTCCTTGGCTTGCGAATTCCCAGACTAGGAGGTAGTAATGCACCTCGACCAGTGTGGCATGTGCTTGTGCCGCATCCCTCTCCACACGACCCCCGGCCCCTCCCTCCTGTCCATTCACTACTCACTCAGGCCTGAAATTTGATGAGCCAAAAACAAATGCTTTCCTTCGTTAGGGGTAGGTGTGTTTAAAAAGCAAACACAGAGTTAAACCTGCAAAGCGAAGTAAAGTGTTTGTGAGGGAGAGGAGGTTGGGCAGTAGTACATTGTTTAGAAAAGGCTTGAAGACCCTGAGCTGGAAAAGGACCACTGGAAGAGAAGAGCTTGGAAACACTCGCAAGGGAGAAAAGGATCACAGAATTGAGACTCCACCATAAGGGTCTGAAAAGCTCGGGTACTACAAGTGAGCATGAATCTGAATGTAGATTGGCTCTTACGGTACGTTTCAGTTGCAGACTTCTCATGTACTATTTATATATTTGCTTTTCGGAGATCTTTAACAGACCTCTTGTTTTTGGAGTGGGAAGAGTTTTGTGGCTGGTATGACCAGGGAGAGAGGATAACTTTAAAATGTGTTGGTTGGGTTGCAGTGAGCAGTAGTCCTCCATCATCAGTTGGAAATATTGGAATGATTTGGTCCTGCAGCTGCCTGTTAATTCATTCCAGAAAATAAAAAGGCAAAGGGGCTGGTCTTTGCCCGCGAGCTACTTAGAAGCCAGCAGTTCTGCAAGCCGTTGCCTGGGTCTGCCTCCCTTGGCAGGTGATACCTGGACCCGAGGTAACTGTCACAGCTTGGCGCCATGCCAGCGGGGCCGCCATTGCCCTCTTCTGGTGAGGAGCCCTGCTACAAGTGCGTGGAGTTTTACGGAGCTAGAGAATTCAAGCTCGTTTTTCACTTCTGGTCAACTGTGCTGTGCCAGCTGGCATGAATCCCCCTAGTGAAACGAGTGTTTGGTTTGAAATGTTGTAATGTATACTCAGACCATGGAACCATGGGAGGGGCTAACCTTATTTACAGTTTTGGCTTGTGGGGGCTACCTTAGATATCCATATCATTTTCCACAGTTGGGCCACTTTCTCTTTGGCAAAAAAGATTCCTTTCGGCCTCTTCTCCGCCTATGAAACCCTGTCCGACTGCTTCATTAGCTAACACATGTGTGAATTTGCATCATCAATAATGGCAGCAAATGCAAGGGGACATGGTTTTAATAAAATTTTAGTATCTAATATCTCTGAAGCATCAGGGCACAGAACATTATAGGCCTGGGATAAACAATTCCTATTCAGTAGGGGCTTTGTAGCATTTCTTGGTGACATATTTACAAAGTTTGTAATTTAGAGATGAGTTTATGTTACGTGGTAAAACTTAAGAATATATTAAAACAACTCCATTGGGAAGGGGCAATGAGAATTTGGTGTTACTGTGACGGTTTATGCCATAGCTAAAGGACAGTTCCTGTTGCCCATCTGCTGCCTATTCTTCTGTCTTTGAGTGGCAACCTCTCTTTCCTTCCCCAACAGAAGGTGAGCGCTCAGATGAACTCAGTGGGCTTTGCTGTTTAAAGGAACCCTGTCGTGAATCCCTAGAATGGAAGTACTATTTCATGAGGCATTTAAGCATGTTCTTAGCATACCCCCTTTTAAAATTTAGGTTTTTCAGTAACCCATTACGAAGCTCTTCAGCATTTAAAATCTGAAGAGTATCGCAGATAAAAGCTAGCTCCCGTACTTGTTTTGGTCACTAAGATTAATAAACACAACAGTGTTGATCTTTTTAAGCTGGAGCAATCTGATATTTACAGTGCTATAGGCCAGTGTGATTTTTCTAGAAATTCAGGAGTCACAGGACAGGCATCTAATAGTCACGATCTCATCATGATATGAATGATGTGTGAGGGAAGATCTTAAGTACTATCCCATCCACCTCTATGCAAAGACCCCAATGCAGATTGCCCAAAGTAAAAATGGTTAGATAACTGTCTCTCAAGAGAATGGGCAATACTTATTCAGGTTTTTGTAAAACTTAGGATATAGTCTATTTCTCAAAATATCTGTTCAAAATTCCTGAATTTATCCTTTCTTTTTTGTTTCTTTTATTCATTCATTCATTCATTCATTCATTGGTTTAGGCCTTGTTAAAAGTTAATTCTGATACAAGACTGCTTCATAGAGTGGGGCAGTCTGGAAGTTGGTCAGGCGATGAATTATGGAATTAAACTGTTTTACCAAATTAAACCTTTAACCCTGTATATTAAAAAAGCCCTTATTGACAAAGTCTGGCAAGGTCAAGACTAAGGACCCTCTTTTTCTAGCCAGTTGGTGAGAAGAGCTGCAGCCTCAGCTTTCTCTTCCGACTGGGCATTTTGTAGTACTTCTTTGACTCTGGACCATTCGCCCCCCCCCCCCCCCCTTCCTCCTCTCAGCTGGCCTCTGATCCCGGCAAATTCTCCAGTGCCTGAGAGGTTAGCTGGCTTCATACAGTAATTTCTAGAGCAGAGTTTCTCCGGTTGGGTACTAATGACGACATGGACCAGGTGATTCTTTGTTCTGGGCTACTCTGTGCGTTATAGAATGTTAGCAGCTTTTCTGTACTCTGTCCCAGTAGGTGCCAATTGTGACAACCCTAAATGTTTCTGGACATTTGCACACTGGAGGTGGACAGGTGGTAGAAGATGGTGATTTGCCTGAGAACCATAGTTCTGGGTTATGCATGATATACTCCTTCTTCGTTAGCCTTATTACTTGGAGGTACACCGCACTGTCACACTTAATCAGTAGGTACCGATGTAGGACACACGGTGTATTTTAGCCAGGAGGTTCCTTAATTTGAGGAATTTAGGGTGGGAAATAGGTTTCCTGTTCAGGGCTAATGCCCAAGGCAGAGTTAATCAGGAGGTACATACCAAAAATAATTTGATTTAGCTTCTTTCTTCTCACCAAGAAAAATATTTAGTTCCCTTTTTTATTAAATTAGGAGCAGGCATCATAAAACTATTTCATAAGAATAACTCTAAACTTTATACTTGTCATATTAAGGCAGAGATAACAAGGAAGACTAGAAGCAGGCAAATGATGTGTAGAGATGAGGAAACAGAATTCAATTTGCAAAGAAGGAAAATGAATTTGAGGAGAAGAGAAAAGAAATTGAAGGAAGGAAGACGTTAGATGATTTTGAATGTTTACGAATCGTTCTGTGGTTTCATCTTGTTGTAGGGCTCTCATTTCAAAATTTATTCATTCATTACCCACAGTATTTTCAGGGGATTAGCAGACTTACCAGTGTTCATAGATCTTCAGTTGCTGTAATTAGTAAATCTTCAGAGAGTTCTTGAACAGAGAGAAAGAGAGAGGGAGAAAGGAGGGAAGGAGAATGATAATGTTCTCATTCTAAAGAAAGATTATTATACTTTTGTTTGTGGTGGAAAAAAATGACTAGTCAAATATCATCACTAAGGGTAAGTGGAATCCAGCAGATGCCGGGGTCTGCCTCCCTGTCTCTAGTTGGTAAGAGCGTGTGTAATCTCCAGATTGAAATAGTTTGAAGGTGATCTTTTCTGCAGTGGTTCTCAACCCAGCTAGCAAATTACATCAGATGGGCAGCTTTTATAATATATTGGTATCCAGGCCCCATCTCAAGAGAATCTAATTTAATTGGTCTGGGGTAGAATTTGGACATAATCTTTAAAAAATTCCCCAAGTGATTGCAAACCCCTATTTCTAGGCCAGTGATTCTCAAAGTATGGTCTCCAGACCAGCAGCATCAGCATCTCCCATCACCCATGAGTCTGTTAGAAATGCAAAATTCTTTGCCCCACCTCAAGCCTATGAAATCAGAAAACTCTAAGGGTGAGCCTTTGCAGTCTGCGTTTGTGAATCACCCCCCTGGTGAATCAGATGCATGCTCAGTTTTAAGAGACAGTGTTTCAGGCGGTGGGTCGTGGTGCTTGGAAGACACCGAATCCTGAGAATCGAGGGTACATAGGTATATAATAGTGGATGTTGGAAATACTACTGTGGATTCAGCGCCACCGTCTTCAGAGTTCAGTCGCCTCAGGAGACTCTTCACTCATCCGAGGAGGAATGCCGAGGAGCTGTAACTTTCCACTGAGAGCCTTCACAGGGCTTAATTGCTACTGTGTAGGTCGCAGCTGATACCGAGTTGTGCCTCCCACTTGTTCCAGCGAATCTTTCAACCTCACTCTCAATATTCTTAATTAATGATCTTCAGCTTCTGAAGCCATTTCATCAGTGGGTCTCCTGTCCCAGCACGTTTCCCCTCTGAGCAGTCCTTGAAGAGGGTGTTATTCCCAGCAGTCAATTAGAAAAGGAAAGTAGAGGTGGCTCTAAACAAGTCCTGTGACCAATTAACCACCTCCCTTTATTCCCCTTTGTAGTTCTTTAAAAATGGGTCAGGGGGAGAAAAAAGTCCGGCTCTCACCAGCGGACCTCGCCTGTGTTTGTCTAACATTCTTCTATTCCACTTAGTATTTCAGTTTCCTGCCTTAGGCATGAATTGGTTGAAAATTCCCTTTGAACTCTTGCTCATTTTGTAGAAACTTGATGAAGTAGTGATGAGAGTAGTTAGGGGATTGTGTCCTGAGCTCTGAGAAGCAGAGCAGAGTAGGAAGGGAAGTTCAGCACCACACTTAAAAGGTTCATTCTTGGTGAAAGCCGGGGGCTTAGGAATGATTATTGTGGCTGCGATAATAATTTTAAGAATTCTCGTTGAATCTTATTCTCTGGTTGGATAGAGCAAGGTCACAGTGAAAGGGGTGAGAGGTGAAGGGACACTTAAACTTCTTAATCGCCTAATTGGCAGTAACAGTTTTTATTGCTTCATTTTCTGTTTACAAGGAAAACACCTTTACATAAAACAGTTCTATTGGATCAGCACCATCCTTGGTAAAGTTCATAGAAATTTCCCAGGTTAGTCCCTGTCATTCCCTCACATGCTGTCCTGCGGAGGCTTCTGAAATTCCCAGCGGGATGGGAATCCCCTTGCATCACTGGGCACTTCCTAGTATGGGGTTCCCAATCTTGTTTGCTCTTTTGGTTTTATTCTCTCACTAAAGTAATAGAACCAGGATTTCTGAACAAGGAGTCGCTTTAGGGAAGTATCTATGCTGTCCAGTATGGTAGCCACTAGTTTATGTGTAGCTATGCAAGATAATAAATTAATCTAATTTAAACTAATTAGATGAAATAAAATTTAAAATTGGCAGTAGCCTCATTTCAGGCCTTGTGACTTAAAGTATCAGCACAGATAAAGAGCATTTCTAGGGTGCATGGTGACCTAGTCAGTTGGAAGAGCATGTGACTCTTGGTCTAGGGGTTTAAGTTTGAGCCCTATGTTGGGTGTAGAGATTACTTAAAGTCTTAAAAAAATTTTTTTTAAGTCACCAAAGAAAGTTTTGGGGCAGTGTCAGTCAGTTTCGTGACCCTCATTAGTTGGGATACTAAGACTGAGAACAAAGTAGCATTATTTGTTAACTACTCCCAGTTTATTCATTAGCTCCTGTTTGTCATTGTACTCTATTTTCTTCTCTTTGAATTTAATCCTAACAACATCTCTGTGGGAAAGTGAAGACGCAGAGGCTGAAAAACTTGCCCCAGACCGTACAACCGTAGAAGGTGCAGGCAGTGCTGGGACACTCACCTGCCTGATTCTAAAGCCCAAGCTTTCTTTGTTAAAGTCTCTCTCTCATCTCTCTGGTTTGTTGGTTTTTTTTTTTTTTTTTTTTTTTTGAAGATATTATTTATTTATTTGTCAGAAGGAGAGATCGAGAGTGTGCATGCGCACAAGTGGGGAATTGGCAGGCAGAGAACAAGCAGGCTCCCCGCTGAGCAAGGAGCTCTGTGAGGGGCTCAGTTCCAAGACTGTTCAATCATGACCCGAGCTTAGAGGCAGATGCTTAACTGACTGAGCCACCCAGGCACCCCTGTTACAGTGTCTCTTAAGAAGATAAGTTCTCTGGCTCTTGAGGTCAGTAAGCCTGTGTCTTTAGGAATACACTAAAAAACTCCAAACCAGTAACCAATGGTGCTTTGGATGGTTTAAGTGGCTAGGTGATAAAATGGAGCAAGTTTGTAGCAAGTGTTTTCCTGTGTGATTTTCATCACACCTCACAATTAGGCCAGTAACCTGTGATAACAGTTTATGGAGTTATCCATTTCATGTGCTTTATGCTTTGATCTCCTAGGTTGGGTGGTGAGCACACCTCTTCCCATGGCATATCATTTTCCCATCAGAAAGTCTTGCTTATGTGGTTTTCTCACCTGCTTCTCTATTTCTTAAGGCCCTAAGGAACGAAAAAGGATTGTTTTTCCACCTTCAAACATCCTGTTAAGGGGCGCCTGGGTGGCTCCGTCGGTTAAGTATCTGCCTTCAGCTCAGGTCACAATCCCAAGGTCCTTGGATTGAGCCCTGTATCAGGCTCCTTGCTCAGCAGGGAGTGAGTCTGCTTCTCCCTCTGCCTCTGCTGCTCCCCCTGCTTGTGTGCTCTCTCTTTCTCTCTCTGTCAAATAAATAAGTAAAATCTTAAAAAAAGTAAAGTCCTGTTAATATTATTTCATCCTGGTTTTTTTTTTCTTTTTAAAAAAGTGACTCATTCTACTTTTTTCAGTTGATCCTTATAATGCGATTTAAAATGTCATTCTTATTCTAATAGTTTGTTTCAATGTGTGTATTGAACCTAATTGAACACTAAATGCGTAAATCATAGCCCTCATAACGTTTATTCTCGCTGCTACTGTTAAATAATCTAAAATGAATTTTCTATCATTGACTGCTACAGCATTATGCTACCCACTCATAGCGCTGACTCTTGCTTAAGAGGAGTACCTCTGTGCTTGGACGGTTGGTTTTTTGGAGCCAAAGTTTGGCCCTTACATATACCCTTGTTAAATTCCATTTGGTTAGATTGATCTAATTACTTTCTTTAACTCATCCTCATAACCCAATTTTAAGTGTCTCTGAGTCACAGAGATCCAGTTTTTTGTTTTGTTTTGGGGTTTTTTGTTTGTTTGCCAGATCATTTTTGCTACCCAACTATTCACTATTCCATCCCATGCCATATCATCCACTTTTTTGTTGACACGGTATCTTCATACCTCCTTCCATGTCACTTCCAAGAATGTGGGTCAAGGCAGAAGCTCTTTATCATCTCCCTCCACATTGCTCTTCAGCCATTCATGGCTCTTGTGGTTATGACTATTGAACTAATTAGGAATCCACCTAATCATTGTTTCTTCCACCCCTATTTTTCTGGTTTTTCTTTACCAGCATTCATTTGTCCATTCATAGATTCATTCATTAATATTTATTGAGCTCCTTCTGTGTCCCCGAAAGGCCCTTTTGGAAGTCGAACTGTTAGGGTTTTGCTAATAGATTAGGTGTAGACTGTGAGAGAAGAGCAGCATTAAAGATGACTCTGTGGTTTTGAATCTGAACACCTGGAGAACACAGTTGCCATTTACCAAGCCGGCTTTAGCAACACCTGGTAGGAGCAGGTTTGATATCAGGTAAAATATCAATCGTTTGGTTTTGAGCTTGTTAGGTTGTAGATGCCTGTTTGACATCCAAGTGGACATGTCGAGTGTATATATGTGGAACTCGGGGGAGGTCTGGGCTGGAGCCCAGGGTGTAAGTGGAGACAGGAGACTGAGCTCTGGTCATTTTAGATTCAGTGTGATGGGGATGAGCCAGGAGAGGAGATTTGGAAACCGTGGCCAGGAAAGAAGGAGGAGCACTGGGAAAGTAGAGTATCTCAGAAGTGAAGGCTCCCAGAGGCATATGGAAGAACCACTTTCTTAGACAGCACTGAGAGGTCAAGGACCATGAGGACCAAGAACTGACCATTGAACTTGACTACGTGAAGGTCATTGGTAATCTTAACAGAAGCCGTTTTGGTGGAGTGGTTCAGGCAAAAGGACATCATGGGAAATTGCCTGAGTCCTGGCTGAGGTTCACACCTGCTTTGTCAGCCACATTTCACCAGTCGTTGCAGTCTGGGAACCTTGTTAAAGAAGAAAATGAAGTTAGTTTTTTGTACCTTGGGTTTTGTTCCCAATCCCTCTAATCTGTTAGGGATTAAGTTTGTAGTTGCCAAATCTGTCTTTCTCCCCCTTTTGTAAATTGCAATGTCATTTGCCTCTCTCTAGGATCTCATTGCAACTGAAGTGCCCCTTCATCATCTGTGTGGCCAAGCCATGTACAGTGCCCATCCTCCCTGTGCCCTGGGACAGCTTCCCTCCCACCCAGTTATCTGACTTCATCTAAGTGCCACCAAAGTGCCACTGTATCACCTCCTTGTCTGTGTGGGGCTTACAACCTCCTTCTTTTCTATTTTTGCCAAAGGCTGCATCTCAAATCTGACAGATAGGTCATGTTTTCCTGTTGGATTTCTATCACCATCTTTATTATACTAAGCCAGAGATGAGTTTTTAAGCTTCTCAGCAAGACATTATTGTATCTGTGGTTCTCAAGCCTGGCTGCACATCACATTCACCTCTAGAGGGTTTTTATGTTTCCTTTTTAAGGAAAGTCATAATTTGAGTTTCTTACAACTCTGAGGGAATTATTTTATCATTGTGATAAAATTGTGATGTTCTTTATTGGTGAGTTTTAGAACTGTAATGTTTTCACAATTCTGGTGTGTTGCCACCTTCCCATGTTTTACATGGTAAAGCCTGATCAGATTTTTTTCCCCTTCCTTTTTATTGTAACCTCTAAAAATTTCCTGTATCATACTGAGAATGCCACAAATGGTCTTTAGGGTGACACAGTGACTTACAGCAGTGGTTCTTAGACTTGATCATGCACCAGAATTACCTGGAAAACTCTTTTATAAAATACCGGGCATCCTGAAAATTCCCCATTGGCTAGGTCTGAATTTGCAGAGCAGATAAGCTCCAGGGGATTCTGATGCCTCTGCTACTTTGAGAGCCAGGGCTCTCTATCTAGGCTCCAGTGGGTAAATATCCTTAGGGTCTTGCACACAGATTGCTTTCCTGAACTGGCAGAACCAGGAGAGTATGGCCAAGGGCAGAGATGAGGCTTGCACTTGACTTGGTTGGGTCTCTCTGAGGCTCTGGTAAGCCTGAGCCCTGCTGAGGTGGAAGCTATTCATGTGCCATTGGCCTCAAGAAGTCCTTTCTCTGAGCTTGTGTTTTGGTTTGTGCCCTAGACTTGAATTCTTTGTGCCCTCCTGTAAAGGTTACACGTAGCCTTATCTTTGGCCTCTTTAAGTTGCCTTCGGAAGCACTACTTACCCTGACCCGGTTTAGAAGAGCCAACATAGTCCTCTTTGTCAACAAAATGTACACAATATTAATACTCACAAAATGTTAAATGACAACTCGATTGAGCAGAGAGTGCCTATTGTAGCTCTATCTGGCAGGTCCTTTGTTATAGTTGAAAGTAGATGAGAGGATTCCAGAGAAAACATACTGATGTGGAGGATTCCTTACATTATTTTACATTTAACCAAATAAACAGAATTCCTCTAAGTCACCCAGATTCACGAGGGTATTCATCAAAAACTATTTGTCCCCCTTAGCAAGGAGATCAGAAAATGTGTATCTCCCTTCCTCTTTCAAGAAATTTCCCTCCAAGATTGACCACCATTTTGGACAATCCGCTAATTGTAGGCATTGATCACTAG
The DNA here is from genome assembly GCA_028646535.1 of Procyon lotor. Classification (NCBI taxonomy): domain Eukaryota; kingdom Metazoa; phylum Chordata; class Mammalia; order Carnivora; family Procyonidae; genus Procyon; species Procyon lotor. The sequence continues at coordinate 28,948,251 of CM053610.1, forward strand.
AGGAACATTTACAGAGTTTTTCTTTTCTCATTCTGATTCATTTATAATTGGTCGCAAATTTCTTTGACTCACAGGCTGCACTGCTTTTATTCTTGACGTTGTAGAATGTCAAGATTCTTCAGGGATATGAAAGAATATTTTCTCAGATGTTAATTTTTAGAGAGTTTAAAACCACACCCACATTCCAAAGTTTCTTGATAACGCATATGCTGGTGAAAGTCTTGAGGGGAATTTGTGGGGACTAACACCCCTGTTGTTTATCAGATTCCATTTTCAGATTGCTAAGTAGTTGGCCGTAATTGGTCCTGAGCATGCTCCTGATGGCTTAAATGTTGCTAACTATGAATGTGGCTTGTCTTTCTAGCCACTTAAGACTCTCTCAGGACAGTTTCCTATAGAGAAGCACATAACAATTTCTTTCAGGTTATCTTTTCATTTCACATTCTCTGTTGCAGAACTATGTGAGAGGAGAGTTCATATTTTTACTTGGTAATCTGCCGTGATTACAAGCCGTCTGCTCTTCTTCTAAGTAGCAGTGTGTGGCCAGGGTAAAACTGAACGAAAGAATTACGAGGCATTTATTAGTTCTTAGGAGGAATAGGTGGAAACCTGCGCCCTTTCTGTTTGTAAATCTCACGGAACTGACAATTCAGAGTTTATTTAATATGCCCTGGAATTTGAAGCAAATTCTGCCTTGGGAGGGGGATAAAAAATCCCAAAACAACCCATTGAGCTCTTTGTAGGGCGGGCGCCGTGCTGGAACTTTGCGCCTGCATGTCCTCATTTCATGTTCAGACAGCGCCATAAGGTGTTTTCATCACTGTCCCCATTTCGCATTGCAGGTTCTTCCTCTGGCCTGGGAGAATTGAGGTGCAGGGCAGGGGTTTAAAGTCAGGTCTGCCCGCCCCCCCCCCCCAAGTTGTCATGCTCCTCGTTGCTGCACATGCTCTGCACACACCACAGGCCAGTCCCCTGAGGAATAGTGGCCTGCCGATTACTTTTGAAAGAATAATTTCTTGAAAATCAGAGAAAGCGTCTAAAGAAATGAAGTCAGCCCTTATCTATCAAAAGGAGTGGCTGAGGGCTTATTCCTTACTGCACTCTTCCTGCCGCGGTGGGTTTTAGAGTCTGTGCTTCTACCCTGAATACTACTTAAAGGTTCCAATGGCCTCTGTTAAATTTAAGCATCGTTTTGTAATATATTCCACTTTAGTTGGCCTTTGCTTTATTCCCAGCAGAACTTTACTTCCCTTCCCAAATCTTACCCCAGAAAACCGTGAGCCACTGTGTGAGCACTCTAGGCCAGAACCCCCAAACTCTTTCTCAGTAGGAGACTAGAGACAATTTGCTGAAGGATATCAGCCTCTTACTCTATTTTTCCTCCTTGTCATCAACCCCATTAGCTCTGCTTCTCCGTGTTCTTTCTCATTCCTTTGTGACTTGCTTCTTACCCATGTAGAAACTTTCCCCATCCATACAATAAATCTGTTAAGAAAAACAAACAAGTGACTGGAAAGGTGTACATCCCTGACCTGGAGCCAGAAGTCCCACAACAGACCCCGAACAGGAGAGAGAAACTCCCTCCCCTTCTGATTCCTTTCCACTTGAGTACAAGTCACCTCCTCCCCTGCATCCCCTTCAGCCAGTAAAACTTGAGCTCAAAGGACTAGTCATCTGTTTGCAACCAAGGAAGGCCCCACGCACGTTCCCTTTATGGGGTTTGAATTCACACCGTCAGCCAGGGTTTTGCAGGTTGTTCTGCCTGACTGGAAGGTGGGAAAATAACTGTGAGGCATGGAGGGGCGGGCATCACAGCCTGTTTTCTGGGGTGACACCGTTCTGTTCATGAATGAGTCCACCTTAGTCACAAGCCATGAGATTGATTCTGTGGTGTTTCTTATTGAGGACAGGGTGCAGTTAAGAGGGAGGTAATCCCTCCTAGACAGAGAACGAGGCAGACATTTAAGTAATTTTTATCATTGATGTATTTTTTTTTTAAATTCATTTAACAAACACCCTCCACTGTCCTCTCTGGGCCAGGCCCAGTTTGAGACAGTGACAGCCCAAGGGTGACAGAAGGCAGCTCCTTCCCTCAGGCAGCCCGTGGGAGATGGATGTATGCAGCATGTGTTTACAGCCTGTGATGATTCCAGGACGGAATTGAGAAGAAAGTGCTGTGGCAGCAAACAGGAGCTTATTCGTGCCTGAAAGGTGTCAGAGAACGCTCAGGGGAAGGACTAGTTGGTTGCTGAGATTTTTGCTCTTGTTCTTGTGTGGCCCCTAACGAACTGAGGCAGGATGAGACAATGCACCAGACTCAGTGTAGCTCTTTCCTAACCTACACATCGGGGCAGATGTGTGCAAATAGAATCCAAACAAAGGTGGTAAGCCGAAACACAACCAGGAGGTGGGATCTTAAGGTGGAAAGCACCTCGAAGGAGATCTAGCTGTGGCCCCTGATTTTACACAGGGGGAAACTGACGACCCGAGAAGTGAGGTGGCACACCCCCCTGAAATTGGGGCATCATCAGAAGGGATTCGTGGCCTCGGACTTCCTGTGCAAGGTCCTTCTCCTGTTTGTCATCCAGGGGCTTTCTCCAGGCCTTCTCTGTGTGCTGTGATCTTGAATTCGGGCTGTGTCTTGTTCTGTTACTAAGATTATAGTGTTCCTTCTACCTGGCCTGACAAGCATTGCCAGGTTGGCAAGGCACCACACCAAACAAAACCCAACCATGATCACCAGGGATCTTTTTTTTTTTTTTTTTAAAGATTTTATTTATTTATTTGATAGAGAAAGAGAGATGACAAGTAGGCAGAGAGGCAGGCAGAGAGAGAGGGGGAAGCAGGCTCCCTGCCGAGCAGAGAGCCCGATGCGGGGCTCGATCCCAGGACCCTGAGATCATGACCTGAGCTGAAGGCAGAGGCTTTAACCCACTGAGCCACCCAGGCACCCCCACCAGGGATCTTCTAAAAGTGAAAGAGGGCAGAGCGCTTCAGTTTCTCGGCGTTTCCAGAACACTGACTGGTAATCGTTTATGACTCTCTGGGTTGTCATGAGAGTCAAATACAATAATGTACAGAAAGGGGTTCATGCAGTATCTGGCACACAATAAACGCTCAGTGAATCTTAATTCTTGCCAATTTGTTCACCCTCGAGTTTTTGCAATTAGATTAAGGACACAGTGTGTTCCAGTGGAATGACTCTTTATTCTCTCCTTCCCTGACCTGTCGGCTGGTTTATCATATATGCCATCCTAAAGGTACGCTGCTGGCTTTTCTTGAATGTGAACCCCAAGCTTGGATTCCTTGGGCGAGGGTTGTAATAAGGAGCAGGCCAAGGGGCTTAAGTTGACAAAAGATTTGTGTCGACTTTTCCTTCTCTTTAACTCCGGATAAGGATTGTTACTGTCCAGGGACCACTGTTCCTGCCACCCCACTCCCCTCCCCGCCCTGCCCCCCCTTCACTGTGATTTGCTGCCCTGGCGCTCTGCTACATTGTTTCCCTTCCCCTCTCCCTTCTGCCTTCTACCGAACTAGACTCCCACCCCAGTCCTTCTGTAGTGGGGCTTTGCCGCTACCCTGCCCTCCTACCCAAGAGGGCATCCCACACCAGCAGCTTCAGCATCTGAGCTCTCAGTGCCTCGCTTCCAGGATGGAGTGAATCACTCTGCACAGGGAAGGGAGCTGAGTGACTCTGCGCAGAATCCTGGGTTCAGTCCCCTGGCACTAACGGAAGACACAGCTGCCAGTGCTCACCCTAGAGGGCACAGGCACAGTGGGGTGGGTCCAGTCTAGGCAGCCTTACATGTGCCTCCATGTGGCTTCTGGAAGCGAGTCCTTCGAAGTAATGCATGGCAGTGGGCTTTGGAGTCTAAGAGATTTGGATTTAATTCCTGGGTCTGTTACTGACTATGTCATATTGGACCAGTCCTTACCTTCTCGGATTCCATTTCCTTATCTTTAAAATGTGAATAACAGTTGTGTTCTTTCTTAGGTTAGTGGTGAGGATTAAATTGAATACTACAGGTAAAGCTTAGCACAATGCCTAGAACATAGGTGCTCTGTAAACTGTACTTTTTCTTAAAAAACCACGTGACTTTTAAATTCCGTGTTGTAACAGACATGCAGTTTATTTTGATACGAAAATATTTAATATGTTCCTTAAGGCCTTTTAGTAAAGTTGGTACTCCAAGAAGAGAATTGCCGTGTTGTGTTTTTGGTTTTGTTTTTGTTTTTTTTTGTTTTTTTCATGGAAACCTTTGGGAGAAATGGCTTTTAAGATGTAATATTTAAAAAAGATCGAGTTATCCTCAGATGATTCATTCTCATCTTATGGACTTGGATTGGCTTTTTTTTTTTTCATTGGAAACTAGCAAACTCAGAGCCAGATGTTGCGGAGACCTATGGCCATGGTGGGAATGTTGGAAAGACTTACTGTTGGTTTCATTTTATGTTTCTACCCTTGTTTTTTTTGTTTCCTCTCTTTTTAGTCTTTGCCTTATTAAGCCAAACTGCCTTAAATCCTTGGTGACAGGTGAGGATAGAATGCCACTGACAGGGTGGACCCATCTTGATGAGCTGCCTGGGGACAGTCCTGTGGGCATGGTTGACACTACTCACGGACCTAGAGTATCATCTTTGCCCTTCCTCCTCCTACTCCCAACCACATCTTCTTTCTCTTTTGAATTTCTCTCAAATCTACCCCTTTATCTTTGCCTGTCACCTTCCATTGTCTCTGACTTGGGTTTTTGGGGTGGTTTTACACCCTGTCCGCATGGTTCCATGGTTTCTCCTGCCAGTGCACGCACCACACTCCTATCTGAGAGAACTCACCAGCCGACAGGTCTTCTTGTTTTCCCTTGGCCTGCCCAGTGGCACCTTCCTGCCCCGTTGACCTCATCTGCCGATGTTGCCATGTTTCTGCTTGCTGGACTCTTGTCCCGGAGCACGCCATTCAGGCCTCTTTCCTCTTTTTTCCCTGGGCGGGTGTTGTTTATTTTGTTTATTTTTCTTATCTACCTCTTGCCTTCTACCTTCCAGAAGTTCAGAGTTGTGGCATGGCCACCTCTGGTCTTTGGGCATACGCTGTGGTTACACTTACCGTCGTGCTCTGTTGCTGCCTCAAGTTTCCGGTGTCCCTGTGAAACTCAGCAGGTGTTGAAGGAGTGAGTGAATGAGAGAGAACATACATGGATCTCGCCATTCTGAGCCTGCTTCTGAGATACCTACATGTATGACACAAGTTAGCATTTCCACCTTTATTTTACACTTAAGGTAAAATTAGAAGATAAGATCTTCCACCCCTGGCAATGAGTTTAGGGCAAAGTAATTGTAAGGTCCTTGTATTATTCTTTTTCGAACTATAGAAAATGACTGATTGCCACTGGTGATGGTGTAGTTTTTGCCACTCTAGAATAAGGAGAGAGGAAGTTGTGCTATCATGTATCAGTGTCCTGGGCTGAATTGGAACAGACTTGTCCCCAGCATGGGCTTAGCACTCTCACTTAGCAGATAAGGCTGTGGTTTGCCCAAAGTTCAGAGCCCGTTTATCTCATCTTTGTTCATTCATTGCTTTCTTCCTTCCATTAAATATTAAGTAAGCACTTGCCCTGTTTCCTTCTTGAGAAAGACCCTTCAGGCAGAGCAGTGGTGGCCTGGATGCTGGAGGACAAAGCCAGGATGGTCTCACTGAAGATTAAAGCTGTTTACACACACACACACACACACACACACACACACACACACGCAATATTAGCCCTTGTTGTGAGCTGGTCCCGTGCTGATTGCTGCAGTGTAGAGTCGAATGAGATTGGGATCCTGTCTGTCTACACCAAGGGGCTAACAGCCTAGCAGGGGCGGCTCTTTCATAGACCAGCCACTTAGTGCAGAAATAAATAAGCATGTGATGCATACGCCTGTCTGATCCAGAGGAGGAGGGGACGTACTGTTAAGAAAAGCTCCACAGAGATGTCCATGCCCTTGCTAGGGTTCAAGGATGCATAAGAGTTCACTAAACACAGGAGTCTTAAGGTGTGTTAGAAGCAGAGGGCAGAAACAGCACATATGTTCGAGATTGCTCTGATGGGGGCATTGAGAGTTCATGAGACACCCAGAGAAGCAGCCCTAATATTCCAACTGCAAGATGATAAGAGCTGCAGAACAAGAGACGGGGATGTGTTTAGCTCTTTAAGAAGTGAAAGCGACAGGACTTGGTGACTGATTGTGGAGGGCTAGGGAAAGGGAGGAGTTAGGGTTGACTCCCAGGCTTTTGGCTGAAGCCTCTGGGTGGAGGGGGCTAGAAGCTGGATCAGACCCTGGCCTGCTGACTCACAACCCAGGGCACAGGATGCGAAGCTTTTTCTAGTAGCCTTTGGTCTATTAAGGAGAGAACTTGGCCTGTGTAAAATGAGCAGCTCTGGCCTAAGGAAGAAGAGAAGGTTCATATGTTCCTCCTTTCTGAAGAGAGCGGGACAGTTTGTCGGCTAGAGCTGAAATTATGTCCTAATTAAGGAGAAGTGAAGGCTGTGCTACTGGCAGCAGCAACGTCCGTTCACTCATGGGAGCAAAGAGCAATGAGAGCAGGGAACCTCAGAAAGGCACAGTCCTGCTGCTTAGTGTGGGAGTTTGAGAGAGGTCTTGCTGGAGAACGCAGAACTGCTGGAAGCGGAGGGAGATGCCTGCTGTTGGGGGGCGGAGGGAGGACAGGGGCAGCACGCGAGCCCAGCGGTGCGGGCTGGCTGAAGTCCAGGAAGGTTTGAACACCAGAGTAAGAGTCCATGATTTAGTTAAAAAAAAAAAAAAAAAAAAGACATTCTAATCAGTCTGTTTATAATCAAACTTACACTAGGTTATTTGTGATCAAAGTTAGGAAATGAGAAAATACCCAATTGGACCTTGCTATTTAATTCTGTAGGAAGCTCCTGTTAGATACTATCGATTCAGATTGTTCAAGTATCACTTTTTTTTTTAATCTCTTTTAAAAGATATCTTTGCTAATGGAGAAGAGGATGTAGAGAACTTGGTTCGAGGAGCCATGATTAAACACTTGCAGGAAATCCAGGAAGATGTGTGTAAGGCCTATCCGATTCCTTCTGCTGTCTGTGGAGCCTCAACAGGTCTGTGTAGAATTCAGAGCGTCAGTAGACTTGGATGGGAACAAAATTACAAAATTAAACAAAATTTAATAAAAATTAAAGTCTTTATTTTAACCAAATTCTAATCAATTAATTTTTTTTATTATAAGTTAGGTATTTATTTGAAAGAGAGCAAATGTGTGCACTTGCTGGAGGAGAGAAGGAGGGGGAAAGACTCTCAAGCAGACTCTGTGCTGAGCGTGGAGCCTGACACAGGGCTTGATCTCACAACCCTGAGATCATGACCAAGAGTCGGGCACTTAACTGACTGAGCCACCTAGGTGCCCCGTAAGTTAAGTATTTAAAACACAGTAGTATTCACAGTATATGTCACCATTAGAGTCATAGATGTTTTCATATTATATTAAAATTGTGGCACATATATGAAGATGCTGTTTATGCTTACCACTACTTTGTATTTATAGTGGTTATTAGATCTACCACTATGTGAGAAGAGCCAGTGCCTGAATAACAAATATATATATTACTAAATCACACACAAAATTTTTTTTTAATTTGGATAATCATACCTCAGTCAAATTTTTTTTTTTTTTTTTAGTCCTATGCATTGTGTTCCATGCATTTAAAAACATTATTCTGAGCAGATGTCATCTGCTTCACCGCTGCCCAAAGTAGGCCATGGCACACAAAAGGTTAATAACCCCTGGCTAAGATCTTGTAGTTGTGGCATATGACCTCCACCTGGTGGCAGCATACTCCTTAAAGGTTAAGTCTATGATCAGCATTATGAAAAAAACTTAAAATAACAATATACTTAAGTATGGTTCTCAAACAGTTTTGACCACAAATCCATAGTAAGAAATAGGCTTTACATCATAACTCATTATACTCATACATAAGTTTCACAAAACAAGACTTGATCTTACCATGTGACATAGTGATATTTTTTAATCTATTCAGATAATCCCTTTGTTTCTCTTTCTTTAAAATAAAATACTGGTTGTAACACAGTATACCGTAGCTCAGTGGGTTACACTGCCCTGTTTGACATCATAGGAGATCCTCTTTCACCATAGTTCATGATTTTTTTTACCGGTGAACTTCACTTTGGTCCTCCCCAAAATACCCATCCATATGTTTTCAGGGACATAATACATTTTATGTAACTGTCAGTAAATATAAATGTGCTTTTACACAGCGTTTAAAAAATTATTTATTAGTGATGTGTAATTTATATACACTGAAGTGAACTAATCTTCAGCATATAACCCACCAAGATATAGAACATTCCCATCACCATGCAAAGTTCTCCTGTGCCTGTTTTCACTCAGTTCCATCCTAGGTAATCACTATCTGATTGCCATTTTTTTTTTTTAAGATTTATTATTCATTCATTCATTCATTCATTCGTTCATTTATTTGACAGAGAGAGAGCGCGTGCGCGCAGGCGAACACAAGCAGGGGGAGTGGCAGGCAGAGAGGGAGAAGTGCGCTTCCCACTGAGCAGGGACTCCCATGTGGCGTTCGATCCCAGGACCTTGGGATCATGACCTGAGCCAAAGGTTGCCACTTAACCGACTGAGCCACCCAGGCGCCCCACTGTCTGATTGCTTTGACCACAGATTTAATTTTGCTGTTCTAAAATCATATAGTATGTATTCTTTTAGCCTGGCTTCTTTCGCTCAACATAAGATGGAGATCAGTCCATATTGAGTGTATCAGTAGTTTTGTGAGGAGTGTTCCATCGAATGAATGTACCACACTTTGTTTATTCTCCTGTTGATGGACTTGGGTTGTTTTCTGTCTTAGCTCTTATGAATAAAACTTCGACGAACATTTGCATACAAGTATTTCTGTTCACATGTTTTTCTCTCTCTTGGTAAATACCTAAGGTGGAATTGTTGGTTTAGTCAGTAAATTAAATGTATGTTTAACTGTAGGAAACTGACCAGTTATTTGCCAACATGGTCAAACCATTCTATATTTCCACTAACAATATATGAAAGTTTGGGTTGCTACACATCTTACCAACATTTGGTGTGTCAGTCTTTTAAATTGTAGTCATTCTGGTAGGTACAGGGTTGTATCTCTTGTTTTTAATTTGCATTTGTCTGATGACTGATGTTGAACTCTTTTTCATGTGTTATTAGCTGTTTGTTTATCTTGTGAAGTATCTATTCAAGCTTGGGTTGTTTGTTTTTTTAATATCGACTTGTAGGAGTTCTTTATTTTGGATGCCAGACCTTTATGTCAGATATATGCATTTATTAATATTTTTCTCTCAGCCTGTGACATACATATTCATTTTATTAATAAGCAAAGGTTTTCAATTTTGACAGAGTTCAATTTAATAATATTTTTCTTCTGTATTTTGTGCTTTCTGTGTCCTAAGAAATTTTTTTCTATTGTGAGTTTGGCAAGACAGTTTTGTTTTTTATGTGAAGTCTCAAATTAATTTTTGTGTATGGTATAATATAAATGTCAAGTTTTATTTAACATATTTATGTTTGATATTCTTGGGTCATTAGTTGAAAATAATTTCCTTTCACCATTGAATTATAGCACAATTTAAAAAGAAAAAAAAAAAAAAACTAGCCCAAGAGGTACAGAAATGCCATTTTCCTACGGGCCATCACTGACCCTTTGGGCCTCGGAGACGGTCTCCTATTCCTTTCTGAGTTAGCTCATCTACAGTTATCTAGAGATTTTCAGAAATCACTCATTAGGTGTGAGGATTTATAAGGCTACATTTCACTCTGCCACAGAATGGCTAGCCACATATGGCTGTTTAAATTAAATTAAAGTTAAATAGAGTTTAAAATACAGCTTCTCAATCACAGTAGCCACATTTCACGTGCTCAGTAGCCACACATGATTATTGGCTCCCCTATTGTACAGCGACAGGAAGCAGGATATGGACAGTTTTTTAGCATATTTTAATGAGACTAATTTAGTTTTGGTGACTGTCACTCAGCATCCTCCCTTCCTCTCCTTGGTTCTTTTTTGTTTGTCCTCACTTCCATTTCTATTCTAAGATGTGCTGTCTCAGTTATTCCTTTTGTCTAAATATGCAGTCACTTATATCTGTCCTTTCCTATGTAGAAGAAAGACTTTCCCTGACTATCCACAGAATCCTTCTTTTCTGGAGCCTACCCAGGACTGACCTATTTGACTTTCAGTGTCTGATAGTCTTCCAACTGCCACTGGATGTCTTGAGCAATCCCCTTTCAAGGCGTGGTCCAGAGATAGATATTTTGTCCTTACTATCATGATTAAAATTCTATTTCTCCTTAGCATTTCTACCCTAAATATTACACTTGCAAAAACTAGTAGGTTTATGACACGTAGCCCTGCCCCATAGCAAGGTTTCTATCCACTAGGGAACTTTGTTGCCGTTTCATCATGAGCAACCACATAGGAATTTGTGAGATTTTCTCTCATTGTTTGCTGGGCGTGAGCTAACTCTGCCATTAATGTCTTTCTAGTGTGGGAATTTTGCTGTCCTGGTGGATCTTCACATACAGCCTCACGGTTCAAACAAAGATACCAGCTGGTTTTCTGAACAGAAGAAAGAGGTACCACAAAACTTTTCCCTGTTTAAATGCAGATGGCTGCTGCTAGAAGAAATACTCTTTCCAGCTTTCATTTTCATCAGTGGGCAAAACATAATGATTCTTAACCCTTGAGAAACGGTCGTTATATTCCCAATGACAGACATACACCCGCTTCTTTTTCCCTGAGAAAGTGACACATCTGTGTATTTCGTAAGCTCTATATTATCTAAGCCAGAAATTTTCTACCTCTTCGTTTTGAGGGAAAGGGCTTGTTATAGTTAGAAGATGATAGTAAAGTCAGGGTTCTGGGCAAGCAGGGATTTTAATCTAAGTGGTTGTAAAGGACAGACCGAGGACAGACTAACTGGTTGTAAAGGACAGACCGAGCCCCTGAAGCAGGCATGGGGTGAACACAAGGCTGATCTTTTACACCTTGAACTCAGATCTTCCTTAATTCTTAAATTCTCATCGTTACTAGGGCATCTTGACCACTTTTGTCTTCCACCATACTTCTGTTAACAGGAGTGTATGACGGCAAGCGTGGAGATGTTTGACTGTATTCCTTCTCACTGTGGTCAGTCAGGGAGGCGGATGGCTGGACGGTCATGTGGCAGGGAGCCGGCTGTTTGATCTCCCTGGGCCTTCGTCTCCTTATCTGCAAATGAAAGAGTAGAACCAGAGGCCTGGGAGTCACTCCTAGCTCTCAGTTTCCTTGATCCCACCCTAGTGCTGCTGCGGCAGAAGGTTGGAGAGTATGTCTGGCTCTCCTCACGTACTCTGCTTCCTTCGCCGTGTCCTTGTACTAGAGAGCAGGGAGTGCAATCGTGAGGCAGCGGCTTTCACATAACTCTCAGAATATTATAGCACTTTGTGTCCTCCGCGATACTCACCACAAGAGCATTTTAGAGCTAGAAGTAAAATTAAGTTTTATTGAAAGGTAGTATATGGAGAAGAATCTAGTAATAGTGGCCACAAAACAAAGCAAAACAAAAACAAAACACACCTTTACTGGGGTGACTGTTTTTAGTCAACTTTTGAAGACTACTAGAAAATAAAAACTCCCTCAAAATTTGTAAGTAATAACATTTTCAATCACGAGGTACTAATATAATCAAGACTTGGCTGGGCAATACTGCCCTGGGTATCTAGTGGCCTGTGGCTGAGAGAAGGCAGGCACAAGATTCGGTATAATGAGATTTATCATTCAGGTTAAATACATGGATTGTCCTCTTCGGGACTTAATATTTAGGAAGCCGGCATCTCCTGTTACAACTTAACGCCATGGAATTCCAAATTTGGCTTCCCAGTATTGGCTTACCAACGCTCTCAATTTCCCCAAAGTGACTAATGCCCACCTGAGGGGACCTCACCCCACAAGTCTTCTGACTTGACCGACATTAACAGCATTCTAGAATCCACTGTTTCGGGCCCACCTTTTCCTCCATTCTCTCCCAGCTTTACCGCCTCGGCCTTAGCCCTTTCTTGTTGATAGGCAGTCAGTTTTGCCAAGAGTCAGTTGATTTGGAAGGCTTTAAAATAAAGCTATGAATATGTGAATCACCTCCTAGCCAAGACATGAGACTAGATTTTTCCAGGGTGCCACACACCGCTGTTGCTGCTCCACCTAGTACTACGTCCGGGCAGCAAGGCATGACTTAGCAAAGGTGCTCAGTGCACGATTGGACCTGCAGAGTTTGGCTGCAGTGCTGGCTGCCAGAGGGCTGATTATGCCAGCAAGCTGAGCTTCCCTCTCGAAGCAAAGCAGATGGTTTGCTGCTTATACTTGAAGTTGTTCCTTTAAAGTTTGTTCACTGACATTAAACTTGCTTCGAGAAAGGGAGAGACAAGAGAAAGGAGAAAGGCTAGTCAAGGAAAGGATATGACTCTAGCCTGTATTCAGTGTCTCAGAGCTTTCATGTTTTTTTATTATTAGATAATTTCAGGATTAGGATTTCATGAGCAATCAATTTGATTGCATTTTAGCAGTCACTTTATACAGTGAAAGCCTTAAGAATGTCCGGTTCCTTTTCAGAAAAAGGAACTAATTGCAGGTATTAAACCCAAGTTTATTTTGAATCCAGCACGAGTAGTCTTTGTACCCAAACAGGGTACAAACTCGAACTCTTTCATTTATAAACTTGAGGAAGCAAGGGTGAGCCCCTGTTAGCTTAGAAATACCGTATATATCTCTGTCTTCTTGCTCATGGATTTCGGCTCGGTCTTCTTACGTGCCCCTCCGGTGCAGCTGGGAATTTGTCTTTTCTTGCATTGCTCTGGTTCTGAAGAGATTGCTCCGCTGAGTGTGGTGTGGTCAGTTACTAGGGCATCTTGACCACAGTGCACATGGTCTACCTTCCATTCGTCAAACCTGACTCATGGAAGGAAAGCCCCGTAACTATAGGGAGAAAGTTTGTGTTGTATGGGCCTTTGTTTTATTTTTGTCGTACTATTTTTAGTTCTAGCCTTATAGGGCATTTATGGCCAAATTTTAGCAATCTCTGTTTCCATGTATGTCTTTCACATATTTTCTAGCTCAGTCATCGTTGAACCCTGCATGTGAAGCAAAATTCTTTAATTGTTAAAACAACAGTATGGGCAAGGCTGCCTTTCTGCTGTGTGAACAATGCCAGAACGCTCAGTTGTAAACGGATATCTCTGTGTTCCACAAGGCACTGCAAAATGAGAGCAGGAGAGAGACCAGTGTTTACATTTTATGTACATCACATTTGTGAATTACATCAAGGATTTTCAGTGCTCTTGAGGAGTGTACATATTAGCAACAAAAAACAAGTTTGGCGATCATTGCCCTTAAGAGGTACTTAGAATTTTGTTCTTGTTTTAATTTATGAAGCTTCTAAGAGATCAACCTGAGATGGCATTGAAGGAAGAAACCTGTGAAACAGGTTTGAGTTGACCTCGGCAACTCCGAGCCTTCTGCGGAGGCTGGGATTTGGACCAGAATTATCGGTCTTTACACACCGGTTTCTTAATCTAAATTAAGAAATTTAGATTTGTGTGCCATTTTTCCCTTTCCCTGCCTTGGCTACATGTCTCTGGTGGACAGTTCGTTCCTATTGTGTCGTGGACTTTGAGAGTTTTGTTTTTCTTTTCGAAAGTAACACTGATACACAAAACAATAGACAGCTCCAGAAATTTGCTAGTGCTATGGTATGCTGACATTGAATTAAAACCATGTGTTTCTGTTGCCTACTAAATATTAATCTACTTTAGAGAAATATGAGAAGTTAAATTATTTTCACAATTCATCAGTGGATATAGTGCAGTTTTCGCAAAAGCAAATGGGCATATACAGGATCATCAACAAGAGCGTGGAAGAAAATCACATCACTGGTTTCCAGTTCTCTCTTCGCCCATCACTCAATACTGTTCCTTCTTCAGTAGATTTCTAAACCTGAGGCCAGAAACTAGTGAGTGGTGGTGTTTAGTTTAAAAAAGTGTTGTTGTTTCTTTGTCTGTTAGGTTGGTTTTTTGGGGGGGATGGGAAGCCTGCTCCTCCCCTCCCTCTCCCCCTGCTCATGCTCTCTCTTGCGCGCACGCTCTCTCTCTCTCAAATAAATAAATAAAATCCTTTTTAATTTTTTTAATTTTATTTTTTTAAATCCTTTTTTAAAAAAAGGTTTCAAACCAAGTTTGAAACATGTGAAAATATTCACATAAAAATCACTGTGGCCAGCACCTCTTGAACAAATTGGAAGAGCTGATGACCCTATCCCTAGGATCCCCACATGACTACAGTCCACTGAAACCGTCGGAGGTGGAGGGGGGGTTCGTAGGAGAGGGGCAGGTGGCTGCCATCCCCAGTCTTGTCTGGCCACATGGGGCACTTCACTGCTTTTATCTTCCTTTTAGAAATGTGAAACTGAGGCAGAGGGAAATGAAATGAATTTCTCAGGTCATAGAGTAAGCCAGCATCATGGGTTTGAACAAACCTCAGTAGAAAACTTAAACCTGGGGTGTTACCCTCAAGCACAGATAGCATTCTTTTCAGCTTTCACGGCTAAGTGAAACAAACAAAATGAAATGTTCAGTGTTGACTTTTTAATATGCACGATGTTGACTCTTTTTGCATTGCATTACATGAGAAAACTGTCTCATTTTTCACTTTACTTTAGGAAGTCTCTTTACTGTTAAAAGAAACCATTGATTCAAGAGTTAAGGAGTACTTGGAAGTTCGTAAACAGCACAGGCCATCATCAAATACAGAATTCACAAGATCCAGTCCGTTGACCTTAAAAGGTAGGCACTGAGTACTTTGATTTTGGGATAAAATTTCTGCTTTGTAGAGATGGCAATTATGTTTGACTCTGACTGTCATGTTAGTACAGTGATACATTTTAAAAATATGTTCTAATGAAGATGCTTTGTTTGGGTAAAGAAAATTAACCAAAAAGCCCTGGAGGGCTTTTAATAGTAGGCAGAATATTTTAAAAATAGAAAATAAAACATTCCGAAGGAAACTGTAAATATTTTAAAGGACTTTTTTTTTTGACAAGTAGTCTTACAGATAGATTTACATTAATGATGACTTGATTTAGGGCTTTATGCGTTTTTAAATGCTTTCATATATGGCACCCTGTTTCAGAGGTTCTCAGCTGGAGTCCCAAGGGACATTGGGTTGTCATCCGGTGAGCGGGAAGGGAGGGGGGTGGCAGGAGTTACTGGCATCTAGGAATTGGAAGCCAAGGATGCCACTAAATATCCTAAGTGCACAGAAAAACCCCCCACAACAAGGCATTATCTGGTCTAAAATGTCAAGGGCACTGAGATTGAACTATCCTGCCCTATTTCCTAACAACACTTTGAGAATGGTGATGTCTGAGTTGTAGGTGACGAAGCTGAGGATCTATAAGATTAAGGGCTTACCCAAATAAAAGATCATTTTTTTGAGGACAGAAATGATCTTGTTTATTTGGCATCTTCCCCCGAACGCCCCCCTCCTCTGTACTTAGCCCAGTGCCAGATACACAGATTCAGTGACTTGTTGAAGGAAAGCATACTTGGGTGACAGGTGGCAGAACCTGACCCCAGACCCAGCTCTTCTGACTCCTAGCCCACTGTTCTTTCCACTCTGTCATTGCTGTGTTTTTACTTTATTTTATTTTTTTAACTTTAAATCAGCATTTCATAACATTCCTTGTGGTACAAATAAGGTCAACCTTGTGTTAATCCTCAGAGGGCAGCACTGGACAGCCATGAACTAGGTTATGCTAATACAGCATCCCCTTAGGAGAAGAATTGTGTTAAGTAACCCCCTTTGAAGGCATACTTAATCTACTATGTTCACCTGGGCACAGCTGATAAGTAGGCAGACAGATTAATTTAACCGCAATTGAAAGCCTCAAACAAATGGAATTTTCAGTTCAAACAATATTGTATTGGATGACGCTTTCTGGTATTTTGCTTAGTAGTAGGATAAAGCTTGAGAAAAGCCAGAGGAGCTTGTATCCTTTGTACCCCAGCAGACCTGGCTAGTCTCACTTTCTAACTGGTACAAAAGGAGAAGGAACAGAGAACGTTTTCAGACCTCCATTTCTGGTGTGGAGGTGGCATGGTCAATACTGATTATCAACTAGCCCTTCCCTGGCTTCCTCTGCTGCTGAGTGAAAAATGCTAAATACTCAATTTCCCAGCCTCTCTCACAGTTAGGGAAGATGGGTTGTGTGTTCTTCTGGCCTCAAGATGAAAATCAAAGTCTTGAGCTCATGTGGGCAAGAAGTTCGTTCTTATTGAATGAAAAAATGAATGAGTGAATGAATGAATGGATTGATTGGTTGATTTATAGCAAGTTTGTTTTTAAACAGAAAAGTGATCTTTGGGGACGCCTGGGTGGCTCAGTTGATTAAGCAGCTGCCTTCGGCTCAGGTCATGATCCCAGGGTCCTGGGATCGAGTCCCATGTTGGGCTCCTTGCTCGGCAGGGAGCCTGCTTCTCCCTCTGCCTCTCTGCCTGCCTCTCTGCCTGCTTGTGTTCTCTCTCTCTGACAAATAAATAAATAAAATCTTTAAAAAAAAAAAAAAAAGAAAAGTGATCTTTCTGTACATACAAATTTTTTTTTTTTAAGATTGATTTATTTGAGAGCAAGAGTATACACATGTGAGTGGGGGAGAGGTAGAGAGAGAGGAGAGAGATCTCCAGTGTACTCTTTGCTGAGCTCAGAGCCCAGCATGGGGCTTGATCTCACGACATTGAGATCACAACCTGGGCTGAAACCAAGAGTCCCCGCTTAACTGACTGAGCCGCCCTGGTGCCCCTCCCTATACATAGAATTTTATAACCTATTTTTTCATAACATAGAAATCCTTTAAAGCATAAACATCCCTTTTTTTTAAAAAAATTGTTTTAATGTGGTAAACTGTACATAAAATTAACTAGTATAACCATTTTCAAGTGTACAATTTAGTGGCATTAAGTACATTCACATTGTTGTGCAGTCATTGTCACTTTCTATGTCTAGAACTTTTCGATGTCTCGAACTGGAACTCTTTACCCGTTAAATAATACGTGCCCATGACTCCCTTCCCTAGCCCCTGGTAACTACTATTCTGCTTTCTGATTTACTACTTGTGGTGCCTCATATAATGGGATCATTCAGTATTTATCCTTTTGTGTCAGGCTTATTTCACTTAGCTTAATGTTCTCAGAGTTCATCCCTGTTACAGCATTTATGAGAATTTTCTTTCTTTTTAAAGCCAAATAATATTCACACACACACACACACACACATTTTGTTTATTTTTTCATCTTTCATAGGATAGTTGGGGTGTTTCTATCTTTTGGCTGTTATAAATAATGTTGCCGTGAATATTTGTGTTCAAATATCTCTTTGAATCTCTGCTTTTCAGTTCTTTGGGTGTATGCTTAGAAGTAAAATTGCTGGATCATATGGTAATTACCAATTCATTTATTTTCATTTTATTTAAATAATTTATTTTTTTGAGAAATTGCCATCCCGTTACATTCTAACCAAGAATGGATCTCAGTGTCTCCATAATCTTGCTAATACTTATTTTCTGTTGTTTTGATAATAGCTGTCCTAGCAGATATGAAGTGGTATCTTATTGTGGTTTCAGTTTGTGTTTCTCTCATTTGTAATGATTTCGACCATCTTTTCATGTGCTTATTGGCCATTTGTCTATCTTCTTTGGAGAAATGTCTGTTTATGTCCTTGCCCATTTTTTGGGTTATTTGCTTTTGTTTTTTCAGTTGTAGGAGTTCTTCTATATAAAAGAACTGGATATTAATTCCCTATCAGGTATTTGGTCTGCAAATATTTTTTCCCATCATGTGTTGCCTTTTCACTCTTCATAGTGTCTTTTGATGTGGAAATGTTTTAAATTTTGATGTAGGCAATTTATGTATTATTTTGCTGCCTGTGTTTGATACTATATCCAAGAAATCTTTACTGAATCCAGTGTCACAAAGCTTTTCCTTTTTTTCTCCAAGAGTTTTCTAGATTTAGCTCCTTTTAATTAGGTCTTTGATCCATCTTGAGCTAATTTTAAGGAAAGGGCTCAGCTTCATTCTTTTGCATATAGATATTTAGTTGTCCCAGAACTGTTTGTTGGAAAGTCTGTCCTTTCCCCCATTGAATGGTCTTGGCTCCCTTACTGAAAGTTGATCATAAATGTGATCATAAATGTGAGGGTTTACCTCTGGGCTCTCTATTCTAATCTATTGTCTGTGTTTATGCCAGTACTACACTGTTTTGGTTACCATAGCTTTGTAAATAAGTTTTGAAATTAGGAAATATGAGTCTTCCAACTTTCTTAATGTTTTTCAAAACTCTCCTGGCCCTTCAGGGTTCCCACCACTTTTAATGACTTTGTAGTATTCCATTAAATAACCGTACTCTGATTTATTGGCAGAACATTTAGGTTGCATTTAATATGTTCTCTCTTGTAAATAATGGTACAGTGAATATTCTGACGATATACATGTTCACACATTGCAACTCCTTTATAATGTTTTTAGTTTTAATGTTCTTATTTTTATTAGTTTGTAAGAGCTCCTTACGGATATGAATGCTTTGTATGTTTTATGTGTTGTTAGAGATCTTTCTGAGTTTGTCATTGCCTTTGACTTGGTTTATTTGACTGCACAACCACAAACGAGGAGAAGCCTGTATTTGCCTCATAAAGCCTTTGGTGAGCAGCCACTTGTGGGATGAATGCTAGGCTTCCCTATAATGAGAGAAGTAGTGCAATCGATTGCCGGAGGGAGGCAGGAGGGTCCTAACGCACCATTGTTGTGTTCGCTCAGCTGTGCTAAGTGTTCTTACTTGAAAGTCATCTTGGTACGAAAGCAGTCCCTTCCCTTTCCTTCCTACTTCTGGTAACAGTTAACCTTTAATTGACCGTGTCTTTTGATGTTCATACCTTAGCCAGTCCCCTCCTCCGCTGCCACCAGCCAGTCCCTGCTCCCACCTCCACTGCCTGCCGGGGCACCCCCAGCAGCCTCCTGGCTGGCTTCCTTGTGTCCACTCTGGCCGATGCCTCTCCTGCTGTTTACACTTCAGTTCGTGTAATCTCTTAATATCACAGGTCTCATCTTGTGCACCTCTTTGCCAAGGCTCCCAGGTGCGAGCCAGGACCCTTGGAGTAGCTGCCTCTCCAGCCTCCTCTTGTCCCACTCTTTCCTTCTTTCTTGCTCCAGTGTTGGCAGCTTAATGCCTTTCTTCCAAAGCTCTTTTCTTCTGCTTATCTTGGGGGGGGTCTCTGCCCATGTTGGAGCCCGGGTTTCGACCCTTTCCCTGTGCTCCTTCTGGTCTCTGCTCACAGTCACTCCTCAGGGAAGCTTATCCTGGGGAACTGTCTTCCTGTTACTGGCCCACAAGCATCCTGAACACCAATTCGGTTAACGCCGGTCTCTCCACAAACTGTGTAAGCTACCTGAAGACAGGCTCTGCCTCTTTTTTTTTTTTTTTTTTTCTGCCTCTTTTATTACCATTGTGTCTTCAGCTAGGAGGACATTTCCTGCTTTGCAGTAGGTACTTAATAAGTGTTTGCACAGGTGGTAAATTACCCACATGGTTCTATCTTTCCTCTTCCTAGTAAGGTCGAGGCCTGCCATAACTTCCCATCCTGCCTTTTCTCCTCCTGCTACTCACTCTCCTGCCTCCCGCAAGCCTGCTTCCTTGATACCTCTGCCTTAATGTTTACAGATTTTGCCTTTGTCTGGAAAACTCCTATTTAACTTTTAAGATCCACCTCAAATATTTCTTCTCCAAAGTCTCCCTCAATTTCTCTTCTTCTGGCACTTAACACTTTTAGTACATTTGTCACGTTGTATTATAATTGTGCTATAATCCGTTTACTTGCCTTTCTCCCTTCATTGGCAAAGACCGGTTCTTTGATCAGTCACAGAGCCTCTTTCTTCTCCAGATCACATTACTGCTTAACTCTAGAACATAGACAGCTCTGCCTCTGGTTATAAGAGCTTAACCTCATACTAAACTGTTAATTTCCAAAAGGTAGGAAGACCATCGTTCTTCTATCTCTCGCACAAGGTTGCTTTCCACAGAGAGGTTCATCTTGCTCCAGGCCGTGCGTACCTGTAGGAACAAAGTGGATGCACACAGTAACATACTGTTGCTTTATATTGTTTATTAACAGCATCACTAAAACTGGAAACTGAACCCATGTTCTTAGTCTTGCCTCAGAGCCAAAGACAACTCTCTACATTTATCTGCCTGTTCTCAGCTCTTCCCACAATCTTACTTAAATGCCTTTTTCAAAAGCAATTTCAAAGCCACTAACCGTAAGGCCTTGCCTATTTCCTCCTCAGGATCCAGTTCTGTGTCATGTTCCCTGAAAACAGAGTTGTCCTTACTGTGTTGGTGGTTTGGATGAATGTGAGTGGTTTATGCTTTTGTGTAAAGTGGGTATCTTCTCTCATTCGCATGAATTGCTTACCTTTTCCCATTTCCAGAGCCATGTCACAGATAATGTGCCTCATCACAGTACAAATGTTTGGCACATAATGCTGGCTGAGCTGAAGTCTCAAATAACATAAAAGGTTTTGAGGCCATTTCCTTAATCTTACAATGTAAAGGAATGCAAAGAGTATTCGCAAACTCGTTGAACAGCAAAATGCAGACATTTGCTGATAGTTTCATCTGTTTTTTTAAAAATCGCCTGAGATGTTGTTAAAGAGTCAGTAAAAATGAGTGTTGTGAGAAAGTGTTTTTAAAAGACTTAACTGTCATGGGGCACCTGTGTGGTGTGGTCAGTTATGTGTCCAACTCTTGGTTTCGACTAGGTCATGATCTCAGGGTCCTGAGACTGAGCTCTGCATTGAGCTCCACATGCTTGGTGTGAAGTCTGCTTGAGATTCTCTCTGCCTCTGCCTCTGCTCTCTCTCTTCCTTCCCCCTGTGCTCTTACTCTCTGTCTCTCTCTCTCAAATAAATAAATCTTAAAAAATAAAAGATTTAACTGTCTATTTCTGTCAACTCTGTCTCATTTAATATTTTCCCCTTTAACCTTGCCAGTACTAGGTATTGCCAGTCTTTTTAATTTTTCCCAGTCTGACAGGCCAAAAATCAGAAAAGGAGATACTGTGTTCTTTGATTTTTTTTTTTTAAGATTTTATTTATTTATTTGACAGAGAGAGAGAGAGATCACAAGTAGGCAGAGAGGCAGGGGGAAGCAGGCTCCCCACTGAGCAGAGAGCCCAATGTGGGGCTTGATCCCAGGACCCTGAGACCATGACCTGAGCTGAAGGCAGAGGCTTAACCCAGTGAGCCACCCAGGCGCCCCATGCTCTTTGATTTTTATCTTTCACTTCTTTATGTGTGGTTGACTGAACTGCCTATTTACAGCTGTTGCTCATCTTCATATTGGGTTGTTTGCCATTTTCTTCATCATTTTTTCTCTTTCTCATTGTCCCTTCCTTGGTCAGAGACTTCTTAATCAACTCTTGAATTACTACCACAGCCTCCTGATATTCCTTCCGATTTCTCCACACCTCTGCTGCCCAAGTGGCCTTTCGAAAACAGAACTGTGGTAGTGTTCAGCTTCAGACCTTCTGTGGTCAGGAACCTTAGTTGCCTAACATCCTGTATTTAATTTCATTTCTGCTTGAGACTAGCAGAAGAGCTCTGGCTCTTCAGCGGAGTGGATTCAAGATACCAAATAGCTCACAGGATCTACCTGTGGGTGGGCTCCGGAGGGACCCAGCACAGCCTCAGCCGCCCTCTGGGGACCGCTTTGGTGCCTGTGCCATTTCAGCTGCAGTCTCTGCTCGGGACCCGGGGTCTGCCTCTGCCCCAGGCTGCAGAAGACTGACCGCCGGGCACAGGGCCACTACACCGTGCTGCTCCTTCTGAGCCCCTGCACGGCGGAGCTAGATCCAGTGGCCGTACCCTAATTGCAGGTGAGCCGGGAGGACAGAAGGTTTGGCTTTTACCTTGGGAAAGTGGGACGTTAAAATGTGGAAAGTTGCCAAAATGCAGGGAGGATGGTCAGAAGTTTTGGTGGGTAGACACAAGTTACGGGCTAGCCTCTCAAGTTTTCCTCTCGCCTGCCTTCTTCCACAAACTTCCAGACAACAACAGGTTTCTGCCTAGTGACTATAGCTCTCTCAGTGACTGAGGAAATAAGGCCAGCATCTCCTATGAGAGAGCGAGAACCCAGAGTCTCATGTCCCAGCTCCCAGCCCAGGCTTTCCGAATGACATTCATTCACAGCCTAGATTTGTTAATTTATTGACTAAATTGTGAAGTTAACTATTGCCAATATACCTTGAATAAAATGGTAAGTTATTTTAACTAAGTAAGTGATATTAGCTAAGTAAGTAGCTTAGTTAATAGACAAATACGTACATCGTGCAGCAAGGAAGACAGTGTAGAAGGATGCTGCCATTCTAACTTCTGAAATGAGTAGTTATATATTTCTATCTTTCCTCATGTAACATTTATTTCATATTCCCTTGGCCCTTAGCCAGTAACTCAGCTGATCAGGCTTCTTTACCTGGCAAGACGATCCAGACCTTCATTCCAGAGGGATTGGAGCTGGCAGTGGTCCTGCCTTCATGAGGTAGCCCACAGTTCCCATGAACGTTTAGCGCTGGGAATGTGCCACTCCATAAAGCCCATTAGCCTCCCTCTTTTATCCACTTGCCTCTGTGGTGTCATCATGGGCCAGCATTTCCACTCCTCTTTTGGTCTTTTTGTCTGATGGCATAAAAAGCCTGAAGTAGTTATGATGCACTTTTAAGTTTCAGCCTGGGTCATTGTCATCTCCTCCGTTCCAGTCTTCCTTTGAATACTCATGAAGCACAGTCATGAGGATGGAAAGCAAACTTTTGCTGAGGTGGTCACTTCCCACTTCCACTCCCCGGTTCCAGGAATTCTTGCCAAGGGAACACATATTGTTCTGCTGGTCACAGCATGTAGTATGTCTTGTCGGACTTTACCCAGCCCCACAAGATCCTGCCTTGTCATTTGTATCACATCAGAATTTTCAGTAGACCCTTCTACCACTCTGTAAGGCCAGCTGCATTTGATCCTTGCTTGATTGCTTGGTAGGACCATTGCATTTTATGAATCTATTGGGTTCTTTCTTGGTCAGAAGCAGTATGGTGGTGATGGTGAATGAGGCCTTCAGTAAGTCCATGGATGATGTGCCTGGCAGAAACATGGCAGACATAGAAATATATTCAAATCCTGAATAAGAGTCCATTCCAGTGAGGATATTGTCTCCTCTGTGATGAAAGAGGTCTAATATAATAATCTACCCACCACTGCTGACTATTGGCCCATCTCCTTGCAATGTGAGAGTTGGTAGGGAGACTCATATTAATTGCTCCTATTGGCAGATTGGGCATTTGGCAGGGCTCATTGTTGGTGAGGTTAAGTCCATGTTGTTGAGCCCTAGTAATAGTCATCCTTGCCACCATGGTCACATGGCTCATGAGCCCTGTGAGTAGGGCATCTGGCATATGGGGTAGGAGGCCGGCCAGCATCCACGGGGCAGGTCATTTTGTTCAGCTCATTATAAGAATTTCTTAATGGACCCTTTTGGAGAACATTCACATAAGATACAGATACTTTCACATACACTCTACTTAACTTTTCCTCAGATGTCCTTGTCCACCAGTCTGTCTGAGTGAATAATGCCAGTGAATAAATGAATACACACACACACACACACACACACACACACACACACACACACACACACACGTATATATATCAGGCTGTCTTGCCTTACAGGCTAAATGGACCCAAAGTACATTCTTTGACTTTCTGCTCATGGGACAGATTTTATTTCTCCACCCCAAGTGAGGTTATATCATTGCATTCATTCACTTCTCGTTGTTAGTATCATGTTGGGCGGAGCCATTGATGAGCCAGGCTCAAATTTTTGCTGGTAAACAGGTCACTGTAGCTGTCACCCTTTCAGGTCATTTACGTAGATCAAAGAAACATGCAAACATCCTCAAAAATGTTTGGTCTTGTTTCTTACTAGTAAGAGCTACAGAGTGCAGAAACCTGAATGAACTCTTTGACGTGCCCAGAATGAATTCTTTGATTTCCAGGGACCGGTATTGCTTTTCTTTTTGTTTGTTTGTTTTCCAAAAGATGTATATATTTATTTTGAGAGTGAGAGTGAACACAGGGAGAGGCAGAGGCAGAGAATCTCAAGCAGACCCCCCCGGGTGGGGAGTCCAACATGCGGCTCGAGATCATGACCTGAGCCAAAATCAAGAGTCAGATGCCTAACTGACTGAACCAACTAGGTGCCCCTGCTTTTGGTTTTGATGGGGAGAGGGAACTCCAGAGACTTTTTTCTGGCCCTTCATTACTGTATAGCTCTTACTCCATGAGACATGGAGGCAGTTACAAGGTAAATCTATCCCGATTATGTATTCATCAACTGAGAAGACAAATACAGATTTTCATAGACCTACTGGGCCCTCTTTGAGATGAACTGAAACCAAGTTTCTATTTATCACACTCTGGTCGGTCACAACGGCAATCAGGAACCCTGAGAATTAGCGTTATCTCAGAGCCAATATCCAGTCATTCTCAGAAGTTCTGGGTATTTCCCTTTTCTCATTGTGCAGGTCCCCTAGAAAACAGGTGCACATCACAAGTGGGAGATTTATGGTCCTGACTTGAGGGATGCCTGGCTCTCTGTTCCAGGAGATATGGTCCTGAGGATTGAGTCAAATCTGGAGACTGGGTGAGAGTCCGTGGTGTCTCCTTCAAAGTAGCCCAAGTCAGGCCCCTGTTCACCAGACCTAGATTTTTCCCACCCATTATATAGTGTATTATTTTGCTAGAGCTGCCATAAGAAAATACAACAGACTGGGTGGCTTAAACAAATGTATCTCCTCACAGTTTTGGACGCTTAGATGTCTAAGCTCAAGGTATCACCAGGATTGGTTTCTTTTGAGGCCTTTCGTCTTGCCTTGTGGATGTGGCCATCTTCTCCCTGTGGCTTCACATGGTTTTCCTTCTATTTGTTTCTCTGTCCTGATTTTTTTTGTCATAGGAACACCAGTCATACTGGATTTGGGCCCACTCTGATTACCTCATTTTATCTTAATTACCTCTTTAAAGATCCTATATCCAAATACAGTCACATTCTGAGGTGCTGGGGATTAAGAGTTCTACATACAAGTTCTGGAGAGAGACAGTTGAGCCTGTAATATACAGTTTAAGTAGGGCCCAAGTATGCTCTCCATTTTATTTGGAGTTATGGACATATCTGTTAACCAGTAAGCCAAAGATGTCTGTGGATTGAGCCGCTGGCAGATTTCCTCCCAAGGTTACCACTGAGTAATCTTGGACTAAGTGACTTGGCCAGCCATGGGCCTTAGTTGACCGCAAATTTTAGGCCACCCAGTCACCAGATGACGCACCCACTCTTGGGCTTTCGTGGTCTGCCGACACCGTGTCTGCCCTGGTCATTAGCCTTCTCAGCAACTATCTCTTACTCTCTGACCCTCATACCCAGTGTGGGTACCTGCTCAGGAATGGCCCTGGCAACGGTGCCCTCTCCATGTTGGCTCTCCCCCCACCCCCAAATTGAGCAGAGGGTTCTTGGGAACACAGGGCAGTCACTTGGCACAGGCTGGCGTTCTCACGCAGATCAGCACACATACTGTCTGCTCTCTTGGCATCCTGTAGCTAGGCGTGCTTGACTGGGGTGCAGCTCAGTGTGACTTGTATTCCAGCAGAGGGACCCTGGTTCTCCCACCGATCAACCTTTTTATTGAACGAGTATGAAAGTGACCTTGTGGGCATGGTGGTGGCACACAGTTCAGGACCAGTGTCTGGCACCAGGCAGTCTGATTATTCAGAAGAATGCTGAGCGAGCCTGCTGCCCTGTGCTTGTAGACCTTGCCAGCCCTGCATCTGGGCCCATGGGAAGCCATGTTCAAGAGGAGCCCCTCTCCCCTCGGGGCAGGGGAGTCACTGGTCCCAGGGGCTTTGGCCAGGCCACCCTGGGAGAACTTCTGTGGTCATTTATCAACTTGTCACTGTAGACTGACTGACAGGACCCCGAACATTATAGTCTTGTCTCTGGGCCTTTGCGTATGGTGCCCCCCTCTCTCCGCAGCTCTTTTCTCCTTCCACATTGCTGGGTCAGCTCCTCCTCCTCCTGCAGGCCTGTACCCAGGTGTCACTTCTCCTAAGGAGCTTTACCTGATTCTGTGCACCTTCGCCCTCAGGGAGCTACCCCCTACCCTTTCCCAGGTGCCCAGGAAAAGCACTCACCATTCCAGCTGGGTCCGCGCATCCCAGAGAGACTTCATTTTCACTGAGGGCAGGGCTCTGGTGCTGCTGAGCACCCAGTGCAGAGCCTGTCACTCAGGAGGAACACAAGCCCTGGAAGAAATAAAGGAACGGAGGTTTGGTTCTGTTCACTCGCCACGTGTTTATTTGGCAAGGCTCTGTGGCACACTTCCATCGCAACATCGCGTGCCCCTTCGACAAAAGGCAGAGGTGAAAGCGGTCTGTGAGTTAGCAAATTATTAAATAGTTGTTCTCGCTTGGTTTTCAGAAAATCAAAACCACATCCTACTCCAGTGTCAGATCAGCTACAGTATCTTCTGGCTCTTCGGCACCAGGGGACTGAACCTACCCTCCCGCCAGCCCCTCCCAATCCCAGGCGTCTCGTAGTATTCTTACCCCAACTAGTTACCTATTCGTGGGCTTCGGCCTGCTAGGTACCATCCCCCTGCTATGTCTTCTGCACACCCATGGCAGATCCCTGGGGCAGCCCTTGCGAGCCGGCATTCTTAGCCCTTGATCTGAAGACGAGAACCAAACTCAGTATATGTGCTGCCGAAGCGAGCACAAGACGAGAACCAAACTCAGGAGTTGAAGCAACTTGCCCAAGGTCACAAAGCTAGTGAGTGTCAGAGGCTGTGCGAGAATATGGCTGTCTGATGTCTGGCCTGTCTTCACTGCTTCAGTATCCCCACGGAGAGAGAGAAAGAGAGAATGTGTTTTAATCAAACTTTCCTCTAATCATGAAAAAAAGAAGCTATCTTTCAGTCGCAGTGTTCCACTTGAACTACCACGTGGGTATCTTTGTTTGGGTTTTATATCCCCTACTGTCTGATCATAAGATGGAAAGGGAGACATAGACTCCAGAACAAAACTCATCTTTCCACCCTAAGCACTTACCTCAGTGCATTGTCTAAATAGTGAGGGTTCACTACATTTTTGTGTTTGTGGAACAGTCCTTTTTTTTTTTAACTGCCTATTATTCCATTTTGTATAACCTTTTTCTTGTAGTGAACATCTAAGAAACCCAGTCCTTTGGAAAATGCCATAAAATAAATTAAATTTTCCTGGGTACTGTGGTTTCTGTCTGCAGTGGCTTTCCTTTTGGCTTTTCTTCTAAGCTGAGCACGCCTCTAAAATCTTAGCTTAAATCTTTAGCCAATGCATGCAGCCGTCTACTCATTCTTTTGTGGCTTCCCAGGTATCTTCTGCGAATGTTCGGGGCTGAATTACCAGGCTTCCTCTCTCTTCATCAACACCCACGCAGCATTCTGTGGTGGGGCACATTACCACCATGTTAGGAAATCAGTGGGTGTTCACACCAGAGGAGAAAAAGACGGGAATCGCCAAAACAAGCAAGTTCTTCCTATTCTTCCCTCTGTCTGAGAAATGTTCCCCTCCTTTCCCCAACGCCCAGTGTGTGGTACCTGCCAAAGAAAGCTTTCTCTTTGCTCTTCAGACACAGGCCTGATTGTGAGCCCTTCCCTCCATCGGCCCCAGGAGTGCAAATTTGTATATGTACTGTTTGTTTGGCTTTGTATTTATTTTCCCAGCCCAATGAAAACAGGGCCTTTTCCTATTTAAATAAATTTTGGAAGTGAACCACTTTTCCCTTTGAGCCCAGCCCTTCCTCACCATGAACAGACGGGCATTTTCCGAGAGGACAGTGCAAACTGGCCGCGAGACACCATTTCCCACACATTAATAGGAGGACGTCCAATAACCATTAACTCTGCAGAAGCCCCCTCCCAGGACAAACATTGCTGAGGCCGCAGTGGCTCCTGACGGCCATCAACCGTCCCCGCCGAGTGTCAGCCTCTGCTCCTGTCCTCAGCCCCTGCCTCAGCAGCCGAACTGGGCCTCGGTCACACACGCCACCGTGGAGGGGTCCTCGGGCTTCCGCAGCCAGACATGGGCGGCTGAAAGGGGGAGAACCCGGCCCTCGTGTGGCTTTATAAACAGCAAAACAGCACAACACATTTTCAATTATCTACTGTTCTGGTAAATATTCTTCATATTTCGGCATTGTTTTTTCTATTCACAGCCCTTTACAAATAGAAATGGGTTTCCTCAGATTTGTCCTAGGGCACAGTGGAAACATGTGTTTTCTTTTTACACATGTGTTTAAATAGCTTTGCTTATTATTTACGTTTCTTCCCATAGTGTACTCAATCAAAACATTTTCTAGGCTTTCATCCACATGAGAAGCTTAAAAGGGCAATAATGAAAGCAAGTGCCTTGAAGCCCTCTGGTAGCAGAGATTATTTTTCTAGGAAGGGGCATTTTGCAGAACTTAAAGGTTTTATACTTTTCTACCAAAAAGTGTGCTAAAACAGCATTGACAACACAAGATGCTTTGCATTCTCAAAAACTGGAGAGACTTTGCTAACCATTTATTGCCATAAACAGAAAGAAAACAAAATCCTTAAACCTCAAAGGGTAGTATTTCCCCTTGTTACAGTCACCTGTCATGGAAATTGCCAGTTTCAGCGACAGATCTTTGGTTCACTTTTCAATTTTTCAGGAAATTAAAACACACACTAACACCCCTCCACCCCATATACCAAGCTTCAGAAAAATGTTAGGAGGATTCTTTCTGCCACACTAAGAGGTCGTCACGCTTCAGTTGGAACCACCTAGAAAACTTTGTCGATGGTGGCATGAACCTTATGAGATTGATCCTACGGGCCTGTGAGTAAGCTCCTTCAGTCTCTCCCACCCCACCCTCTCCCTTAACCTCCTACCATGCACATCAGAAAGACAATGATTTTTCCCTCATAAAACTAAGTCTGTATTGCCATTGCTTACTTTGAAATTACAAAGCCAGTTCTGTTGGAGCGCTTATGGTGATGCAGCTCCGTATTACTTTGAGTCCACTTGTTCACATTGACATCCGGACTCAGTGCTCCCACATTTCTGCATATTGTGGAACTGGGGAGTTCAGAACAACTCTACTAAATCTCCTGGGACTCTTGGATTCCAGAAAGATCTTCGTCATCAAACAGCAATTGCAAGACCTTTTTTTTTTTTAAAAAGCAATTGGCCCAATTGGCTGAGAGCCCTGCCCATTTACCAGCTCTGTGAAGACTAATGATTTATCACCAGATATTCCAAAGACAAATCCCTTCTGGTGGTCAGGTAGAACTGGTTGGCACTCCTGCCCTGCTGGGAGTGGGAGGAGAAGTAATGGAAGAGAAAGTCACTGGCCTTTAACTGATAGTAGGGATGAGATAAAAAAAAAAAAAAAAAAAAAAACTTTCTTTCGGTGATCTCTTTTGCCACATTATCTCTAATGGTGATAGCTGGATGGGAGTCCCGTCATTTTCTGGGTTCACTCAGTGAAAATTGTGATTTATCCCAGCATTTTGGGAATGTGCCCCCTATGGCACTGGCTTTCTGTTGTCCAAATGGGTTGGCTCCTGCTTGGCACATGGATGTGTCTATGTGTTGAGGTGAGGCGTGGAGGGCGTGGAGGGCGTGGAGGGCGTGGGGGCTGTGCAAGGACCATGGGACTCTTACAGGGCTGTGCTTTCTTGTGGCATATCCCAGATAAAGTCTTAGCAAGTGGCAACCTCTCCTGTGTTTGACAATACTAAGGAGGACAGCTCCTCTTCCCCACCCTCCCACCACCACTCATAAAGCAGAGGCCTTTTCTCAGAGGGGTTGCATGTAATTTTTTAATGTGTGGGATGACATGGGATAGTGGAAACTATTTGCCTTGGCATGTACTGTCCATTTCTCAGGAGTTTCATGCACATCACACTGCAGCAGTACCCTGTCTGGGAAGTGCCCAGAGCATTTACCAGCTTGTCTGTTCCCTTTAAATTCTGCTTTCTAAATTCAGGCTCTCCAGTTACCTGCCAAGATTTAAAAATTTGTAGTAATTGCGTTTCACATTGCTAATATTAATAGCCATTAGGAAGCTCGAGAGAGAAAATAGTAATTATTTAAAGGATTAAGTATCTGTTAAACACCCCTTGATTCTGAAGGTTGCAGAGGACAAGTGAACAGGCCTTAGTATAGGATAAGACACTGTGAGTTAACACTTTGGGACTGAGATTTGCTAACTAAATACCTTGGGAATGGTGGGGACTATAACCCAGATGATGATTAAAAACCAGAGAGCTTTCATTTTCAAATTCCCCAACATGGCACCCGAATTACTCTAATTATTTGGAACAAAAGTGAGAGAATCTAAAATTGTATTTTTTTGTAGTTACTATTTTCAGTTTACCGTTTCAGTTGTTTGTAGTCAAAATAATCTTATACTCACTATAATAACCTCTATGAACTGAGCAGGGAGTATCTGCTCCCTTTGGTAGAGTAGGCATTTCTGTTGTCTCTAAGTGAGTGCGCCACAGATTTCTGAGGTAGGTATTTGTGAAGCACTGTGAAACCCCCGGGCTATTCCCAGGGAGTGGAGTAGAAGCGTATTTAATAACTGCTCAGGTACACTTAATTGTGGAGCTTATTTATATTTGTTGTTCTAACACAGTGCTGTTATTACGTAGAGCCTAAACTCCAATCAGATTCAAATTTACTTTTAACTATTTGATCATGAACCATGCAATCTAATGGGAAACTTGGCTTAACCTATTTTGTGAAATGTCTTGAGAACGAAATTATCCATGTCTGTGTCAAGCAAAAACAAAACTAGGTCCACATAATCTGAAACATAAAAAATGAATGCCTAGAAGAGATGCTAGTTTTACCTTTGAGGCCAAGATCAAATGGCAGTTCTGGGGTCATAAATTGGTATATATGTGTACATAAATGTTTATGTTTTTGTATTTCTGTGTGTCTTTAATAAATAATATAGTTATGTATATACCCACAAATATAAGTTGCTGTTAAAGAAAATAAAAAGTTACAAGGCCTGAAAGGAGACACCAAAAATATGATTTCCTTACAAATATCTGCAGGAATTTTACTTAATTGCAACCAGAAGTCTGACCTGGAAGTGTAGTGTTTTGACCCCCGAGCTGTCTGGTTTCCTATTTGCGGTGTTTGCTCTCCCCTAACTGTGAGAAAATCTATTTTACACGGTTTTAACCCTGTATATTCTTAGAAACACTGAAGTAGAAATTATTCCCTTGGGGAAAAAGAAATTCTCATTATTTAAAGAATGACTTGTAAAGGTTTCTCTTAAATAGAAAACATTTTTTAAACACTTAGGAAATCTTTCTTCTTAAGATATATTTGAAAATAAAACAGCTTCTGGGTTTCCTTTCAAGGTAATGTGAACTTTCAGAAGACTAAAATTTTTGCATTGTGTAAGTTTATCCTTATTTTAGTAAAATACTAACTTAAGAGTTTATAAATAGTTCTTGTATGAGGAAGCATTTTCATACTGTTTTCCCTGTTTCCAGCTTAATAAACCTCCCCCCCCCCCCTCTAGTATTTTAGAAAAGTAAAAATGAGGCTGAATAAACTCTGGGGACTTAGAGTAGTATATGGTACTCTAATGGGCTGAAAGACACCAATGAAATTTAATTAGGATAACGATGGGGCAAGGAGGCCTACCGTTGGAAAATTATAGAATTCATATATCAACTGCTCATAGATGGTATTTGCTGAATCTAATAAAAACGGTGGGGAACATTTTTTCTGTGTAGCCTCTTAGATTTTGCCAGCATGTTCAACCGATCATGTACCCCATTTAAAAAGTATCAGACATTTTCAGTTAGAGGAAAGCATCATTCTTTCCAAGTACTTGATTTAGGGATTTAAGAATGAGGAACACTGACAGTTCCCATCCATTTTAGATTGAAGCGCATTTCATCCCATTCTTTTTCTGTTGGTTTAATAACAGCTTTATTGAGATATAATTTACATACCATGAAATTCACTCACTTAAATTTACAACTCAGTGGTTTTTATATATTCACAAAGTTGTGCAACTATCACCAGAACCAGTTCTAGAACATTTCCGTCACTCTGCAAAGAAACTCTGTGCCCATTAGCAGCTACTTTCCATTTTTCCCCAGCACCATCCCACCACCACCCCTAGGTATCCACCAATTTGTATTCTGTCTCTATGGAATAGATTTGCCTACTCTGGACGTTTCATATAAATGGAATCTTACAATATGTTGTGTTCTTTGTAACTGGCTCTCACTTAGCATAATGTTTTCAAGGTTCATCCATGTTGTAAGCATTTATCGATAGTACTTCATTTCTTTCTGTTGCCAAATAATATTCCATCCTATGGATGTATCACATTTTGTTTATCCATTCTTCAGTTAATGGACGCTTGAGTTTGTACCATTTGGATCCTGGGAATAACGCTACTATGAATACTTGTGTAGGTCTTTGAGTGGAGTATTTTTCTCATGAGTATATATCTAAGAATGGAATTTCTGAGTAATTTTGTATCCCTGTGTTTAATATGTTGAGGAACTTCCAGACTATTTTCCAAAGCAGCTGCACCATTTTATATTCCCACTGAAAGTGGATGAGGATTCCCTTTTCTCCACATTCTTTTCAACACTTGTTATTATCTGTCATTTTGATTATAGCCATTCTTGTGGGTGTGAAGTGTCTTTGATTGTGATTTTGATATCCATTTCCCTGATGGTTAATGATGTTTACTCTCTATTCAGGTACTTATTTGCCATTTGTTTATCTTTTTTGGAGAAATGTCTATTCAAATCCTTTGTCCATTTTTAAATTGAAGGTGTTTTTTATTATTGAGTTGCAGGGGTTCTTTACATATTTTAGGTACAAGTCCCTTGTCAGGTAGATGATGTGCAAAATTTTTCTCCTGTGGATTGTCTTTTCACTTTTTTGATAGACTCTTTGAAACACAAAAGTTTTTAATTTTGATAGTGTCCAAATTTATTCAATTTTTTTTTGTTTTGCCGCTTCTGCTTTTTATGTTATATCTAAGAAACCATTGCCTAATCCAAGGCCATGAAGATTTGTGCCTGTGTTTTTTTCTAAGACTTTTGTAGTTTTAACTCTTACATTTACATCTTTGATCCATTTTGAGTTAAGGAGTTAATTTCATGTATGATGAGAGGTAGGCTCCAGCATTATTCTTTTGCATGTAGTTATCTAGTTGTCCCAGTACCGTTTGTTGAAAAGACTGTTCTGTCCCAGTTTAATTGGATTGGCCCCCTTGTTGAAAACCAGTTGTCAGTAAATGCAAGGATTTATTTCTGGACTCTTGATTCTATTTCTACATGTCTGTCCTTATGCCACTACCAAACTATTTGGCTTTGTAGTAAATGTTATTTTTCCCCCAAAAGGGTTAAAGCTGACATTTACTAATCAGGATCAAGAATCTCTTTTAACTGGGGTGCCTGGGTGGCTCAGTTGGTTGAGCAACTGCCTTCGGCCCTAGGCATGATCCTGGAGTCTTGGGATCGAGTCCCGCATCGGGCTCCCAGCTCCTTCGGGGAGTCTGCTTCTTTCTCCGACCTTCGCTCCTCTCATGCTCTCACTTTCTCTCTCTCTCTCTCTCAAATAAATAAATAAAATCTTTAAAAAAAAAAAATCTCTTTTAACCTAGTCAATGTAAGCATTATTTTAAATTATTATAAGTACCTTTTTTTTTTTTAAAGATTTATTTAGTTATTAGAGTGAGTGCATGCGCACAGGCAGGGGGAGTGGTAGGCAGAGGGAGAAGCAGGTTCCCCGTGGAGCAGAGAGCCAGACGCAGGGCTTGATCCCAGGACCCTGGGATGACATGAACCGAAGGCAGACACGCAACCAGCTGAGCCTCACTATGCGCCCATGTACTCCTTATTTTTAATGAACTAATACATTATGAATTATGCCAGAGATTTTTTTCTAGAAGTTTTAGATGAAATCCTTCCACAAATTTATCAACTTTAATTATTCCATTTTTTAAAGATTTTATTTATTGGGGATAGAGACCATGAATGGGGAGGAGGGGCAGAGGGAAAGAGAGAAGTAGACTTTCCACTGAGCAGGGAGCCTGATGTGGGCCTCGATCCCAGGACCCTGGGCTCATGACCTGAGCTGAAGGCAGACACTTAACCGACTGAGCCACCCAGGTGCCCCTAATTATTCCATTTTAACTGAATCAGTGAAGAGAAAAATCCTCTGTATAGTGGAGGTCTTCATATTAATGGAAACGCATAGCGAGTCATTAATATTTGTAAAGTATAACTGAGGAGGCTAAGGTGTCTCAGTAACTCCTATTAAAACCCTTTAATTTAGGTTGTAAATCTGACCACATGTTGGAGTCCAGGCTCCTTTGTTTATCCCTCCCCATCTCTTCCCTGCACCGCGTCTGTGCGTCCTGAACTCTTAAGCCTCCTCTACCTCCCAGGGTTCCCAGGAGCCAGTAGGAGTTGTCTGTGGTTTGACACAGACGTGCCTGTGGTCCCACCATTCTCAGTCCTTGATGCCTCCAGACACTGCTTAGATGTTTTCCCTTGCTTGGGGTTTGTCTTCCTCCCAATTTAGTTTATTACGCTCCCGTATTTAATGGACGTACCTGTTCTTGGTCTCCCCGGCTCCCAGTGCATGTCTTTGTTGTAGCACTTACACTGTAACCATCATCCTTTACCTGCTCTGTCTCTCCCTCTGACCTTAGCCGAGTCCCTCAGGAGCTGAGCGGTTTTCCTGGCTGACCCGGGGCTTCACTTAGTACTCGTGTATGCTAAGTGCGCAAGTAGCGTGAGTGCAAAGACTCTGGTTTGATTATTTCTTTAAGAGGAACACCTGGCTTTTGACAGGATGAAAAAAAAGCTAACCATTTTCTGTTCACACCTATCCCTGAAACTCTCCTACTGAGATCATTTTCAGGGTCGGAAAGAGCAAAATCCCTACTTTGCAGAGTGTCTCCTCTGTATGAGATGACTCCAGTTTGCTGCCCTCCTGCTCCCTCAGGAGCAGCTCACCATCAGGGTGATACTTCGTTTATGTCACGTGACTGACATTTAATTCCCGGATGGAGATGTACAACTCAAACTCGTTTAACACTGTTGGCCTTACTTCCATTTCTAAGGAATTTTCTAAGGAAGTTCTTCCCAGAACAACTGTATTTTCAGAAGGAGAGCTAAGAAGGAAGTAAGACTTGCTCTGATATATGGGAAGGGGTGTCAGTGATGGGACTCAGCAGAGTGGAGGGGTGTAGGTGAACGTAGACAGGGAGAAGCAGGCCCATGGAGCATCAGGTAGAGTAAACCACAGGGCAGGACTGGGGGTGGGGGGTGATGACGGGAGGCGTGGCTGGGGCTGGTGTTGAGGAAAACCTTAAGAAGTGCTAGAAGCTTCTTGTAGGACCTCAGTGGTAGGAGAGCCCGTGGAGAGGTTGTGCCACTGAGAAAAGATAGAGACAAACCAGCAAGGAGAACAAAGTCCGGGAAGGAAGTGGGAGGGGTGGTGCAGGGCACAAGACAGAAGGAGATAAACGACATAAGGGTCCTGATGTCCTTGCTTAGGTGGGTATCACTTTGAAACTCACAGCCTGCTCTGGGGCCTCCCTGAGATCTCCAGGACTCCCTTTCAAAGACTCCAAAGCCCCACGGAGTCCAGATTCTATATGTTTTTAGCAGGAGAGTCTCCTTTATCTCTGCCGGATTCCCCAGATTCCACTTTTAGGCATGTGCAACTTATTTACTCCATACTTAAGAGGTTGGTACTGAGGCTTGAGTCTGCGGAATGTATGTATTTATATCCATACCTCTACCTATGTCTATAATCAATTAACATTTTCAACTTGGACCACTAGTAGCTCAAGAACAAAGTTACCATTCCTGTTGTGTGCTTACTTTAAAGGCTTAAGGAAGGAGGTGAGAGTACAGTCATCTATTAGGTAATTTTTGTTTAGATTGCTTTTTAGTTATTGCTTACTTAAAAATGATTCTAAAGATGATGATTATAATCAGAACAGACTAAAGAATGTTTTTGCATTTTTTATATAATGTTATTTTTCAAAGCTAGCAAATTAGGAAAGCAAGTCTTAATTGTGACTGTACATTCTGAAACTTTGGAAAAAGGATGATGTTAACACAGATATTTAGAAGACAAAATGTGGGATGCCTGGCTCAGTCGGTTGGGTGTCTGCCTTCGACTCAGGCCATGTTCTTAGGAACTTGGGATGAGTCCTGCATCGGGTGCCTTGCTCGGCAGGGAGCCTACTTCTCCCTCTGTCTGCTCCTCCCCCTATTTCCGTGTGCACAATTTGAAATTTTAAATGCATACAACAGTAGGATTAAACAGTGAACCTCCTCTTACCCAACATGCAGCATTACATTTTAAACATAAAGCCAAATGTTATCTCATTTATCCCCCCACTTGCTTTTTCCTGTCCTCACTTGCAGGCAATTTTAAAGTAAATCCTGGATATCATATATTGCACACATGAATAGTTCAATATATACAGTTCTAAAAAACAAGGGTTTTTTTTTCTTTTTTAATGATCAGAGTGCCACTAATGAAAAAAAATTCTTGATGTCATCTGATATATAATCTGTATTCAGATTTCTCTCTCTTAATTCTTTTATAGTAGGATTGTTCAAATCAGGGTCCAAACAGCGTTGGTCCACATGTTCATTGCATTTGATTGATTCTCTTTACCTTAGGTGAATATCTCTTTGAACTTATGGGAACACCCCTCCCAAGTTTTTTCCTCAGTGTTTACTTATTGAAGAAACTAGGTCAAGTGTCCTCTGGAATTTCCCACATTTGGGGTTTGGCTGGCTGCATCTGCATGGCAGCGCTAACGTATTCTTCCAGCCCCTGTATTTCCTGTAAACTGGTAGTTAGATCCACAGACTTGATGAGGTCAAATCCCTGTTGTTGTTGTTTCTTATGCAACAATACTTCGTGGTAGGTGGGATGTTCTTCCTGTTGCCTCTCATTTGGAAGCACATGTGTTCTTATATCTCTCAAATTCAAGTTCAGAACATGTATATGATGAAGGCAGAGGTTCTGTTTTATGATTTTTTTTATTAACCACTGTTTTGGATTTGTTCATTTGATACTTATATTATCAGTAAATACTGCATAAGCAAAACAAAATTAAAAAGTCCTCTTTACATATTCTTCATTGGCCTCATTTAGACAGTTCAGATAAGAACATCAAGGTAGTGTTTCGGAAATAATAAAACCTGAGTCATAGCATACGTCGTTAGTTCTTTTTTAATCTGAGTCTGTATGAGATCTGATTTAGCATCTTAATTACGATCATAAGTCATCACATACCTATCACTTTAATTTTTACATATCAAAATGATGTACATTTTAGGTGAACTCTAAGGACTTGGGAAAGTATGTGGTGATTTTTTTTTTTTTTCTGTGAAAAGGTAGATCATCTGGCAGTTAGAGAGAAAACAAAACAAAGGAGGCATGAGACTTGTTCTTTGAAACCCTCCAGAGATGCGATAATAATTGAGCTAATATGCATTGGCTTCTCATAAATTGCCTCGGTAGTTTGGGCCTTGAGTGCCTTAGAAATTAGCTTTCTCCCCAAGCCTCTTCACTGTTGCTACAGTACTCCTCCTACTAGAGGCCTATTTGTGTTTAATTAAGGAGCTAAGATAACATCTCTCTTATATTCACCTCCAGAACTTGCGTTTTGTTTTCGTCTTCCAAGAACTCTGTAAAGTACCACCATTACTATAGCAAGAGTCTTGCTACTAAGTTCATTATAACATACCAGATAATCAACAAAATACGATTTAGAGTGGTGACTTCTAAATCTGCACTATGCATCAGAATCCCCTGGAGCTCTCTAAACAGTGTACAGGTTTCTGGAACCCACACCAGATCTGTATCAGATTCTTGGGTGCTTGGGGACACAGGGATCACTTACAGATGAGAAAGACCCCAGCCTTGGACCTTCACATTCCCCAAGTGATTTAGGTATGGGTACTGGGCACATGACTGGAAACTGGAAAGACTCTAGACTAGTAAGTGGTTACTTAAATTTCAGAGTGGTTTGTGTAATAACCGAAGATGGTAGGACTGATGATAAACCTTGGGGATATTTACTGTTTTTACATGTGACTTAAGTGAATGCACCAAAAATAGGAAAAAGACCCAGCACATTGTAAAATGGGATACAAATCCCAAATGACTGTGCCAGTACTGAGGGGAATGTTTGTTTGTTTTTCTTTCAGGGGAATGTTTATTACAGACAAATGCTGAATAGAAAATATAGAACAGAAAACAGCCTACATAAACATTGTAGGAGAAAGCAATTCACTATGTGTCATGAAGGACAGAGCCACAAATCCGTGATGTAGTACCTATTACAAAAGCTAATAAATATGAAAACTTAGGTGAAATGGAAAGAAGTACTATTCTCAGTGCTGAAATATTAAAAATGTTCCTTTTAAGGACACCTGGGTGGCTCAGTCAGTCAAGCATCTGCCTTCAGCTCAGGTCATGATCCCGGGGTCCTGGGATTGAGTCCCGCATTGGGCTCCTTGCTGGGCAGGGAGCCTGCTTCTCCCTCCGCCTACCACTCCCCCTACTTGTACTCTCTCTCTCTCTGTCAAATAAATAAAATCTTTAAAAAAAAAAAAAAGTTCCTTTTATAATTAGGAGTCCCACAATGATTCCTCCTAGCAGCAGTATTCAACATTTATTGAATATTCCCGCCCAAACAATAAGGGAAGAAAAATACAGGTGAAAAATTGGAAATAAAGAAGTGTCATGGAAAGTCTAAGGGAAATATGATGACTGGTTATCAGAATTAATAAGAGGGTTTAATAGGTTTTTCAGCTGCAGATCAACATATAAAAGTCAATTACAACAGCAGATGATTTGAAAGTGAAATTTTTAGGAAATAATGTGTATGATGACAACAATAAAAAGCAGGAAGTACCTCAATAATAAACTTAATGAAGTATGCAAGAACATTACATAGAAAAATTTTAAACCTTATTGAAAGAGATTTTTAAAAGTCCTTAAAAATAGTTGGGAGGTCGCCATGTCAGATGTATAGGAAGTCCCATTTGTCTCCATATGGATCTATAAATTTAGGGCCTTTCTAATCAAACTCCCAACAGAATTTTTTCGTGCGACTTGGCAAGCTAATACTATAAGCTGTATGAAAGCATAGAGGAGCAGGAATAATTCCACGTACTCCAGAAGAGGACTAGAAACAGTGTTGAGGGTCAGGAAAAGAATTTGCCCTACTAGATATTAAGGTTTACTATAAATAAAGCTCAGGTAGTTAATACAGTGCATTTTGCCTGAAAAGTCAGTGGAGTGAAATATCTCTCAAAAAGAGGCCTGTATGTGGCAGAGTTGGCACTGCAGATCAATAGAACCCTCTTCTATTGAATATTAAATTGTGGAAAAGTGAAAGTGGATTCCTAAGTAATACCATACCGAAAGTCAACGTACATACAATTGACGGTTTTTTTAAAAGAAAAATCAAGTTATAAAGCAGCATTTAGCATGTAATTCCATTTTCATAAAAAAGGATTATATATTTATATATCTTGAGGAAAGATGTGGAGGACATCAAAAGTCAAGGTGACAGAAGTAACTGTTTCTGAATGGTCAGATTATTGTCAATTTAACTTTCTCCTTATACCTTTTTGTTTTTTTCTAGTTGGTTTTTTTTTAACACACTGAGTATACATCTCTTTTAATTAGAAAAAAAATTTTCATTTAGAGTTTTTTTTCCTTAGCTATTCTCATTTGTTTATTTTTCTAGATTAATTTTAGAATTGTTTTTGACAACTTCAAACTACCTCCTAACCCTCAGGTGCGCACACACACACACACACACACACACACACAAATAACATATTCATTTGTGATTTTGATTGGAATTTTCTGGTACGTAATAGGCACTCAGTACATGTTTATTAAATAAATAAATATGGGAACAGTTGGCATCTTTATAACTGTTAACCCTTCCAACCGAGAACATGGTATGTTACTCGGGCTTTTCAAGTCCTTTTTTAGTAACTTAAGTTTTGTGATTTTTAAAAATATAGATCTCACACATTGACACGATTAATGATTTCTAAAATTGTAGTCTTTTCATTTTCCCCCCATGTTGAGTCAAACTGTGAGCTGTGTATCTTTAATGTCAGGACTTAGAAGTGTCAGAATGATTTAAAGGTAGATAAACATGTCCTGTGTAGCGAGGTTAAGGACCTAGGTTTATTTAGCTTAAATCACTAGATTGAAACTGACTGGCTATCGCCAACCGTTTGGTAGCAGCCAGTGTTCTTCCAGCTCTACCGAAAACAGAACACAAGTAAATGAACTTCAGCTGCAGCACAAAGAATTTAGATTAGAGATTGCAGGCTGGTAGCGTGAAGCTGAAGCCGCCCTCAGAGACGCTGTATTTGGACTGCACGGTATAGCTTAAGTCATTGCTAATTTAAAATTTGAAAGATTACACATAAAATTTGGATATTCAGCTTTTCTGGAAAGGCCTAAAACCTGGTACCCCAGTGCCCTAATTCCCAGTGGCAGCTGAGACTGGAGATCGGGAGCTCCTCTCTTCCATAAACCAAGCATGCTTGTTCCCGTTTTCCACAGCCCACACCCAGCCCTTTTCATGTTCCCATCCTGCCCTGTACAGCATCTAAGTTTGCAGCCTCAATTCAAATGATAAAGGAAAAATCAAGTTGCACGCGGGGGGGTGTTACATCTTCTCATTTGAAGTTTCAGTGTTGTTTTGAAAATATGATTTAAATACGGTCCTGGCTAACAAGCAGGAAGTGAACTGGATGATTCTTCAAGGATGTTGCTTGTCCTATGATTCTGTGATCCCGTGATCCCGTAGAAAGGCCAGTGATTCCTAAACTCTTTCTCATTGCACATGGTCATAGAAGCAGAGATTTGGAATGGACCCCCCTCTGCAAGACAGGGAGGACATGCTTCATCTGGAGCTCATCCCATGCACAGGAAGTGTGAAAGTTGTTGCAGAGGGGCCAGCTTGAAGGTCGGCAATTCAAACAACCAGCTACCTTACTGAAAAGCGTTATTAGAAAAAATCTCTGTTTCTTTTATGCATAGTTATTTAAAGGTGAGGGAAGGGCTTTGTAGGGAACTTTGAGTTTTATAAGTACCCTGTTCTGCCATCCCCATTATTATGCATGGTCTGGCGGAGTTATGGTTGTGGGAATCATTGTTTTGAATATCATTTCTTCGGTGCTTACCCATGATCTAAACATGGTTTTCATACCTAATGGTAAGGGCGTACTTTCATAAAGCAAACAGCAGGCAAGCAATATAGGAAAGAAATCAGAAGTGGTAATTTCTCAATTTGTCTTCTAATTTTTGTCTGAGAAGCTTTCAGTGGTAAATTTATTTACTTATTCAGTGGTAAATTCTCAGCTGGATCCCACAGATAGGAAAATTAATAGCACATGTAGCCAGTGGCATTGCATACAAAGTCAGTGAAGTGGCAGGTAGAAAAAAAAATTTCTTAAGGAAATTTGGCCTCAAGTAATAATTTTGTTCGTAGATTTTTTTTTTTTTCATGGAACTAACTAGTTTGCCCCATTTGTTTTGGCATCAAATAGACATAACTTTATTGTGACTCAGAGTACAGTACTGTCCTTATTTAAGGACGTG
This sequence comes from Procyon lotor, assembly GCA_028646535.1. NCBI lineage: Eukaryota > Metazoa > Chordata > Mammalia > Carnivora > Procyonidae > Procyon > Procyon lotor. The sequence goes on from CM053610.1 coordinate 28,990,189, forward strand.
AAATGTTATCTCAAGGGATCCTTTTTGGAGTCTCTAAATGTCTTGGGTAATAAGTGAAATTTTTAGCCCAGGAACAAATATTCCACTTACCCACCCAAATTGTTTCCCAGTTGTGGTCTTAAACTAGGATCCTGTAGTGTGTGTTTTTAAACTTAGGGTAGGACTCTTGTTTTTTGGTTCCCACAGAACAACCCCTGTCCTCAACCCTACCCATCACCAGCAATGGTGAGGATCCCACTTCGGCCTAGAACATGTTTCAGAGGGGCCCCATCAGGACTAATTCAAAGTCTCCATCTTATACCGCGAACCTCTCTGTATGTTCTAAATGAAGATATCACACTTGTACTTGGTCCACCCTTGGCCGTCTGATACGGTGTACAGGTGTAACTTTCCCAATGGACGGTTACAGAAGTAAGGAGTTATAACTTCATTTTTCCTGAACAAAATAGCTTTAAAATAAACATATTTTTCATTTTTTTTCTTTTAGATTATTTATTTATTTGGCAGAGAGAGAGATCACAAGTAGGCAGAGAGACAGGCAGAGAGAGAGGAGGAAGCAGGCTCCCTGCTGAGCAGAGAGCCTGACGTGGGGCTCGATCCCAGGACCCTGAGACCATGACCTGAGCTGAAGGCAGAGGCTTTAACCCACTGAGCCACCCAGGCACCCTCATATTCTTCATTTTTAAGATGCTTTCTTGGGATCGAGCCCTGCGTCGGGCTCCCTGCTCAGCGGGAAGCCCGCTTCTCCCTCTCCCACTCCCCCTGCTTGTTGTGTTCTTTCTCTTGCTGTCTCTCTCTGTCAAATGAATAAATAAAATCTTAAAAAAAGAAAAAAAGATGCTTTCTATGTTCCTAGTCTAGTCTAGCATAGAAGACATTGTCAGTACTTGGCAGCTATCAGCCCCTTCCTTCTTACCTTTTTATTAAATCTTACCAAGTCTTCAGATGGAGAATGCGAGCTGACTCATGACTTCAGACACAAGTCTGAACTGGTCCTTGATGTGGAGCTGCTGCCAGGTCAGCCTCTAGTCATCTGATTGCCACCAAGTACCCTTCCTTAAATCAAGTATGAGACCACTCTCCTACCTGCTCACCTTTGCTAAAAATTTAAGTGTTTATAAATTTAAGATCTAATTTCTTTGAAATTAATCTTTCGGACTAAATCTTCAAGTCATCTGTGTTCCAGACTTTGAATTATAACCACAACATTTTTTTGAACCTGCGGTTTCCTGCAGCTCTTAAAGAAGCTATCAAAATTAATAAAGGGCTAGCATTATAAAAGAGCATACAGGTTGAAAATTTATATTTAGGCAAATGAGGTTTTTTTATTTTTAGAGTTCAAATCCTGATTGGAGGTTCACTCTGTAAGACAACAAGCCTGATCTCTTTAAGGTCAGAGTTACGAATAAAAGAAAGGAAGAGATTATTTTAGATTACAGGAAATGTAAGAGACGTAACCAAATGCAATGCATGATCTTCAGGTGGCTTCTAATTCAAGAGGGAAAATCACTGATACACGTTTTGGGGGTAGTTTGAGAAATTTGAATACGGGTTGGTTATTTGATGAAGCAATAATGTCATGCTCAATTGTGATCTCAGTCTCTTAGTGAATAGGAAAATGTCTTGTTATATGTGAGTCTGTGCTCACATATTTAGGAGTGAAGGGTCATGATGTCTAATTTATTTTGAAATGGTTTACAAAGGGGTGCCTGCGTGGCTCATTCAGTTAAGCGTCTGCCTTTGTCACAGGTCGTGATCCTGGGGTCCTGGGATCTCTAGGATCTCAGCCCTCTCTTTCTGCTCTTCCCTGCGGCTTGAGCTTTCTCTCTCTCTGTCAAATGAATAAATAAGATCTTAAAAAAAAAAAGGGAAATGGTTTACCAAATAGGTGTAAGAAATAGGACAAAATATTAAACATTGTTGAGTCCAGATCGTGGGGTTTTGGGTGTCCATGCACTATTTTTTCTACTTTTCTGAATGTTTGACAATTTTCATGATTGTGAGTGATGATAATAATAATGAAGTCATCTTAGGGAGAGAGATACTATGGGACAAAGTGAGTCTTCCTACCATGAGGCTGCCTTGTGGTTTGGGAGAAGGCTTGGCTGCAGCACTGGGCGGAACTAGCTATGACGGGCTCACCCGTCATGCAGTCCTCATGCTCCACAGGCCACTCAGAGGCATTTTCCCAGGCTCCACGTGCTCTCAGAAGAGCTGTGGGAGAGGGCTCTGCTCTCTGATGCACTGTACCACAGGATTCTCTTGGCAGCCTGGGGGAAGTTCACATCGCCTTGGCTAGGAGTCCCCTGGAAAACAAGTGAAGCTGGATAGTTTTACAGTAAAAACTCCATGTTGGATGTTTGTTCTCAGTGTCTTGGGACTATGAAATATAACAACCCCAATGCACGACCACTCCCTTAAAAAGTATTACTCACTAGAGCACGGTACTACTTAAAATTAATCTACTGCCCTGCTAAGCCAGGATGGAATTTGTTCAACCCATATTTGATTATTTTGTTGTTGTTTTTCCCTTTCTCTTCATGAAGTCTCTGAACTTGTAATAAAGCCATTTTGGAGCAGTTTATTTAGACACAATGTGGAATAAAATAGCAGAACTCAGGTTCATCCTTAAAACATGTGCCACTCTTTCTTTCTCTCATAAATATCGCCGAGTCTCTTCCCCCATCCCCCTTTTTTCCCTAGAGACTTAATGCTTTTTGGTGAATGACCAGGTGAGCCAGAAGAATGTTGATGTGGTAACAAATCATCATCTGGGGCCTCACTGCAGGTTGGAGGTCTGTGCAAAGGTAGTAGAGCAGCAGCTCTTTACAAACTGCATGATACCAGAGGCCTGGATGGGGACCCTTGGGGGCTGCTTGGAGGCCAGGGTGGAAATGGACTCTTGCTGGTACTGGACGTCGAGTGACATTAAGCAGTGCAGAAATATAAATTATTTCTAGAAATACACATACCTGAAGACTCCTAGTAGAAAGCTGATTCCACAACAAAACTGTCCTCCTCCTAACCCCAGTCTCTTCCTATGTCTGATGACAGTCTTCTTAGATTTAGGAGGACCACAATAACTGGCAAGAAGGCAGGCATGCTCAAGTGTGATTTACAATTGCCTCGGAGTCCTGGAATGCCATTGGCAGGTAGTTTTCAAGTGAAGAGATGCTCACTTTATGATTTCCATTTTGTCCCCCAACCCCGGTCTCCTCCTGACTCCAGTTCTGTGCATTCAGAACACCAGTGTTAGCAAGCTTGGAGCTTAGGCCTGGAGAAGGGAAAAGAAGAGGGCCTCCTGGATTCTTTGCCAAGTTGCTATTTAGTTTTAGACAATAGTGGAACTTTGCTTTAGCTCTCGATAAATACAAAATCTCAGTGGTCCGCTGAACTCTGTGAGGAAAGTTAATTACATTAAGGAGCAAAGATAAGCATGTAGTCTTTATCACTGCCTGTTATCTGTGGATAAATGAAATACATCTCTGTAGCATTTCAAGTCAGTATATTTCGGTGGCAATGATTTTCTGTGTTTATCAAAATTAGTTTGCCATAAGAACTCACACAGTCTCTTCTGTGTTTAATCTCTCTTCAAGTTCTCTCTAAACAATAAAGTTTCCTATGGCCAGTAGAATTTGGAGTAAGGTGCAAATCTTTTTTACATGTTAAACTTGCCATTCCTCTCTTAGATATCATGGCAGGGGTAGGAGGTGGGGGGTGGTTTTTCCATTGAAATCATGACAAGTGACCAGTTTAGGAATGATTCTCTATAGCATAATCCAATCCTGGGGGTGGGAAGGATGGGGGGAAAAGAGTTAAATGAACTCAGTTCTCCTAGTAATTTCAATAATCACTTAGGTACAATTTTCTTTAGACTGCTTTCTTTTTCTGTAGAGGAAGGTGTCATATTGAGACTTGTTTAGCCTCCCAAGTAAGATTTAGTTACCACTCAAGGTATGTCCAGACACCGTGCTTCCTGAATTTTGAGTTGTAGCTTTCATAGTCCACTTCAGTTTTAGCCCCTTCCTAATAATACCATTCTCTTGTAGAGATTTTGTACAAGGAGATTTTTGAAAATCTCAATCTTCATCACCTAGAGCTGTAAGTACTAAGTATGATTCACCAGCAAAGGCAGAATAACTTAGATTCTACCATTCTGTTATTGTCATTCACACTTTTGGAAGACTGACTTTATAATCATTACTTTTAAAATCACTGTAAAATTTTTCTGTGTGTATTCGTGGATTTCAAATTGTTAAGGACTCCTTTCTTACAACCTCCATCCCCCCCTACAAAGAAGTAGGATGAATAAATAGATAAAAAAGACTCTTCTGCTCTCAATGACCTAAGGAATAAAGGATTTGTTTTAAAGCACTCAGAATAATGCCTGGTGTGCCTGTTCTGTTTGACATTTTACGCAGAAGAAAGGCACATAATAAAAATGTAATCCATTTCAAATGTGTTAGAAAAAATACACTTCATCTCTGTAAATCTGGAGATTATGCTATCATAGATGTCACTCTTATTTCGTAATCCTCGTGACTAAGGCAATTGTGCTGTCAAAGCTGTAGCTTGTGTAGACAGATGTCAAACTGCAGTCACTGACGTTCTGGATCTTTCTATAGGAGAGTCAGAAGGATACTGAATATAAAAGTAGGAACTTCTTTGCATTTGTGTGTGTGTGTGTGTGTGTGTGTGTGTGTGTGTGTTATTTCAGAACAGTTGTAATCACGGACTTTGAAGAGTCTGATGGTCCTGGAGACCACCCCTTATAACTCCTGGCTCTTCTAATTTCGTGAATATAATACTACCTCTGAGGTTGTTTTAGAACCTGGAGGTGCTTACCCCTCTCTGGAAGCCTACTCCTCTAATCTTTCCAGGAAGGTCATCAGCAGAGTAGTTTATACCTGGAGGTGGGCCGGAAGGGAAGAAAGAGAGGAGGGAGGGAAGAAAGGAGAGAGGGAGAGAAGAAGGAACTTTGCTGGTACATTGTGTGAAATTTCCTTGCCACCCTGTGAGTTGAATGGTAATGTTTCTATTTTCAGATGGAATGTTCTCCTTTATACCAGGCTTCTTTGTTTAAATTTTTGTTTGTGAGACTTTTTTCTGATAGGGCCTGGAGTTGTAGTTTGTTCATTTTTAGGGGCAATGTAATACTTCACCGACCATGCCCCCTTCTCTTTAAATGTAAGTTTCAGATGTACTTCTTTTTTTTTTTTTAAGATTTTATTTATTTATTTGACAGAGAGAGAGAGATCACAAGTAGGCAGAGAGACAGGCTGGGGGCGGGTAAGCAGGCCCCCTGCTGAGCAGAGAGCCCGATGTGGGGCTCGATCCCAGGACCCTGAGATCATGACCTGAGCCGAAGGCAGAGGCTTTAACCCACTGAGCCACCCAGGCGCCCCAAGATATATATCTTTTTAATTTGACATCTGTATACATTGTGAAGTGATCACTACAGATCTGGTTATCATTCATCACCATCCAGATAACATCTAGATAACTCTCTTCACCCTTTCCCATGAACCCTTCCCCAACCCCCTGTAACCACTAGTCTGTTGTTTTTCTTTTCTTTTGTTTGTTCATTTGTTTGGTTTTTGGATCCACATGTGAGTGAAATCATATGCTATTTGTCTTTCTCTGCCTTATTTATTTCATTTAGTCTAATACCTTCAAGGTCCATCTGTGTTGTCACAAATGGCAAGATTTCATTCTTTTTTATGTTTGCATTGTAGTCCATTATATAAATGTACTACATCCTCTTTATCCATCTATCAATGGACACCTAAGTTGTTTCCATATCTTGCTATTGTTAGTAATGCTGCAAAAAACATAGATGTGCATATATCTTTTTGAATTAATGTTTTTATATCTTTGGATAAATACCGCAGAGCAGAATATTGGGGTCATATGGTAGTTCTGTTCTTAATTTTTTGAGGCCACTGTGTTTCCTTTTCTTTGTTATTGTTTTTTAAGATTTTATTTATTTGTCAGAGAGAGAGAGAGAGAGACCACCAGAAGGGGGAGCAGCAGGCAGAGAGAGATTGCCGGCTCCCCGCTGAGCAAGGAGCCTGATGTGGGACTCATTCCCAGGACCCTGAGATCATGAGTCGAGCCAAAGGTAGACGCTTAACCGACTGAGCCACCCAGGCATCTCACTATGTTTTCCATAGTGGGTACAGTGTTTTACATTCTCACTAACTGTGCAAAAAAGTTTCTTTTTCTCAACGTCCTCACCAACACTTGTCATTTCTTATGTTTTTATTAAATAACCATTCTAACTGATGTTAGGTCATTGTGGTTTTGATTTACATTTGCCTATTAAATAGTGGTGTTGAGCATCTTTTCCTGTGCCTGTTGGTCATCTGTATGTCTTTGGAGGAATGTTTATTCAAGTCTTCTGCCCCTCCCCTCCTTTTTTAGAGAGGGGGAGCTGTAGGGGGAGGCGTGGGAGGGGCAGAGGGCGAGGGAGAGAGAGACTCTTATGCAGACTCCAGTGCCCAGTGTGGAGCCTGACGTGGGACTCGATCTCCCAATGCTGAGATCATTACCTGAGCCAGAGTCGGGAGTTGGACGCTTAACTGACTGAGCCACCCAGGTGCCTCTCTTCTGCCCATTTTTTAATCAGGTCGTTTTGTTGTTGTCATTGAGTTATATGAATTTTTTTTTTTTTTTTTTTTAAAGATTTTATTTTTTTGACAGAGAGAAACACAGCGAGAGAGGGAACACAAGCAGAGGGAATGGTAGCGGGAGAAGCAGGCCTCCTGCCGAGCAGAGAGCCCTATGCGGGGCTCGATCCCAGGACCCTGGGATCTGACCTGGGCCGAAGGCAGACGCTTAACGACTGAGCCACCCAGGCGCCCCGAGTTATATGAATTTTATATATATTTTGGATATTAACCCCTCATGAGATATATAGTTTGCAAAGAAAAATTGCTCCTACTCATTGGGTTGTCCGTTTTTTTGATGGTTCCTATGCTAGATAGAAGCTTTTAAGTTTGATGTCATCCAATTTGTTGATTTTCACTTTTGCTTCCCTTATATTTAGTATTAGATCCACAAAGGTGTTGCTAAGACTGATGTCAAAGAGTTTAACGCTTATATTTTCTTCTAGGAATTTTATGGTTTCAGGTCTTACATTCAAATTTTTTAACACATTTCGAGTTAATTTTTGTGCATAATATAAAACAGTGGCCTAGTTTTCTTTCACATGTGCTGTCCAGTTCTAACATTATTGAAGAGACTACCCTTTTTCCATTTTATGTTTTTGGCTTGTTTGTCATAGATTAACTGTCCATTTATGTGTGGGTTTATTTCTGGGCTTTCTGTTCTGATTTATTGATCTGTGTATCTTTGTACCAATACCATGATGTTTTGATTTACTACAGCTTTGCAGTATAGTTTGAAATCACAAAGTGTGGTACCTCCAGCTTTGTTCTTCTTTCTCAAGATTACTTGGCCTTTTCAGAAATCTTTGTGGTTCTATACAAATTTTAGACTTGTTTGTTCTAGTTTGTGAAGTATGCCACTGGAATTTTGATAGTTATTGCACTGAATCTGGATTGTGTAGCTAGTATAGACATTTTAACAAAATTAATTCTTTCAGTCTGAGCACTGAATATGTTGCCATTTATTTGCATCTTCACTGTCTTACACCTCCTTGGTTAAGTTTATTAGTATTTCATTCTTTTGCTGATGCAGTTGTAAATGGGATTGTTTTCTGAACTTCTTTCTAATGTTTTGTTATTAGTGTATAGAAATACTACAAATTTCTATGTATTAGTTTTGTACCCTGCACCTTGACTAAATTCACTTATTCTAATAGGTTTTTGTTTTATTTTTGGTGAACTCTTTTTATTTTTTTAATTTTTATTAACATATAATGTATTATTTGCCCCAGGGTACATGTCTGTGAATCATCAGGCTTACACATTTCACAGCACTTAACATAGCACATACCCTCCCCAATGTCCACAACCCAGCCACCTCATCCCTACCCACCTGCCTCCCAGCCACCCTTAGTTCGTTTCATGAGTCTAGGAGTCTTTTATGGTTTGTCTCCCTCCCCATCCCTTCCTGTTTCACTTCTCTCCCCCACCCCCCCCAAACTCCCGCCTTGCCTCTCAAATTCTTCATATCAGAGAGATCATGTGATAATTGTCTTTCTCTGACTGACTTATTTTGCATAGCATAATACCCTTCAGTTCCATCCACGTCATTGCAAATGGCCAGATTTCATTTCTCTTGATGGCTGCATAG
>CM053610.1:28998947-29038649 GCA_028646535.1 Procyon lotor
AGCCACGGAGAGGCCGCCCGCAGGGGAGGCTGTCACCCCTGAATTTGGTCATGGAGTGTAGGGGGCCCCAAAGGAAGCTACGCTGTAGAGTTGTGGCAGCTATGGGGCCTGGCTACACGTGAGAACCGTCGGGGCGGGGGGGGGGGGGGGGCAGGACCGTGCAGATGTGGTATCCCCAGTTTCCCCTTGGATCGGGGAGTCCACATTCTTTAACAGGCACCTGGGTTTCTGAGGTGCAGCCAGGCCTGAGAACCACTGTCGTCAGCACCCTGAGAGTCTGGTGAAGAATGTGGGCTCGGGGGTCGGGCCTCCGGGGCCTGTGGCCCTGCCTGCCTCTTGCGGGCCGGGTCATTACCTCCCCGTGCCCTGCTGAGACGGGACAGTAGCAATTCCCACGTCTTCCGGTTGTGAAGACCCCATGAGCAGATTCAGAGAGCGAGCCCGGTCCTTCGTAAGTGGGCAGCGGATGAATGAAGAGGCCACGGGAGTCCCGGGCAGAAGTAGGGGTGGGGACCCCAGCTCTGTCGTTTTGGGAAGGCTCTGTGAGCAAAGACGAATGAGGTTTTCTACCAGGGAAGACTTCTCTTTTCCTTACCTCTTCTTAGCCACCCTCGAGCCATGCTGAAACTTTTCTTTAAGAATCAAGAGGAGGCAGAGCTAGATGTCCCATGTTACCAGTGGGTCGATGCTCTGGGGATCCAGCTGGCTTTCCCTGCTGCTTAGGTTGGGGATTAAATGAACTGGGGCAGTGGAGGATTTAAAGCTAAAATCAGGCCTTACCGTCACAGCAGTCCCTTAGAGCAGGTGTCTGGCTCTTAAGTGAAGGCTCCTCATATGAGGGTTGGCATTAAATTATCTAATTGTCAAAGGGACGGAGATTAAATTGCCAGCCCTTTTCCCTTTTGTCCAACAGACATTGATGACTGTTCTCCAAATAACTGTTCCCACGGGGGCACCTGCCAGGACTTGGTTAATGGATTCAAGTGCGTGTGCCCGCCCCAGTGGACTGGCAAGACGTGCCAGTTAGGTAAGGAAATCCCTGCACCAAGGTTGGCTTTGATGAACCGGGCTGTGGGGGAAGATGAGCCTGTGGCTAACGGTGTGAGTTTGCACGCCGTCGTGCTAAAAAGTAATTTATTGTCAAGAGTCCAGCGGGCCTGGGAGAGAGAACGCGAATGCAAATGGCCTAGCTCTTTTAGGCCCTGTGGGAAAGTCGTGGGATTCCTTGAACCATGTCAATCGTCTGTCCGAGGAGTGTTCAGCTGGGTTCCAAACGCGGATGGTCTCATGAGGAATGAGCTGTCTGCATTCTTGCTGCCACATTTAAATCCCAGCAACTAGGCTGCACCGAGTTTCGCACAGCAATGCCTGGTGGCTTTCTGCTCTCCTGTTGGGGGCCGGTTGTTAACCAGCAGCTGGAAAGTTATCAATTAGCATTCCTTATTGGGTAATGGCTAGGGAGAGGGATCAGCTGTTCCAAAGAGTGGGAACCTAGTATCTGTGATTGAGCTAGGTTATTAAAATGTCTTCCGGCTCAGAGAAACTATAGATAGGGTTTTGGGAGGGGGAGTGGGGGTAAATCTCCGTTTCTCACTGCCCTTGCACATTTTCTTTCAGATGCAAATGAATGCGAGGCCAAACCTTGTGTAAATGCCAAATCTTGTAAGAATCTGATCGCAAGCTACTACTGTGATTGCCTCCCGGGCTGGACGGGTCAGAATTGTGACATAAGTGAGTGCCTTTGTTGCGATTTTGATTTTTGTGAAACTTGGGTATTGAAGGCTTTCTCAGCCCGCACGTCAGCTCCAGCTCGAAGACTTGTGTGGTAAAAGGAGACCCTCGGAGAGGCGGTGTTTTTGGAGAGGGAGGGATCAGTGCAGAAGGGGAAACCTGGCACTTTGTCAGGCTCGTTAGCCGGTAAAACAGCCGTATGCTGATAAGGTGCTGAAACAATGATGTGAAGTTTCACTTGCTCAGTCTGGAGGAACGAGGGAGGGTTCCCACCCAGTGTAATAACCTTTTGCTGGGGGAAGCACACAGGAACTCTGATTTGAGGCTTTTATCTGTCCTGAGCGGAGAACGCTTTTCGATTAAGCCCAACTTCAATGAAAATTGCCCCTTTAATACGATGACTTGTTTATTTTTCAGATATTAACGACTGCCTTGGCCAGTGTCAGAATGACGCCTCCTGTCGGGTATGTAAATCTTTGCTTCCGATGAAAACCTTACTGACTGACACGACTCCCGTAAGATGTAGGGGACCCTGGGAGAGCTCTGTCCCTCTGAGATTTAAAAGTGCAAGTGGAAAGTGATTCTCTGGAAGTTTCACTTGGGCTCGTGCTACCCCCAGCCTCTGGGGAGCCATGTCAGAGGCATGCACGTAGAAATACCTCTCTCACATTTTGTGAGGCTGGGCGCCGGCGATCTCAGCAGACCAGTGGGACCACAGCAGTCACGCGGGACTGCCACAGCCCTGTGTTTGCGGAGTACAGAGGAAAAAGCATGTGTTTCTCCCCCCTCCTTCTCTTCTTCCAGGATTTGGTTAATGGTTATCGCTGTATCTGTCCACCTGGCTATGCAGGCGATCACTGTGAGAGGGACATCGATGAATGCGCCAGCAACCCCTGTTTGAATGGGGGTCACTGTCAGAATGAAATCAACAGATTCCAGTGTCTCTGTCCCACTGGTTTCTCTGGAAACCTCTGTCAGGTGAGCAGTGCTAGAACCTCTGAAGGCTGAATTTCTACAGCAGAGCTCCCTCCTCCTAAGTCTTGCCCCCCCACCCCACCCCCTTCCCTTCCCGACTCTGGAGTCGCCATGAAGTCTGTTAACGTCCGGTGACCGGGGGCTTCTGCTAGGTGAACGCAGGTGGAAGGACACCGAGGAGTGGTTTTCTTCATAGTGTCAGCAGCCTGTCGATTTGACTTGGTGCCCCCGACCCTGAGCTCTCCCACTCTGCCCCGTTTGGCCCGTGTATCCCTGGACAGTCTCTAGGATGTAACTGTGGATCGTGCAGGGTGTGCTCCTCATGGAAGGAGGTGAAGGGGTCAGATTCCAGCGACTGCTGCCCCGGAGCAGTTAGAATCACACCTCCCTTTCCTCTCCCCTCTCCCTGCTCCTGGTCCTTGCAGCTGGACATAGATTACTGCGAGCCCAATCCCTGCCAGAATGGTGCCCAGTGCTACAACCGCGCCAGCGACTATTTCTGCAAGTGTCCCGAGGACTACGAGGGCAAGAACTGCTCCCACCTTAAAGACCACTGCCGCACGACCCCCTGCGAAGGTACCTCCCCAGCCTGCCGTCCTGGCTGGCTGCCGCCTCTCGCCCCACTGGCTGCTGCCTGCACTGTTATTCTCGGAAGGCGTGTAGATGAGACGGAGCGCCCCTAACCTGACTGCTTAGGGAAGCCAGAACATGCGGAAGCCATTCATTCAGGCCCGCCGGTGGGAGAGCTGTGTCCCCACATAGCCCAGGGGCGAGCTTTCCTGTTCTGGGGTGGGTTGGTTTGCAACAGGGAGACAGTCCTCAGAGCAGCGCTGCCAGAACTTTCTGCAGCCGTGGAAACGTCTGCTGTCCGCGCTGTCGGGTACGGTAGCCCCAGGAGCGTTGAGTGTGACTGGTACGACTAGAGAGGGGGACTGTACTTAATTTCAATTCATTTAAATAGCCACACGTGTCTCGTGGCTGTCGTAGTAGGTGACGCAGCTCTACAGGTTCTCTGTCCTTCCCGCTTGCTTAAGTTTGATTACATCGGAAGTAAAGCCGGTCCAGCTTCCGTTAGCAAGCTTCTGCCAGACTGAGGAGATGCCACAGGGAGGAACACAGGGGCCCACAGACACGTACGCTTCTTAGCCACCTAGGGGGAAAGTGCCTTAAAAAAAAAAAAAAAAAAATTTCGTCTGCTGGGAGTCTCAACTTTGCCTGTCAGGGTGTGACGTGGCCCCTGCCAGAGTCTCGGCCCCAAGGTGCCTCTTGACTTCTTACCCTCATGAGCCAAAGGGTGCCTGTCTCCGGGAGAGCAAGCTTGGCGTAGGTCCGTGGCTTAGGAATGCCGTGTCTTGGGGGTCTGTGGCCGTGATCTGATCCCGAGTCTGTCTTCTAGTGATTGACAGCTGCACGGTGGCCATGGCTTCCAACGACACGCCCGAGGGGGTGCGGTATATTTCCTCGAACGTCTGTGGTCCCCACGGGAAGTGTAAGAGTCAGTCGGGAGGCAAATTCACCTGTGACTGTAACAAAGGCTTCACTGGAACGTACTGCCATGAAAGTAAGACCCCTCTTCGGGGATGGGGTAGGGTGCGCCCCCCGACCCCGCCTCTGCCCAGCTTGGGGAGCATTTGAGCTTGAATCGCTTCAGTCGAGACCAGGGAAGGCTTCTCCCATTCCGCCTAAGGCCTGAGACCGAGTTGGGTTTAATTGATGAGCTCACGGACACCTCTGACCCTTCATCATGCTTATGTTCTGGAATCTTACTACTCTGGGTGGTCCTGCTTTTCCGTAGGAGTTTCTTCCCCGCTCCCTCCAAGTAGCTTAGCCTCTGAGGCACTAAGACAAGGCATCCTCTGGAGGCTTCTGCCTGACAAGCTGCCTGCTGAATTCGAGAAAGGGTCCTGATGGAGCTGAGAATGTGGGGGTGCCCCCTGGCCCCTCATTTTCTCAGGAAGTGGCCCTGAGACCAGGGCCTGGCTGTGGCATCAGATGTCTTTTATTCACCAGCTTTTTGTCTTCGTTTCACAGATATTAACGACTGTGAGAGCAACCCCTGTAAAAATGGTGGCACTTGCATCGATGGGGTCAACTCCTACAAGTGCATCTGCAGTGATGGCTGGGAGGGGGCCTACTGTGAAACAAGTGAGTGTATGGTCTTTCTGGGCCAGACCGCTCTGGGACGCGGGGGGTGGGAGGGAGGATCCTCACGGGAGGCTTGTCATTTTCATGGGAATGAGACCATAAGACCCCAACTGTTCTTGTCCTGGGATAGCATTGCCTGCGTCCCATTCGCGTTTGTGAGTGCCGATGACAGGCCACGGGGAGGAGCTTCTGCTGCGGGGCTGTCACTGGGGCGAACTGTCATTGGGATAAATAACCCTGCTTGCGGAGAAAGTAGTGCTCTTCCCGTTTGCACTGCGATTGGTGCCTGTGCTGAGAGGAACTTCCGCGGGAGCGACAGAGGCCTGTCCCTGTCTCGCCGCCTTGTGGGGTTACGAGCACCTCACTCGCGGGCTTCTTTATTCCTGGAGAAGAGAGAGGGTGTTGAAGTTCTGGGATTGCTTGCCTGCTCTTGGACCTCCGGGCGGAGGGCAGCGGGCGGAGGCGGCCATAGGGAGGGGGCGTGGCTCTTCCGTGCCCTGAACAGTTCTAGAAGCTTCTTGAGCTGGGTGTCTCCTCTTTGATTCCAGACATTAATGACTGCAGCCAGAATCCCTGCCACAACGGGGGCTCATGTCGTGACCTTGTCAATGACTTTTATTGCGACTGTAAAAACGGGTGGAAAGGAAAGACCTGCCACTCGCGTAAGTGGTGGCCGGCGGGGGTGGGGGGGCAGAGGGCTCCCTGGAGCCCCTCTGACCTTTGTCTTCTGTGAGGGGGGGCCGGCCAGGGGCTCACGCAGAGATCCCCCTCCTCCAGGTGACAGCCAGTGTGATGAGGCCACATGCAACAACGGTGGCACCTGCTATGACGAAGGGGACGCTTTCAAGTGCATGTGTCCCGGAGGCTGGGAAGGGACAACCTGCAACATAGGTAGTTTTCTGCCCCACGCGGGGTTCAGGGTGGGCTGGGCCATCTCAACACCCAGGACCATTGTCCCGGCATGTCCGGGTCTCGGCTCCCTGGACTGTCCGTGGAGCCTCAGGGAGGACGGTCCTGTCTGTCTTTGTCTTGCAGCCCGGAACAGCAGCTGCCTGCCCAACCCTTGCCATAACGGGGGCACCTGTGTGGTCAACGGGGACTCCTTCACGTGTGTCTGCAAGGAAGGCTGGGAGGGGCCCGTCTGTACTCAGAGTGAGTGTCCCCCCTGCCCCGTGCGCCCTGAACTCTGCAAGGGGGCTGCTGGAGTGCAGCCTGACACCCTTAGGGACTTGCGATGGAAACCAGAAGCAGAGCTTTTTTATGTCTGCCTCTGCATCACCTGGGTCTGTTCTAATGCCCCTGATGGACTGCAGCCCTGACCTGGGCATGAGAAAGTCGCCGAGGAGATAAGTGGAGACAGATGGTGTCTGCGCTCCCAGCGTGGGTCTGAGCAGCAGCCTGTCTCCTGCCCTTCTCCCAGCCCCCTGCCCGCCCTGAGCGGGGCCTCTTCCCGTGCAGTGTCCCACGGCACAGGGAACAAACTTGTAGCGCAGGCCTGGTTCCAATTGAACAGAGGTCGTCAGCGCCTTTTGCTGGTGTAAACTACAACTCTATCAGGGTCTTAGGGAAATAAGGGGCGTTTCTATGTAGGGTTAAGGCTGCTTTGCCCGCTGAATGCTGTGGTGTTAAGTTGTCTTTTTACTTTGCAGATACCAATGACTGCAGTCCTCATCCCTGGTAAGCATGACCATCTTCGAAGCCAGCCCTCATTGGCTGAATTGGGCACAGGCACCCCCACACCCCGCCCCTGTGGGATCTTGCCTCGAATGCAGGTTCTGCTGCAGGAGGTCTGGGTGGGGCTGCAGACCCGGCCTGTGGAACAAGCTCCCAGGGGACGCTGGTCCTATTGGTCCACGGACCACAGTTGAATTAGCCAGGCTGTGTCTCCGTTGCCAGCCACGATTCTCCACCTTGGCTGTGCACGAGGATCCCCTGGGGAGCTTTTAGAAGTTCAGTGCCTGGACTGCAACGGAGACCTGTGACTGAGACTCTCTGGGGGTGGGACCCGGGCACCATTATTTTTAAAGCTGCCCAGGCAATGTGGAGTGTGGCCAGGGGTGAGAGCCACCGAATGTAACTGGCGTGGCTGCCCGTGGTGAAGTGGCTGGTGGAGTCGTGGACCCGTGTATCGGGCGGTCAGTAACTGAGGCAGGCTTTGCTTTCTTCTTAGTTACAACAGTGGCACGTGCGTAGATGGGGACAACTGGTACCGGTGCGAGTGTGCCCCCGGCTTTGCTGGACCTGACTGCAGAATAAGTAAGGACCAGCCTGACTTGGTTTCCCTAGTGGTGCTCTGGCCCCTAACTCCCAGCCCTCAGACCGACACTTTTCATCTTGAAAATGGTTAAGGTCACTGTTCCCTTTGGCCCTGAGAGGCACATAACCTCCCACCTCCAGCTAGGATTAAGGTAGCCCTGGCTGGAACCTCCCAGGTCCCTGCTGGGCCTTCCCCGGTGGGACAGCCCTCTTCTAGGGGAGAGAGTACCAGCCGTAGAATTGGGTGATTAATCTATGCTTTTCCCCTTGACCATGCTGAAATCATGGGCAAGTGGACATTAGCCACAGAGGAGAGAGCTCCTGGCAGTGGATGGGACCAGAGTTGTGGTTTTCAAAGGTTTGATCAGGCCTTGGTGAAATGATTAAAACAGGAGGCGGGCAATAATACAGGGTGCTTAAGGACTTTATTTTGAGCCTTTTCTTACCTTTATATCCCCTTCAGTTTGTGGGGGGAAGGGATAGTTGTATTTCTCATTCTCATCCCCAAATTATTTGAAATTTTACTAGTGCTTGAAATCCCCAAGTCTGGGACTGACTGGTCTTCAGCACTAAGTTGCGGTAGATTTGATCTATTCCATGTTTCTAAATTGTGTTGGCAAACTGTTGCCTTGGCCCACTGCCTCTTTTTGTAAATAAAGTTTTATTGGCACACAGCTACTCCTTTTGTACCGTCTAGAGCTGCTTTGATGCTATAGCAGGGTTCAGTAGTCATGACAAAAAACCCACGTGGCCCACAAAGGTTAAAATATTTGACTCTTTTCAAGAACTTTGCCAGTCCTAGCTCTAAGGTTCCTTTTTATCAGATGGTGCAACTATTTCATCAAAAAGCACTGCCTCCTGAACTGACCCTCAGCTGCTCAGAAGTCAGGCTAATGATGCTCTTTGCGGGGGGTAGTGACTGGTTTTGGGGTACGGATTGGTTTATTTGGGTGCTGGTTACATAACTCATCAAGCTTATACTTAGGGTCTATATGCTTCCTCTATCTGTGTGTTAGTAAAAACTTAGAAAAAAAAAAAACTCACTGCTTCCCATTGGAGCCTGAACTCCAATCTCTTTGATTTCTCCAGACATCAATGAATGCCAGTCCTCACCATGTGCCTTTGGGGCAACCTGTGTGGATGAGATTAATGGCTACCGGTGCATTTGTCCCCCAGGGCACAGCGGTGCCAAGTGCCACGAAGGTATGTGGGTCAGGCTGGAGCGGCCCATGGGGCGAGTGGGCCCTCATCACTGCGGTTACCCTTTGACTGTTGCTGAGTGGGCTCTGTGCTAAGGGAGAGAACATGGAGGGGATGTGCAGAGGGAGCCACAGGGGCCCCCTACAACTAGGGTAGCTCTTTGTAGTCCGGTTCTCAGGCAGTTCTGCTGCATGACACACCATCCCAAGACGTGGCTTACAGCAGGCATTTATTGTGTTGCTCAGGGGCATGCAGGGCAGGCGGAGTGAGAATGGGCTGCGGGCTGGCCTCAGGTCTGTTCTGGGTGCTTCCTCACCCCCCCCTTGGACCAGCAGCCCTGTCTGGCGAATGGCTGGCTTGCCAGAGGCCAAGCCCAGCTGTGAGCGACTCTGCTCACATCCCCTCCCCTAGGGCGGCCCTGGCCCAGCTGGGTGGTCAGGCGGCCACGTGCCGAGGCAGGTGGGGAGGGAAGACACCCTGCTGTCCTGTAGCACAGGGCACAGCTCTAACCCTTCCCTGACGGGGGTGGCGGGGGTGAAGAGTAGAGAGAGCGCTCAACAGCAAAGGACACCCCGTCCGCTCAGGCATCCTACTTTGCAGTTTCAGGGAGACCCTGTATCACTGTGGGGAGCGTGATACCAGATGGGGCCAAGTGGGACGACGACTGCAATACCTGCCAGTGTCTGAGCGGGAGGATCGCCTGCTCCAAGGTACATGGGGCAGTGGAGGGAGGCTCGGCGGCCGCCGCCCGCCTTCCGGGGTTGCCGCTGCCGGGTGTGCCTGCTGAGCTGCCCTGCTCCATCTCTCTCCCCCTTCTAGGTCTGGTGTGGCCCTCGGCCTTGCCTGCTCCACAAGGGGCACAGTGAGTGCCCCAGCGGGCAGAGCTGCATCCCGATCCTGGACGACCAGTGCTTTGTCCGCCCCTGCACGGGCGTGGGCGAGTGCCGGGCTTCCGGTCTCCAGCCGGTCAAGACCAAGTGCACCTCTGACCCCTACTACCAGGAGAACTGTGCCAACATCACATTCACCTTCAACAAGGAGATGATGTCACCGGTATGGAACCAGGGCTTTTTCAATAGGCATGGTGGTGCGTGTCTGCTTGTTCCGAAGCAGGAGCATCACCAGCGAGGCTCTTGTCCTCCTCAGCTTCAATTCCTGACTTCCAAGGAAACCTCAGCTTCCCCCGCCCCCCCTTCTTCCAGTATCTCACATTTGTGGTTTTTAAATGTGATTCCAGGGTCTCACCACGGAGCATATTTGCAGTGAACTGAGGAATCTGAATATCTTAAAGAATGTTTCTGCCGAATATTCCATCTACATAGCCTGTGAGCCCTCCCCTTCTGCGAACAACGAAATACACGTGGCCATTGTAAGTATGGGACCCAGTCACACTTCGTTCCTTGGTTGCAGGGTGGGTCACAAACTTTCCTTAGCCACCATCCAGACAGAGCGAGGCCGCAAGCTGGGCCCACACGTTCGGTAACTTTCAGTAACTGCTACTGGGGAGGGTTGCCCTGAACGTTCTCATCTTTCCAGTCTGCCGAAGACATCCGGGATGATGGAAACCCGATCAAGGAGATCACCGACAAAATCATAGATCTCGTTAGTAAACGGGACGGGAATAGCTCGCTGATTGCTGCCGTGGCCGAAGTACGAGTGCAGAGGCGGCCTCTGAAGAACAGAACAGGTAGGTGGCAGGTGGGGACAGTGCCCTTGAGGGAGGACTATCCGACCGATCTCGGCTCACCATCCAGCAGGTGGGGCATTACCTGACAGTTTGCCCTCCTGAGGACCACCCCCAGCCCCCCACCCCACCATTTAACTGGGCAGGCCAGCTGCCATGACCAAGGCCCTGGGGTGACGGGCAGAGGTGGCTTCTCTCCCGGCCGCCACGCTGCGCTCAGAAGCCAGCACCCCTACAGAACACACACCGTCTCTAGATCCACTGCAGAGCCCGAGGGCAGAGCACTGGTGTGCCTTGAGCTCGTGGCTAGGCAAACCCTGCTGTGGCATCCCCGTGTTGTCGACCAGCCCGGCCAAAGCACTGGCAGACGTGGGTTTGATAGGCAGCCCGAGGGCCCTGTGGGACACCACACTCACCTTTTCACCCCCATTGTTCGAGCGAGGCGAGAAACTGGGTGCACTAGAATATGGGACACATGAGCTGTGCGCACTCAGATCGGGTTGCGGGTCACGCTGCAAACCAGATCCGCTGACAAGCTGCGGCCCGAGGAGCCAGACTTGCCTTGACCAAACCAGATGCTCCTCTCCACACGGCTGTCAGGAGCCTTGAGGAGCCGCTCCTACGCCTCATCTCTGGGGACAAACGTTTCAGGGTCCCCAAGGGCCCCAGTCCTGCACTTGCTCATCAAGCTGTGAAGTGACAATATGTGGTTGTGAAAAGGGACTTGTCCCCATGGCACCCCTTTTAGGAATTACAGACAGGAGCCACACCACTGTTGGTATTCTTTTGTTTGTGTGATGGCTTTTTTTTTCCCCTTTCCTTTTGAGAGCTCATTGGTTTTGTGCCCGCCTTCCAGATTTCCTGGTTCCTCTGCTGAGCTCCGTCTTGACTGTGGCTTGGATCTGTTGCCTGGTGACGGCCTTCTACTGGTGCGTGCGGAAGCGGCGGAAGCCCAGCAGCCACGCGCGCTCGGCCTCCGAGGACAACACCACCAACAACGTGCGGGAGCAGCTGAACCAGATCAAAAACCCCATCGAGAAGCACGGGGCCAACACGGTCCCCATCAAGGATTACGAGAACAAAAACTCCAAAATGTCAAAAATCAGGACACACAACTCTGAGGTGGAGGAGGACGACATGGACAAGCACCAGCAGAAAGCCCGGTTTGCCAAACAGCCGGCCTACACGCTGGTAGACCGAGAGGAGAAGCCCCCCAACGGCACGCCAGCCAAACACCCAAACTGGACAAACAAACAGGACAACAGGGACCTGGAAAGCGCCCAGAGCTTAAACCGGATGGAGTACATCGTATAGCAGAGCGCGGGCGCGGCCGCCGCTAGGTAGAGTCTGAGGGTGCTGGGGGCTTGTAGTTCAACTGTTGGGTCCTAGTCCAGTCTGAGGCTGTTGTTGACTGAGAATTCCTGGGTTAATTTAAGTTTTGACAAGCTGGCTTACACTGGCAAGGGTAGTTTCTGTGGTTGGCTGGGAAATCGAACGCTGCATCTCACAGCTATGCAAAAAACCAGTCCCAAGTGCCCCCCACCCCCGGCGCACACGGCCCACAGCCGCCCGCTCTCGGACCAGGCTCCCCGGAGAACGCCCGGCCCCTGGGCCTTGAGCTCCCACTTCTGCCAGCTGTCCCGATGGCGATGCAGCCTTAGGATCATAGTTTTTATTTATATTTATTGACTCTTGAGTTGTTTTTGTATATTGGTTTTATGATGACGTACAAGTAGTTCTGTATTTGAAAGTGCCTTTGCAGCTCAGAACCACAGCAACTATCACAAATGAGTTTATTATTTATTTTTTTTATTGTATTTTGTTGTTGTTGATGTTGGGGGAGGGGGGACTTTGATGTCAGCAGTTGCTGGTAAAATGAAGAATTTAAAGAGGCAAAATGTGTCAAAAGTAGAATTTTGTATAGTTATGTAAATAATTCTTTTTTATTAATCACTGTGTATATTTGATTTATTAACTTAATAATCAAGAGCCTTAAAACATCATTCCTTTTTATTTATATGTACGTGTTTAGAGTTGAAGGTTTTTGATAGCATTGTAAGTGTATGGCTTTATTTTTTTGAACTTATTTTCTTATTACGTGTTGCCTATAAGCCAAAATTAAGGTGTTTGAAAATAGTTTAAAACGATAGGATGGGCTTCAATGCCTGGAATACTGGTGGAATTTTTTTTTTTTTTGTACGACGTCAGATGTTTAAAACACCTTCTATAGCATCACTTTAAAACACGTTTTAAGGACTGACTGAGGCAGTTTGAAAATTAGAACAGCAGGTTCTTTTTTTTTTTTTTTTTTGCTTTAGACTTGAAAAGAGACAGGCAGGTGATTGGCTACACAGCAGTTTAAGGGAACAAGTTTGAGCTTCGACTTTACGTAGCCAAAATGTGAGTGGTTGAATATCATTAAAAATACCAAATTGTGTGAAGTTGGAAGCCTACCAATCTTATTTTGTAAATTGATTTTTCACCATTCGTATGTAATACTGAACCACCTGTAGATTTTTTTTTCTTCCGTTATCTACTGCATTTAGGGAATATTCTTATAAGCTAGTTGAATACTTGAACCTTAAGAGGTCCAGAGTAAGATCACTGTTTAGATTTGCCATAGAGTACACTGCCCGCCTTAAAGGAGGAAATCAAAATGCTATTACAAAGCTGAAGATCAAAAAAGGCTTATTGAACAGTTAATTTCGTTGGTTCACCATTGAGACCGTGAAGATACTTTGTATTGTCCTGTTAGTGTTACGAACATACAAATGCATCTCTGATGTGTTGTTCCTGGCAATAAATTTTGAAAAGTACTATTTATTAAATTTTTTGTATGAAACATGGAACAGTGTGGCCTCTTCTGAGCTTATGTAGTTTTGCTTGGCTCTGCCTTGTGCCTTTGCCACCCTGCCGACTCTGTTCTGGTAACCGGGGTGTGATAAATAGGCTGCGCTTGACAGGGGCACGGAGGAAAAACTGAAGGCCTTTTCAGCCACAAAATTCAGCTGAAGTTCTCAAAAAAAAAAAAAACAAAAACAAAACCCTGGGCTGCTGTGAAGCCAGAGCTGTGCGAGCCCCATCTCGGGGGGCCTTGATTCCCTTGTTATTCAACAGCAAGTGTGAATACTGCTTGAATAAACACCACTGGATTAATGGCCTGTAGTGTGGAGGTGAATTGTTTGTGAGCACTCACGGGAAATGCCCACCGCACTAAAAGGGATTTTAAAAAGCTTGGAATTAGCGTTCCAGGGAGGAAGAGGGAGACTCCGTGCTTTCAATCCTCCCCCCCGCCCCTTATATCAGTACTAAAGTCCTGCCATCCTCCCAGACCACACCCTCCTGGCATCTGTGCTCTCGCACACCTCCAGGGTGGCTTCCTTGCTGCACAGGAGGTGGGGAGTTAGAAGCTTCTGGGGTTAGGGCCATTGGCTCCTCACCTTGTGCCCAGGGAGTCTGTGTTTGGGTGGCCTCACCACCGCAGCCATGGGGGGCCAGGTAGCTGGCCTTTGAGGACGTTCCAGAGGCCGCACATGCGCACCTGTTGAGGACAGGAGAGCTGTGGTTCTCCCTATGGCTGCTGGCGCCAGGGGCCAAATGGCCCTTCCCCCGCAACCCCAAACAGGTGGGGCCGGGGAAACTTCGCCTCTGGCACCTCCGTAGCCAGGGATGAGCCGCGGGGACAGGCACATGGATGGCTTCCAGCAGCGGTGTGGAGTTGCCAGGAGCTCCCTGCTTCTGAGGAGCAAGCCAAAGCTTATCTGCCCTGGAGCTGTGTCCCCCAGTGCAGTCAGGCTTGGGGACACAGATGGGACACAGTCGGGCCACCCGCCCACCTCCGGTTTGCATAGGTTTTCCTTCTTCCTTGGGAAAGTTTTCTTCTATCAGGCGAGGAACTATGTTCTCTGATGGGCGTCTGTTTAAGAAGGGGCGACAGGCTTTAAAAATATCTCTAGCTTCCTGTGCATGAGCAGAGCACCGAGGAGTAGGAATCCAGAGCAGTGGGTTTGGGCTTGCTAGGAAGGCAGCCCGAAAGACCTGGACACCGGCGAGTCTGGATTCCCACGACATTGCCCTGCCCTGGTGTAGCAGTACTTTCTGTCCCTAATCTCTGCCCATGGACATCTGGTTTCTGCAAGGTAGGGTGACAGGGAGGGAGAGGTGCTCCGGGATAGACCCAGTGAGCCAGGACACCATCCAACTTAGCAGTGCTCAAATCAAACACCATCCCAAAGCAATACCTTGCTCCAGTGGTTTGTGAACTTGGATTCTTCAGGACCCCAGAATTCCTTGGGTAGTTGCCAAGTGCTTTTGTGCCAAGAGGAAAAAAAAAAAGTTTAATGAGCCTCTGCAATTCTTTATTCCAGGAGGGAAGTGATCTTGAGATTCACATTTGTTTTAAGAAGCCTTCTCAGTAGTGAGAAGGCAGAGATCAGGGTCCTCTGGGCATGGCTCAAAGCCAGGCCCTTAAACATAAAGGGTAGTTTTCCCCTTTCTCCAGGTAGAGGTAATCAGGCAAGGCAGCCCTGGGTATCTTGGGGATGAGGTGGAAAAGAAGGGACTCCATACTTTTCCCATTCCCCATCAATGTTCTGGGCCCTCTTCAAGCAGACCCTGGAAGAGAAAGAGGTTTTTAGTCCAGAAGCTTGACCAACTCGAGCCCCAGCATTAGACCATACCGCAGACTCCAGTAAGGAATTAACTCAAGGCTGACTGTGCTGAGATTCTAGACTTAGACAATGTAAAGTCAGAAAAGGGGGTGGTGGCTCCATCTTAACTGACTACAAGTCCAGTGAGACTGGGCAACACTCAGAAGCGTTAACTTGCCTGCAGGTTTCTCTCCAGGTAGAGTCTCAGGCCCGGTCCAAGAGTGGGGCCAGGGAATCTGTATTTTCACCAAGCTCTCCCCTCCTTTCCTTTCCTCTCCAGCTTCTGTATAGTAAAATTTAAGAACAACTCTACTGAAGTACTAAAGTATAAGCTCTTCATTAATTACAATGTTTTCCTCCTTGTTAAACTGAATTAATTAGCCTGCAAGCCAGTTTGTTGCTGAATTGCCACCTGACATCATTTTTAAGTAAAATAATTACACTGCCCCTTGAGCAAGCTGTGGTCTCAGTGCTTCAAGGTTACTGGCTGATCTGAGGGGTCAGTGAGTCAAAGTTAACATATTCGGTAAGAGTTCTCAGGTACCCAAGAGCCCAAGGAACAAGAGCATGGGTTTCCCACCTTCCTCAACAGTGTCCACCTGCCTGTCCAAAAGTGAGCGAGTGTGTAGCCACACAGCAGTTGCCTTTAAAGAGTGAAAAAGTCCTATGGACCTACAGAAGCCTGCAACTCGGGCTGGGCAATGTTTTCTATCATTTCCGCTTCGGCTGCGGCTCTTTCCCTCTACTGGGAATAAGAAGCAGGAGTTCAGAGGTTCCTGGTCTGGGAAGACACACAAGCACTGGGTTATGGGAAGCCTCCTCCTGCTAATGTGTATTTATACTTTGTGAGCTCTGATTCATCCTAGCATTGGAACAGAAATCTGCTTCCTGAGGTTCTGTTTTTAAATAGATAGTTTGCAAAAACAACAATTATTTCTCTTAGCATTTTTTTTTTCCACCCCACAAGCAGCTAAACATCCCGGGCTGGGCTATGTCAGTCTCCAGCAATGCCAACAGACAGCTTAGTTACTGGAGGCAGAAGGGTGCCCCGAGGCAGTTCTATAGGGTGCTGGCCCCAGAAGTGTTAAGAACAGAGGTTAGCAACCATTAGGGCCATCTTGTTGCAGCACTTCGAATCCATGAGGTATTTCTGGGACTATTAAAAATAACGAATTTCCCTTTGTGAACAGCTGCCTTCCGATGGTGGTTAAAATTAAGGGCAAGTGGGGTGATGCTCGTGGGACCCCAGGTCCCACAGCACGCCTGCGTGGCACCCTCTGAGAGCGTGTCAAAAGGGCGCGGCTCCTTTGCTTTGGACATAAATTCCACCTGTGTTACTTGCTCTTGCATGCCGGGCACAACCTTCCTGGCTTAGAGTGTGTTTCTTTCAAGTCCTAGGCAGCCTTTACAAGTCTTAAATTATGTATCATTAGGCCTGGGTCTGGTATTAACCTGTGATATGCTCAAGTCGGGAAATTAACTTGTAGAGAGCGAAGGCTCTTAAACCAATAAGAGCCTGCCTGCTGCCTCCCCGACCCCACTCCCCGCCCCTTCCCCTGCAGTATCCGCACCAGGGCACCCGAAGGTTGAATTATCCAGAGAGCAAAAGCAGATGCCAGCAACATGAAAGTAACAGCTTTGTTTTAAAGAGAAGCTCTCCCGGCAGGGCCGGTGGGGCTCCTCCGTGCTCCCCGAGGGGAATCCAAGTTTGCAGCTGGCTTCCTAATGACTACTCAGGCAACCGAACGGCTTGGCTCCCACTCTTCCCCTGAAGAGTGCAAAGCGGCTTCCTTTCATCAGGGCTGAGACATGTGCAGTTGAAAAGCCTCCGTCTTAGACTCACTGGACAGTGATGCAATTGGAGACCTTACCCATCAAGGGCTCCAACCCACATACTTTCCCAGGAGGGGAGACTGAGGCCTAGAGAGGTTGGAGGATTTGCCTAAGGCCACAGAGAGGGTTAGCAACAGCAGGGACTAGAACTTGGGCCTCCTGTTGCTTGGGTTGCTGTAGTTTCTGGGAATTTGCCAGATTTATGTCTGGATCCTGCCTTTGGTGTGAATTTCAAAGGCACAGAATTGGGAGGGCAGTGATTAACCAAAAGGGGCTGCAAAGCCTCAAGGGAGGCTGCAGAGAGCTGCCAAGGAGACACTGTCCCCAGGCTGAGCGGTGCCTCCTGCAGGTTTTGCCTGGAAAGTGACATCTTTATAAATCTGATAGCAACAGGTATTTTCTGAACCAAAGGCTGACTAAGCCCTGTCCCTTTGGAGGTGGTTCCTTTGTTCTCGGGCAGCTTCAGATTTCCTTCTCAGTTTCTGCTTCACAGAACTAGAACAGAAGACTGCAGGAAGAGAGGCTCAGAAAGGAAACTGACAGCCCCGCTCACTATACCCTACTCCTCCTCGCACACACACAGAGGCACACGCATGTGCACATGCACACACGTGCACATGTACGCACACACACATGCCCGCACACACACTTTACGTCTCTCGGGATGCTGGTGCTGCTCTCCGTGTATGAGAGGGGTTGGGAGGGTCGTGACCAGTGTCAGGTGATCCCTAAACATTCCTGCTCCCCCTGGCAGGCTACTTCCAAATTATTTATGGAAAAATCATCTGAGCATTGAACAATACTAACATCCATGTAGCCTGAATGCAATGAAGTCTGCCCCGTCCAGTGTGCAGCTGGGCCAGCACGGGCAGATCTGGGAGTTCCTGGCACTGCCTGTGGGCAGCTCTCCTTCCTCCACCCAACACCCCAAAAAGCTTACTCCCCTGTGCTCTCCCCACCCACCACGGACGGATTAGGAACATATCCCACAAGTCATCTTTAACCTGTTTGTCGTGTCGGAGTAGGCCAGAACTACATATTATGCAAAAATTTCCTATGCGCTGAGGCACCCACGCTGAACGACAGGAAAAACCCCATCCTGGAGACCAGAACGGGAACCCTCCAAGTTCAGGACGTTAGCAATCAGACAGCCTCTCTTTCTGGGGGCTCTCTCTGGCTTTGCCAGGATCGTGTGTGGAAGTGTTTTTTAAAAGGAATCAAGGCCCAACACAGAAAGGGAGAGCACGAAAGTGAAACAGCTACAGGTTTGCACAAAACTAAGGAAAAAAGTGTCTGTGGGCAAAAGGAAAATGAGTGGGAAGGAATCCAAAGAGGGTGGACAAGGCCTCACCAAGCCTCTGGCTTTCCCCACACAGCCACGATCCCGATATTTCTGCATTTCCTGGGAGCTCTTGGCACAACACTCGGCAAAAGAGGTCCTGAACATTTCCTCCGGGGCACTGTGCCTCCACGTGGGCCTGACGGGTGGCCTGCTGGCTTTCACCTTCTCGGCGTGGAAAGCCTGGCTGTCTGCTGAGTGGCAAAGGCACACACTCTGGAGCCAGACTTCCTTGATTCCAATCACAGCCCTTCCTTCCCGATTTCTGGCACAGTGTTTTTTTGCCTGTGCGGTGTTAAGCTCACACAGCTGCAGCCCAACAGCAGGATTTCTGGCCTTTGGGGTTGGACAGACCTGGATTCTAGGCTCTGCTACTTACTAACTTTGGAAAGTTCTTGAAATTCTTTGCATCTTAGTTTCCTCATCCGTGAAATGGTGGTAATAAATGTGTGCCACTGTTTGCACTCAAGAAAAGGGCTGCAGGAAGAAGAAAGGACACTGCTCTACGGGACAGGATACAGAGTCCACTAAAAGATTAAGGAACCCAGCTAGATTCCAGGGACCGTCTCTGTTCTTGTCACTAAACTGGGCCCCTGTCTGTGAAGAGCTAAGGAAGGGCTGTTGGGTCTGGAGGTGGACAGAAATCCAAGATGGCCCCCAGAGATTCCTGGGGCCTGCTTATTTGATTGAACACTAATCCAAGTACTGCTGTGAAGGGATTTTGCAGATGTAATTAAAGCCTCCAATTAGTTGGCCTTAAATTACGGAGATTTTCCAAGTGGGGCTGACCTAATCACAGGAGCTCTTTAAAAGCCGCGTTTTTTCTCTGCCTGGTTGCAGGAGAAGTCAGAGATACAAAATGTGAGAGATTCAGCACAAGGGAGGCTTCTCCATTCTTGAGATGGAGGAGGCTACGGGGCAAGGACCCGAGAATGGCCTCCAGTGGCTGAGTGAATTCCCTCGGCCAATCACCAACAGACCAGTGGAGCCCCCAGTCTTAAAATGGTAAGGAACCTCATTTTGTCAAAAACCCAAGGGAGCCTGGGAATAGGTCTTTCCTTGGTTGAGCCTCCAGATGAAGATACAACCTGCCCGACACCCTGATCTGACCCTCCTGAGACCCAGAGCAGAGGATCCAGCTAAAAAGTGTCCAAACCTGGGAGATCATCGATTTGTGTTGCTGCAGGCTGCTAAGTGTGTGGTTGTTACGCAGCAACAGCGAAGTTCTCCTCTAAAGGGAGCTGCACCAGCGGGCTCCGTCATGTGGTGGTGCCTGTCCCAGCTACACAAACCGTCGGTTTTCCCCCAAATCAGCTCAGTGCCTGCTATCAGTGCAGCAGGAAGGAAAGTGCATTCAAGACGAGAATGAACTACAGGACCACAAGAAAATTTGGTTCTCAGTTACATTCCACAAGTGTGTGGTCTGCCAGCGCAGAGAGCTCTCGACGGCCCCTATCGAGTGGTAATAGAACGTGGTTCTGTCTTCCATATCCATCCTCCCTACCCTTTTTTACAGTCAGAGCCGGGCGAGGTAAGCCCAGGTGCTGGGCCTTGGAGGAGTCCAGGGCACACGATCTTGGGTCAGTTTTCTCTCCTCGTGGAATGTGATAAAGTTTGACTTGTTTTCGGAGGACCGAATGTCCCAGAAATACTTGGTCATGCCCCCCGCCCCCACCCCACCGAGCAGCCTTTCCCTAAGAGGAAGTTCCCACCTCAGCTGTCCTCACTGCACGGTGACCGTTTGCTCTGGACCGAGTCAGAGCTAAAACATCAAGCCCAACTTTCTCTCGTATCGTCTCCTCTATCCAGAGTCTGCCCTCGCAGGGGCAGCCGCAGGCGAACATGCAGAGCCAATGGCAGAAAGTTTAGGCTTCTCGCAAGTTCAGCGAGCTTTCCTAAAGTGTTAACCAGGGCCTAGAATTCGACCTTGTAAACTGGCAGACTGCCAGCCAAGTTGTTTCTACAGCCAGGATCCAGAACCCACGATTTGAGAAAGCGGTGTTAAGGAATACTGTCTTCAAGAGAAAACAGAGCCTTTGGTGTGGAAAACTCACAGATGGACAGTGTTCTTGTCTCTGAGCCTGTAGAGAGATTTTAGGGGCGATCCAGAAGGTTCTTCCAGCTAGAGATAATTAGCATCCAAACAAGAACCGCGAGAGCGGATCCCCTGAATCTCTGCCATGGAGAGCTCTTGCTCCCAGAAGTGCTTTCGTACTGATGGGCACTTTTGACTGGGGAGCCCCCGGAGGACACTTTACTAGCTGTCCCAGGGTCTGCCCAGGCAGTCACCACTCTGCTCTAGATGGTCACTGGGCCGAGCAGAAGGCACTGGGAAAAGGCTCGCCAGGGAGGAAGCACTTTAAGGGGAACCTATAAATGGAAGCGGTGCTGTTGCTTCACAAGCCTTCCTTCTGGCATTGTCACAGAAGGGCCTTCTAGGCTCCTCCTCCTGGGACACATCCCAACGCCCAGTCTGCCACAGCAAGGCTGGAGGTCGCCCTAATTCACCATTCCACCTTCTCCCTCTGACAACAGGAATGGATGGGCCGGTATTAATCCTCCCGGGCACCCACAGCGGGTTTGGGAAAGAGCCTTCTTCGTGCTTCTCACCAGCTGAGCATGCGAGGGAGGAAGAGAAAAGGCCTATGAGCCACTGGGCTTAGAGAAATTCCCAGTCAATCCATCACCTGCCTCCTCCGGAGAAGGGTTGGCCAGTGGAAACCAAGGTTCCTGGGGCCGGTGGGGAGAGGGACGTGAGGCGGCAGGCGGGTGTAGGCGCTGTGTCTGCGGCCCCACGCCCGCGTGTGTCTGTGTGCACACATCTGTATGTGTGCGTGCGTGCACATGTGTCTGGGCGCGGAGACAGGGCTAGTAACAGAAGAGCCGGTGAGAGGGCGTGGGAGACTGGGACCTTATTTATAAAATCTCCTCTGCCCTAAAGCAAGTCAAACTCCCTGCTGGGGAGCTGCTTTTTCTTCCTCCCTTTTGAGTCTTGTGTGCTGAGCTGACCTCTCCCCGGCAGAGGTCAGCGCTCGCCTCACCCCGTGCACACTCGGCCTTCTGGGGCTTGATTGCCTTAGAAGCCCGAGGACAAGAGAATCTTCGGCTCTAATTTCTGAGAGAAAAGCTGTAGTAAATCTCGGGAGGAAGCTGGCCTGCATGTGTGTTTTAAAGAAACACAGGCACGTGATGATCTTTCGGGAGCTGTGGCGAAAACAAGAGGCCCACAAGAACACTGCCCTTCACCGGAGTCCCCTCCCACAGCCTCCTTCGCCCACTGAAATAAATCAGG
Source organism: Procyon lotor (assembly GCA_028646535.1). Classification (NCBI taxonomy): domain Eukaryota; kingdom Metazoa; phylum Chordata; class Mammalia; order Carnivora; family Procyonidae; genus Procyon; species Procyon lotor. The sequence continues at coordinate 29,020,052 of CM053610.1, forward strand.
CTGCGTCATGAATGAGGTTTTAAGAAATGTAACTGAACTTAAAATACAAGGTCAGCATCTCATCCTAGGTAATCCTTGGGAGGATGAGAAATTCTCCTGATTTTCCCACAGGGTTATTTCAGATGTGCTTTCGGAGCCAAACTATTTTAAAAGCGTTCATTCTTCCGCGGCCCGGCCACATGTGAACTTGAGGTTCACACGCACTTTTCCAGAGCTTATTAGTGATATTAATGATCGTGGATCAAAGGCAAACCCTGGACAATTATTTAGGTGCTTTAAAAACTCGTCTTCTGTATGAGGGCAACAATTTCTCAGTGTTGGCAAAGACAAAGCTGCTCGGACGTGTTGGGTCCTAACGCAGTGGTAGTAACATGGAAGGCCTGAAGGAGAAGACAAAACACATCTCTTTTGTGATTAAAATGTAGGCCTACTGGGCACCTGGGTGGCTCAGGTCATGATCTCAGGGTCCTGGGATCGAGCCCCGCATCAGGCTCTCTGCTCAGCAGGGAGCCTGCTTCCCCCCCCCCTTCTCTGCCTACTTGTGATCTGTCAAATAAATAAAATTTAAAAAAAAAAAAAAATGTAGGCCTACTGACACCTTGTCACCAAAGCCTTTCTCATTCATCTGAGAGCAGGCACACTCCTGACTTGCACGCCCCTCTTATAAAGGATACTCAGCTCTGAGCACACCTTGCCTCTTTGAACACCCACTATTTACACACACACACACACAACCCACATTTTAAAACAATTTTTAGCTATGGCTTCTCATCGGAATCCGTATTTGAAAAGCTTTTAAAACTGCTGCTACCCAGGCCAAATTTCAAGAATTCCGATTTAACGGGAAGCTACACAGGTAATTCCCAAGTGTGACCAGTGCGAAGAACCTGTTTTTTAAATGGATACGGAAATTGCCACATGGGAGTGGTACATTCACCTTCAGTGCAGCACTTAAAATAGGAGAGAGAACTTTATTTGACAAAGGAAGAAACTGAGGCCCAGGAGGTTAAGTGACTTGTCCCAAAACACACAAACCACTTGGTGGCAAAGCGGCAGCCTGAACCTGGGGTTTACAGCCTGGAGCCCCAGGCCATCTCCCGTCATCAGATCCCGGGCCTAGAGCCCGGCCCAGGGCAGGTCCGCTTTCCCGTGAGCTGAGCCAGCCAGCGCGCTGGCAAGAACAGACCACTAAGAAAGGCACTTTGCTTCATCATTGCAGCGGTTCTCAGCATTTCATGCACAGCTTTTCAAGTGTATGATCCCAACCGCGTATTGAAACACCTCTGAAAAATTCTGTACTGATCCAAGGGGAGATACGTTGCTTGTATAAGCAATCAGAGGGGCCTGGGATCCTGTCATAAAAGGCAGTGTAGACAAAGAACTGGCCCAGGACTTAATTCAGTGATGAACAAGGACTAGATCCACTTAGAAAATGGAAATGAATCCACTTGGGAAATGTCAAGATTTTTCTGGAAAGGAGTCAAGGTTGCATACTTCAACCTCTCACAAGAGGGATCTCTTAGCTCACAACTGGAAGAAATGGGAACATATCTGCATTGTAAAGACCACCCCGGAATCTTATGGGCCAATTTAATTACAACACCCCACGCACGGTTATCCAGACCTAAATGTTCAGAAGCAGAGCTCCTTGGGATTATTTTAACATAGTGTTCAAAACCTCAGAGTTGTTTCAACGAGGAAAAAATCTCTAAGAGAATATAATTTTAAATCGCATGTTCAGAAAAGGGCATTTCGGATATATACTCGTTGGGGCTAACTCCCTTGTTTTGGAGAAAGTGATACACACTAATTTAATTTTTTTAAACAATTTTACTTTTTATTTATAAAGCACGTCTGTTTCCTCTACATACTACTTTGATCCACGTACCTTCAGACACATTCGACTATTTAAAACTAAGTTCAACAAAACAAAGTGATGGGAAGAAAGAACTCTCCCGGTGATGACTGCAGCATCTGGCTTCCTCACTTGACTAATAAAACTTATTCTGGGATTCTGTCAGACCCACATCTACGGTCACCTGATCAGATGCTTTGGGGTCATGCATATGGTTTTATGGATTCTTGTTTAATTAAAGAATCAAGATTTTTGATAAGTCCACAAGCAATTATAAAGTAACACATGGTAATATTATGCTGTATCATAATAAAGCTTACTTGAAAGTGATTAAAGTCCAGTATTGAGTAGTTATCCACAATTAAAGGTAAAAATTTCATCTATTCAAGTCCCCTCTTGTAAGCACACACATTGACAGATATTTGTTCCTTGTCTTGTTAAATAAATATAGAAACCAAATTAGAAGAGGAGTTCTGCAGATTTCTGGGAATTTAATTATATCATTAAACTGCAATACCAATGATCTATATATAGACTTCTGTCCTGAGTAATTACCTGCATTAAACTTCATTTTACAATGTTTAATTTACTTAAGGAAGATCTTAAACTACTTAACAGAAATCAGCTTAATTTTGATTTTTTACTTGCTCCACCGTGTTTCAATTCATTAGTGTTTCAACAACAAGGAATGAACTCTATCGTCTTAACAAAACAAGCATGGAAATTTCTTCATAAGAGCAAAGAAGAAACTAAAATGATTGCCATATTCAAGTCATGGAACACTGAAGAGAGGATTTTTGGCTCTTAGGAAAGGCATTTGTTACCTCAAAAGGAAGGCGATTCACTAAAATTCTGTGGAAATAGGAGTGTGGGGCCTGCCAAGAAGGAATTCAAGGAAACCAGGAATGGCAGCACTGTGATCCCAGGCCATTCTCTTGGGCACAGAGGTTTCCTTCCCTTATGTGCTTTGCCCGCACCAAGCTCTTCCTAAAATCAAAGGCCGTGCGATGCAAAACAATTCATGCTAAAACCCAAACATGACACCAGGAGCAAACAATTAACTGTGATCCCACTGTTGTCCCTAAGACAGATCTTGAGATAAGAAACAAGCTATATTCTCCATAAATCAAACTACAGCATTTTCAATGATTCTTGCTTTTTATAAAATGAAATATATTTTACTTCTTTAACATAAACAAGAAAGCTATAGCACTCACTCCTTTCTCCCCAAATGGTTGCTCCTTTGCATTTAACAATTTATATGAATATCTGAACAGCTGTTAACCTCCGGTGGCAAAGAAAAAAAAAAGTGTAAGAGAAATCGCACTGCCTGTTCTGAGACTCTTGTTTACAGATATTCAAAAACAACAACAGAAACACAAAACTCACCATCAATCTATTAAAAAGTCATGTGAAAGCACATAGATGTAACTTAGAAGTCATGACATTGAGAAAGTTAGGGAGTTCAAAGTTGTAACAGTAACAGAATTGAATCCACATTTCTCCCAAGCATCACAATTACAGGGACTTGAATATAAATTGAGTTTGGGTTATTAAGTTAAGTGGCTGAAGAACTCGTTCTTTTTGACTAAGAATACTGACAGGCTCTCAGATTTTCAGATGCGGAATTAATAAGATTATTCGGAATGTCAACACACAAACCACTCCTAGTCGTAGAGAACTCTGCATTTCCCAGCTAATAAGCAACAATAAAACCTGGCAGCCATTTTCCCCTTTGTACTTTCAAACACCCAAAGAATCACACAACCACTCGAGTAATAAGAGATCCGGGGGTGTTTCAGACATGTGGAAAAAAATGCTTAAAGGCAAAATTCCTCAGACACATGCCCCAGTGTGGAAGGGGAAAGCTGGTCCCTCCGTTAATCCTGTGACAATCCCGTGTACCTGGGGGCTGTGAGAAAGACCCCACCAATCTACAACCAAAGGTGCTATTTTCCCTTTGAGGTGACAGCAATTGTTATTTCCACCCATATACCAAACTCTAAAACCAAGGTTGTTCCTGAGAGAAAATCATTAAATCACAAAGACTGGCTTTACCAACACTGTACTGTGCAGGCCCCGGTTAACAAATGAAATAAAAACTTTTCGATTAAAAGCTTTTCTCTGGTGCCCCCATTTCAAACATCTCCTCCTAGTTCTGGGTTAGCGGCAGCTCTTGTTCTGGAATGGTTGTCTTTTTTAATCGAGACTCCCTTCCAGGGAGTTTACTGTTTCTTGGCCGATCACCTGGGTTTAAACTCTTCCAAGAATTAGTTGAAGAAGGTTCAGCGACACACTCTGCCCCTGTCTTCAGTGAAGAGCACACCTAGCATAGCTGTCACCCTACGAGAGGGGCCCACAGTGGTGCATTTCCATTCTGTGCAGTCTACCCCAACTGGATGAATAGAGTCTGCTCCCTAACTCACTCCACTAACCGTGGTTAGTACTCTGTTGGGCTCCCTCTTCCCCTACAGGATGCTTTGACTGGAATCAGTTAAGAGCAGGGAAAAACCTGCGGGAAGGGGAAAGGACACCAGTGGGCCAGGCCATGTTCCTGGTCAGAGCGGTGAGGCTGGGACACGAGAAGGGGACAGGCATCCAGGCAGCGTGGGGAACATCAAAGGAACAGCATCTACATTCACGGCCAGGCGTAGTGGCCAACACTGAACTTCATGAACCAAAGTGGTGTCGTGGAGTATGGCTGCCCTCATAAGTGGGAAAGGAGTCACAGGCCAGTATAGAATGAGCTGGAAGAAACAAAACCACAATTAGTTTTAAGCATTCTGAGCCACCTACACTGTGTCTGTTTTCATGTTCTTTTATTTCATTGGACTTTTTCCGGGTTATTTTCCTGCTAACTCCAACACTCTGGGAATATACTTAATTTTCCTTGTTACTAGGGAGGTGCTACTTCAAAGGACCACACAATGTTGAGCAGGAAAAAAAAAGATGTATTTGATGGGTGGCCTTTGAATATGGTTTTTCTCCTATTTTAGAATGAAATTGGGTTAAGAAAATCTTTAGTAGGTGTCCATCCAAAATAAGTCATTGCTATGATTCACTCAGTGACATTTCAGCAAGCCCACTGGAGACATTAGTGGGTGATACTGCAAATGGAAGGCTCCTGTTTTGAAATTCAAACTGCCTGTGACGCCTTCCAACTGGGAAACTGGAAACTCTGGCCACTGATTTCCCCTTGGGTTCTAATCCTTCCTGAACCTACCCGAAATCGTAGAGCTGGGGGCGAGCGCAGTGACAGGGACACGCCTGGGCTGCAAGAGAGAGTAAGCCTCTCCCTCCATGGTCTCCCTCTAATGCTGGGCCAAATGACCCATAAACTTCTAGCACTTCTTAGGGTAAGTAACAGTTCTGTGGGTGTTGTGGCCACCACGCCATAGAGAGGCCGGGGACAGAGCAGCTCAGACACCGAACCCAGTTGTTTCACAAGTTTGAGGGAGCACGAGGGGGTGCCTGTCCACATGTGGGCCTCAGGCTGATGAGCTAGAGGCCATGGGAGCCAGGCTGGAGGAAACAAACACTAGGGAATCTCCAATTAGTCCCATGGTTCTCATACTTGAGCATGTTTCAGAATCACCCAAAGTCTCTCATTCAGTAGGTCTGGGGTGGGGCCCAAGGTCTGCATTTCTAACACATTTTCAGGCAGTGAGGCTGGGCCCAGAACCAGATGTCGAGGACCACTAGCCTGTTCCTTCACTTCTGCCCGACTCTGGCTGAGGAACAGGAGGAGAAATTGTCCCCCCAGATACAGCACTGTCTTCATGTGGCCCATTGTACGGTCTGCACGGTGATGAGTCATAAAGGCGCACGACTGGTTTCTCCGTGCAGTTCCTCCAAGAATGGGCTCATCCTTGACGAGATGAAGGGCTCTGAAGACAGTTATAGAAGAATGATGAGAAAGTAGCTATGTTGTCAGAAAAAGCACATAACCTCCTGGAGATGAATGTGTTAAAAACTAACCCTCACGTGGAGCTCTATTTTCTATACATAATAATCATTCTAATATCTTAGTGAGTTAGTGGCCTCTTTCGTACTTCTTTCTTTTCTCGGTTGGGCTGCCCCGGACTGCAGATAATCTTTCAGTGTTTGTGGTGAGCTGGTCTGCTGTGCCTGCCCTGGCTGATTTTTCTAAGATGTCCGGAGGAGAGATTTTCCAAAACATGCAACTCTTCATTAGACGCCGTTTTTGCCAAACCTCATTTCAAAAGTAACCCCGGATTTGACAGCTCTGAGGTTGGCAAAGCCCTGACAGCTTTGCTTTTTTCCACTATTATTTCTCTTGAGACTAATCGATCACTTCCAAGAGAAACTCTCTTGTGGTGGTCGACATCTTCTGCAGAGCCGCGGTTCCTGCGTCTCTGTTGTGCTCTGGCCCTTTGTGGACTTTGTTTTGGACCTGGTGATGCTGACTCACAGCTACAGACAGGGCTCCTGCTTAGAAGGCCTGCCTCTAACCACTCCCCAAGATGAGGTTTTTGCTGGCTGCGAGTGTCTTCTGGCTGGGTCTGATGAACACGTTCCAGCTTTGAACAGGAAGCCCCCAGTGGCTCTCAGCTGCCTTTAGGTAATCTTTCGCTTGTCCCGTGGACTCTGATGGGGGACTGGCTGAGGCCCGGCTGTCACCCCTCCTCCTCGCTATCTCCGCAGTCACTGGCTCACTAGGTGCTCCCACAATGTCCCTTCTGCTCCAGGGTTTGCTCACAAAGCTGCTTCTTGTTTCAGTTCTTTTCACACTAAAACAAAGAAAGAATTTTGGGGGTTTGTTTTGTAAATCTGGAACAGCATGCTGTCCTCCAATTCCTACACCACTTGTCATGGTTCCTAGACCTAGAAAAGGAGGCACGTGCTCCCTTTCCTTACCACGTGCTCCCTTACCTCCCTGGCATATCCAGAACAATCTCTAAGTGTTATGTTTACATTCAGACCGGATGAAGGAATAGCCATCACATTTTCCATTTATTAGCATACATGAGGGCAGGCTTTGTTTCCTGATCATTGGGTTTTCAGTGTTGTTATATTGGAGTTATGATGTCTCTATTTTAACTAAGGCAGGCAGGTGTTCATTTCAGATGTGAAGGGTCAATACTGTCTAAATTTGATGCATTGATTTTTCCCCCAGAAGTAAATGATCAGTTACATCTTAAGCAAAGGCCATGGGTGTATGTGTGTGTGTGTATGTGTGCGCACAGGCAGGTGCACAAGGACATGCCTGTAGACATATACACACACATTTTCTATAGCACATACAAAAGGCAACGCAAATGTCACTCTGATTGTAAAATTCCCTTTGAAGGGCAGGGCAGGAGCTGCATGAGGAAAACTGAGAGACTGAGATTTTGACCTCAACACAGATTTGCAGGCTTGTGAATAGCAAGAAACTTCTTAAACCACCAAACTCAAAACACTGAAGCTGAAATATTTACTTTGGCCAAGCTTTAGTCTGGAAACACACACACACACACACACACATACACACACACACACACACACACACACACACACGTGTTCTTATTGTTCCTAATCAGAGGCTTGAGGATTATCATAATTATATTAGAATCGGAAGCTGCATTTCAGCAAAGGAATGTATTTTTTTTACATGGGTCTGTAGTCACTTGGAAAGTTGTATGAAACACACCAGCAAATAGGTGCTTTTCATCTTCAAAGTGCTTGTAATTAATTACTCCTTGCAACACACCTGTGAGGCAAGGACTTGCTCCCCACTGTCCAGGATGCAAGAGACAGTAAGGAAGGCAGAAGGGCAAGCATGGGACTTGGGGTAAGGTCAGTGCCAGAGGGGCTTTTGTGATTAATTTCCACGAACTCCTGTTGAATTCCAGACTTCATGTCATATCTTGTCACACACACACACACACACAATCAAAAAGGAGGAAAAGAAAACTGGTCAGACCTACATTTCTTTCAAAGCATTTCTCTTGCGCTTTACACTGGGAGGAAGTGGACACTCCGCACACTCAGCAAAATAATCAGACGCTCCACGGAGAGCTCCTTCCGTCTACTCCAAAAGATAACAAAGGTTCAACCAGAAATCTATGAGCTGAACGTGAGAAAAAACAGTTCTGAATGCCCCAGTGAACAGATTTTCCTGAAGACTAGCTGAAACCGCTTAGTATCAGGCTATTTTAATTTTCTTTAGTCTGGAACTTTTGGGTAAATGGTCACTTTTCCTGGACTTCTACCCAACACAGTTCATACGTTATTATGCACCACGGACATCCAAGACTGTAAAAGAAAGGATGTTGGATCCAAACCATCTGGGAACTCTTGGCCAGTATCTGCTATCTCTGTGGCCTGAGTGTGATGAAGCCCGGCATCGCGGGGCCAGGCGGCAGCATGTGTGCGAGCTCCAATCTTCCAGAGAGACTCGCTGGGACCGTGGTCTGTACCCTGATTAGCCTAAGAATTCCACACATTTTCTCTGTTTACAAAAATATAGAACGTGGCCTTTGCAATACTCAAGGTTGCAGAAATGAGTTAAAGCCTCTGAACACTGGTACTTTGAAAACTGAAGTTTGTGATTCTTGGCTACCAGAAAACTGGGAGTTTTTTCTTAAACTAACAGCACTACCGCAGTTTTACATAGTTTAGAGATTATCTGCGTAACTATCCTTATATGTTCCCAAGGAAGTGTCATGCAGAAGTACTTATAAAACACCAAAAACTCCCATTTTTGCCAACACTGACCTATTTCATAGTCTTGGAATTGTTTCCTTCTTGTTAAGCAAGTAGATAATCCAGACACGGTGTTAACTCTTCTCATTTCCCGGGACAGTAAGTGCCCTTCTCTACCAAATCCCATAGTAAAATGTTGAGGCCGTAAGGAACAATTCTGGCAAATAATCTGCAGGTCTCTTGCTTTAGACTCACATTGGAATTTAACAACGGCAGTCCCAGAACGCCTGGTAGACGGCGGGCATCGGTGTGATGCCAGCGTGGCCCGCAGGCCGGTGCTCTGACCGTTGTGCAACCACTGCCCCGCACCCCTGAGGATGAGCCTTCAGCTCCCTCCAATCCGGCCTCTGGTTTCAGACCTGGATCAATGGCACTCATAGTCATATCCAGTTATAACCTAAGTCAGTTTTAAGAGTTAGGAAACAGGATACTGTCGGTTTTATTGGATTATAAAGTACTTTGATGTTTCTCTCTTTCTCCCCTTTAAGACTTACTAGTCAACCAAATAGAACTACAGTTTTAAAGTTAAATGAGAGAGAGAGAGATGGAGGGGAAGGGGGAAGAGAAGGGGAGAGGGAGAGAGGGAGAAAGAGAGAGACTGAGATTTATGTGTGAAACACTTCTAAACATGCCCTATAAGTACAGTAGATTTTCCCCTTACGACCACACCCTGTAAGTGCTGTATTTTCAGAGCTGAACAATTAACATAAGGAGCATGAGTCAGGCTTTGAACAACTCTGTGGGAACCAGAAAGCCTTTTGCTATTAGGAATGATGTAAATTCCCCAAGGCTTGAAGAAGTCCACAATGGAAGGCAGACAGGGTCATAAATAACAACAATGGATACTGAGTAGACCACATAAAGTACGATGCCGTGATAGTGACACTCTTCAAATCTCTTACTAGATCCAATCTCTGCCTTTATTTATTTTTTAAACTCAGTTTAAAGAACACTATGTATTTCCTATGGGAACTTCAAAAACGGCTTTAAGAAACATGACAATTGACTCTCGTGCCAAATTCCTCTGATCACAAACAATGGGGGAAAATGTCCTTGGACGGAAAAGGACAACAGAAAACGTGATGGAGTGACAGAAGGAAATGTCCAGTTCAAAAGTACAAAACCTGTAACTTCGATTTTAAAAAAAAGAGAAAATGAAAAGAAACCGGCAAGGCAGGGTCTCCTGCTTACAAATTAAAACCACATTTGGCAATTTGTTGAAGAAGGCATATTTACATTTGTATGAAGACTGGGTGGGCAGGAAAATAAAAAAAAGCTTAGATTCCTTCTTCAGTCCTTGAACTGTCAGATTTCATTAGAAATCTCTCATTCTTATTTTTCTGGGGTCAATTCATTCCCCTTTGTCACTAAATCGCAGCCTCTGGAGCCCCCCAAACAAATATTCCAGAGGAAGCCGTGATCCTCTGGAAGAGGGACTGGGAACAGGATTTCCCAAGGGAGTTGCCCTGATTACTAATGGCTTCTCACATCTGGAACCGAAATGTAATCTGTGGCTTATCCAGAGGCAAGACTCCAAGGTACAGACAGTGTGTGCTCGGAAGTGCTTCCTGGGTTTACCTAAATGACACTACTCCTTTTTAGATTCTGGTTGAATAATGAGCTGGACATCTTCTGCAAAGAATACACACAAACTCAAAATATTAAAAAAGGTTACCAGTTGGCCATCCACCATCCAGACGGCACGCTCCACGGGGACTTGGTTACTTAAGAAACAGGTTAACCTGGGTGGCTCAGTGGGTTAAGCATCTGACTCTTGTTTCTGGCTTAGGTCACGATCTCAGGGTCGTGGGACTGAACCCCACATTGGGCTCCGTGCTCAGTGGGGAGTCTGCATGGGATTCTCTCTTGCTCTCTCCCTCTGCCCCTCCCCCTGCTTGTTCTCTAAAATAAATCTTTTTTTTTTTTTTTTAAAAATCTCACCTTGGGGAGGGTATGTGCCATGGTAAGTGCTGTGAAATGTGTAAGCCTGATGATTCACAGACATGTACCCTGGGGCAAATAATACATTATATGTTAATAAAAAAATAATAAATAATTTTTTAAAAATCTCAAAATACCACTAAAAAAAAGAAAAGAAGTAGATTAACCAAGGGGCTCTCTTTGGGCCTTCATCAGTGATTCTTCTTAATCTAGAGACTAGTTCTGAGTCTAATCAAGGAATAAAATTCTGTAAGTATAATCACCTGCCCCGTCCACTCCCCACCCATTTACTTTTTAATTTTTGGCAGTGCTTTGATTTTAGTTTTAAATTTTCCAGCTGCAAAGAGTGTCTATATATAGTTCCAGGACAAAACAGAAAAAAAAGTAAGGCAAGGCCACAGGCCCCAAAGGGAATCTAATCCAGGGGGACACTTCCCTGTCCCTGAGCAGCCCTGCTGTTGTCTGAGCAGCCCAGACAAGCTCCCAGAGCAAGGGGTCAGGTCTTGCTGCAGTCCCCAGGGATGCTGTGGAGTCTCGTGGATGCACCCCGAGGCTGAGGCCATGCGCCCTAGAACAGGTCCAAAAGGAAGGTTGAATAGGTGAATGTTTAAGTATGAAGATGGCTGATTTATCTCAGTGCTGTCTGGTCTGACCTGGGAAACACATTTTAAATTTGTGGACAGAAAAGAACAGCAAAGAGAATCCCCACCAGAATTAGCGAGGCAGCTAAGACACACTTCCTGCCTCTAATCAGAGAATGAGCTGGACTGAAATGTAGTTAGATGTACTGGCTGATGTTCAAGTTACAAAGGCAAATTGAACTGTGGATATGATAAATCGAGGTGTTCACTCCATAGTGACTTACCGAATACCACTTTTGAGTAGAACACTGTTGGATTAATGAGGGATGGAAAGAGAAGTTGGCCCAAGAAGACATAAGGAACACCTGCTCTTGAGTTTATAACCTCCTCAAGGAGCCTATAAAACACAGCTGAGGCTCCCAAAGGCTATTGGGAAGACTGTCACCAAAGAAGCTTTTCAAAAAATGTAGATTTCCAACGTCCCTGGAAGTTCTGATTCACCAGATCTAGGGTGGGGCTACGAGATCTATATTTAGGTTCCCAGGTGATTCAAGCATGCTGATATACATGAAATAATACTCGACAGATAAACAAATGTAAACTGGTCCACTGAGGCAGTGTTTGGCAAAGTGTGGTCCAGTTACCTCAGGCATCAAAATTACCTAGGGAGTCTGTTCAAAAATGTTCAGGATTCTACCCCAGAATCTGCTGCATTTGGATCTCCGGGGGCGTGGGGGGTGGGGGGGTCAAAGCAGATGCATTTTAGGCAATCTCCCCAGCGATTCTGATACCCAGCAAAGTGAATGAACTTCGGCCCACTCTAATGGGGGTGTGGATGGACTTGGTAACTAACTGAGCAGAATCCAGCAGACTCATCCAATCAGGCAACACTGAACTCCATACCAAACACTGTTTTGAGGCCCTTGTGGAAAAGGATGTGGACTCACAGAAAACATCCCTGCTCTCACAGAGTCTCCATCCTGTGGGGAAGACAAGAAACAAACGTACGTGTCAGAAGGTTGTGATGTTATGAGGAGAAATAAATGTTCAAAGTGTCTGTTTAGATCTGTTGGTGGGGGAAGGTTGGAGTAGGTATGAAGATGAGCTTTACCCAGAGATCTGAGTGGAGGGTGAGCCATGTGAACCTAGTGAATTTCAGGCAGGGAGAAGCATGAATACCAAGGTTCTGAAGACAGCATGTGCCTGGGGGGAGAACAAACAGGACAGCAAACCAGGGAACGGGGTTGGAGGGCAGCGAGCAGGGGTGTGTGTGTATTGGTGGAGGCAAATCACATATGGGTTTTATAAGGATGGCACATTTTATTCTAAGGACGATGATGTGCCTTTGGAAGTTTCTAAGGGGAAAAGTGACTTGGCATTTTAAAAAGATCACCCTGGGTGCAGTAGAGGGATGGATGGACACAGGGAAACCAGTAATAAGACTACTGCAGTAGTCCACACAGAAGCAAGGGGTCTTCAAGGAGCTGGTGATGGTAAGAAATGGTTAGAGTGGAAATATAAAATTTGAATGGAGGCCCAATGGAATGCGTCAATGGACTGGATATAGTTGGTCAGAAGAAAAGTCAAGGATTACTCCAAGATTTGTGGTTTTAAAAACGTGGGTGAAGGAAGTTAGCCTTTATCAACACAGGAAGTACTGGGGGAGGGACAGGCTTGGGGAAGTGGAACCAAGAAATCAACCTTAGATATGTAAACTGGAAGAGTCCTCCTAGGTATCCAAATGGAGATGTTGAGCAGGAAGTTAAGACACAGGTTTTAGGAAGAAAGAGGTCTGGGCTATGGACAGAAAGCTGGGAAGTCCGTGAAGATGGTATATGAAGTCATCAGTCAGGATGACCCCACTAAGGGGTGAGTTTGGATGAGAAAAAAAGAAGCCAAGAAGATGAGGAGGATTCAGGAAAGGAGGTCATGAGGGAACAAAGTGTTTCACTGAAAGTGACAACCACGTCAAATGTGCTGAGCAATTAGGAGTGAGAACTGACCAGTGGAAGGTGACTTGGCAAAGGCTCTTTTTGGTCAAGTGCTGGGACCCAAAGCCTGTCTGGAATGGATGGGTTCAAGAGTGAAGTGGAGACAAAGTACGGACCAGGGGTCTCCAGCAGGAACATAACATGTGCTGTACGTGTAACTTTAAATTTTCTATAGACCACAAAAAAAAGTAAAAGAAAACTGGCGAAATCAGATTTCAATGACATATAGGATTTAGCCCAAAATACAAAATGTTACCATTACAACATGCAATATAAAAATGTTGAGATATTTTATATTTTTATACCGAATCTCCGGAATCTGGTATGTATCTGATATGTACAGGATATCACTGACTCGCCACATTTCCAATGCTCCATGGCCCCACGTGTCATGCGGGGCCAGGCCAGGGTCAGTCACTTTTGAAAGGTTCTGCAGTAAGGGGGAGCACAGAAATGGAACAGTGGCTGGACTGGGGGTGATTAAGGGAGGGTAGGTACATCAGTGATGATTCTGGGCATATTTGGAGGATGTGATCAGCTACTGCGTGCCAAGTCTCAACTGGGTGTCAGGACCGTTTCAGAAGCTTTGCAATTATTCGCCAACGTCACCTTCGGAAGAGCTTGGTGAGGCAGGTAATACTGTCATTCCCAAACTCCAGGAACCTCGCTCAACATGGACAGACAGCATGGCCGTCAGTGCCACTATCCATCTGACAAACGGGGCTTCTGTTGGGAGAATCTTGCTTCGGCTTTCAAGCAGTAGGCTGCAGGCCCTGGGACATCAGTAGTAGCTTAGGTTGGAACGGCCGGGGAAGGTCCTCCGGCCCTGACACCAGACTGCAGGTCACTCAAAGCCTGTGGGTGCATCCCACCACCACAGTGCAGCCCCAAGTGTGGTGTTCCCAGCACCTCTACCAGCTACACTTAGAAGGGATGACAGGAGCTAACCCACCACTCTTGTTTCCAGAATGACAGAACATCCTGCCTGTTATGGAGGCAATAAAGGGAGAAGGCAGGAAAAAAGGCTTTTCAATGCCATTAAGGTTTTTCTCACAGTAGTACTTATGTAGTAATGTGGTGCTCTCAGGCTTTATTCTTCTTTAGAGATCTATTTTCTTAAGGTTCTGTACGTGAGTTTCCTCTCATTGTTTAGGCACTCCTAAATGAAAGTAATTAACCACCCAACCAGAATATTTAAAAAGTAGGTGTTGGTGGTTATGCAAGTTGGTGCAGCCACTTTGGAAAACAGTGTAAAGATTCCTTAAAAAATTAAAAAGAGAGCTACCCTATGACCCTGCAATTGCACTACTGGGCATTTACCCCAAAGATACAGAACTAGTGAAAAGAAGGGCCATCTGTACCCCAATGTTCATAGCAGCAATGGCCATAATCGCCAAACTGTGGAAAGAGCCAAGATGCCCTTCAACAGACAAATGGATACAGAAGATGTGGTCCATATATACAATGGACTATTACTCAGCCATCAGAAAGGATGAATACCCAACCTTTGTATCAACATGGATGGGACTGGAGGAGATTATGCTGAGTGAAATTAAGTCAAGCAGAGAAAGTCAATTCTCATATGGTTTCACTTACTTGTGGAACATAAGGAATAACGTGGAGGACATTAGGAGAAGGAAAGGGAAAGTGAATTGGAAATCGGAGGGGGAGATGAAGCATGAACAACTGTGGACACTGAGAAACAAACTGAGGGTTTTGGAGGGGAGAAGGGTGGGGGATGGGTTAGCCTGGTGGTGGGTATTAAAGAGGGCATGTATTGCATGGAGCCCTGGGTGTGGTACATAAATAATGATCTTGGAATACTTAAAAAATTTAAAAATTAAAAAAAAAACTTATGAAAAACGGGGGTAGGGAAGAAAAAGTAGATAACTCAAGTAAAATATTAGGACACACAGTTTTAGGTCACATTCAAAATGTTACTGTGTCTGAACTCTTTGTGGTCACACATTACCCAAGTTGATCAAATCAGGTTAACATTCCTGGGATGAGAAGGGGAGACCAGCAAAGCGGGAGATGGAAGCCAAGGTCTGGTATTCATTGGTTGCTTGTCCCGTAGCCCTCTTCTCAACTCCCTGATTGGTGGGTTTCTCAACTGTCCTTCCGGATTGTTTGGGAAATTTAAATGCAGCGAGCTATATGAAGCACACTTTAGAAACTGGAAAATGCTATAAACACATTTTCTTGACATGACCATAAAAGACAACTCGGTGCCTACAGAAACCATACAGCTTCTTTGGAAAGGCAAGGCTGCCTTGCATTTGTAGAGAACTTTCACAATTAAAGTCCTTTCCCCTACATCTCATCAGAGCCTTACTGAGTTATCTGGCAGGCAGGTATTGTCCCTGTTTGACAGACAAGAACAATGAGACCCAAGAGATTAAGTGTGCTTTTGGCTAGGGGCAGAACTGAGCAGAGAAGGCCTGGCCCTCTGTGCACTGTGCCCAGTGGGTCAGCTGCCATCACGGTCAGAGATGCGACTTGTAGAAAGAGTACAGGATGCTGAGTCGGAAGTCCTTGGGTCTAGCTCCCACCCAGTCTCTTCCTTGCAGTGAGATCTAGACAAGCTACTTATCTTCCCTGAACATCAGTTTCCCTGTCTAGAAAAGAGGAATAAGAATATTTCTATGGTGACACTCATTCATTTCCTGGAAATAAAACTCAGATTTTGTCTCTAGTTCCCATCCAATGTCCATGCATTTCAGGAGGACTTGTCTCTACACCAGACTCCCGAAATAGGCCTGTGACCCCATCCAGGCCACTCAGAGTACTGAATTCATGAGCCTCAAAGAGATGCATGAGCTTCAAGTGGCCTAGGAAGAGGCCTGATCTCAGTTCCCACGGGCCTGGAGGTACCAGAGCTCACCACCACATTCAGGCTTAAGAATGAAGCCAACACTGCGGAGGGCAGAGCCAGAGGATGTGAGGAACAGTCCTGATGATATTCTTTGTGTTTCTGATCAACAAGCTATACCTGAAGTCTGGACTTTACAAGCACATGAGCCAAAAACCTTCCTTTTTTGCTAAGCCATTTTGAGTTGGCCTTCCTGTCCCTTGAAAACGAAAAGGTTCAAAACTGATACAACCTCGTCTCAGGTTTGTTGCACTGAATAAGTTATTGTATGTGACAGCTCCCTGCAAACAATAAAAGTTTCTTGCAAACAATAAAAGTGGAGTAAAAGTAATATATTATCAACTTATTCAGGCAGCAAATAAGAGTATTAAAGTATAAGCCTAGACCACTTTTGATTCTTTATAACTGTGATAAGGCAGAAAGGTTATTCTTGAACTTTACTGTGATGCCCAGTGATTTTCAAGAGCATCAGCATTCTAAAATGTGACATGCTAGGGAAGGCTGAGTCACTTACAGAAAAGCAGGCCCAGGACAGCACGAATTCTGACAACGACCACAATCTTAGACCATGAAGCACTGTGACCATACAGAAGCCACATGTCTTAAAATGAGGAAGAGGTCTCTCTTTCCCAAATTTCCCTTCTAATATTTTCTTAAATTATTTGGCAACTAATAAGTCAGGGAGTAAAGAGGGTAAAACAGGTGGGATGGAGTACTAATGAACAATTAAAAGAATGTACAGAAACTAGAGACACATAGGTATCTATATTTGTATCTATATCTATAGACTCAAAGGAACTGAAAAAAGGTCAAATGGAAGGGAAAAGGGTACCTCATGAATTCCACTGTAAACTGAAGTCATCTTCTCCTAAGATGTTAAGGATGGAAGACATCTGTACTGAGATACTACAGACAAAGTAGTTAATATACAGACTAGCACCTAGTGAGTCCTCATGAGACACCCAAGAGGAGGACATGACCTTCCCCATTTCAGAGATGAGGAAACCGGTGCCCTATGAGGCTAAGTCATCTGTCCAATTCCCACAGTGAGGGACAAACCTTTTGCTTCACTCTGTTTCTCTGGGTCAAGTCCCTCTTCCAAGGCCTCCTTTACTCTGCCTTCCTGTGAAAGGACCGACCTCTAAGGGGAAGTGGAGTGCAGTCTTGCTGATGCTGCTGCCTGGATCAGTAGCAAACACTCTAGGTATTTTCTGTTTTTATTTTTAATAAAAATATTTTTAATATTTAATATTTAATTAAAAATATTTATTTTATTTTATTTATTTGACAGACACAGAGAGATTACAGGTAGGCAGAGAGGCAGACAGAGAGGTACGGGGAAGCAGGCTCCCCGCTGAGCAGAGAGCCCGATGTGGGGCTCGATCCCAGGACTCTGAGATCATGACCTGAGCTGAAGGCAGAGGCTTTAACTCACTGAGCCACCCAGGCGCCCCTAAAAATATTTTTAATAAAAAAGTTTTCTCTTATTCTGAATTGATGACCATGAAACTGTCTTGTGTATATGTAGGGAAGTACCAGTAAATAGTTGCAAAGAATGTTAACCTGAAAATGAAATCAGTGAAAAAAAATCAAGGAAGTTATTTTGCAGGAAGTACACATTTCACAGGGATTTTCCAGTTCACATTCACCTAACCCTTGAGAACCTAAAAATAAATCCCAAGCACCCCTAGCCCCCACTGTTGAGTCTCTGGTGCCATACAAGCATGATGGAACTTGGATGCTTTAAAAAATTTGTAGGTTTTGGTCCTGTGCATCTGAATGATGGGGAGTTCATTGGCCACTCTGAGGACTGAATGAAAGCTATTTAACTTTGGTTAGAAAAATATTTTTTAAAAACCCCAAAAATCTTTTTTTTTTAATTTCAGGGAATTTATGAATGACAGGTTAATAGTGCCCAGCTTAAAAGCAGAAGGGAAATATCTGTGAAAAATAGAAACTGAACGGGAGCTACCTCAGGCGAGATACCCCACCTTAGGGGTCTCCTTATTCGAAAATACTTCCTCCCACAGAGATCTGTGGTTGAAAAATGCCCACACCTGCAGGAAGGTTGCTAGCCCTTCATTTAGGTTGAGGATTTTTTTTTGCCTCACATGTCCCGTGGCTCAGTGCGTGGGCCTGGACAGGATGGGAGGGGAGCCAGGTGGGTAAATGTAGCCAGCCACGCAGGTGATAGGGCTAGCCAGAAGACGGCCCAGGTATCCCTGGATACCAGTGGGAACGAGACAGCAGAGCCCAAGAGAAGACATCACAGATGACTGTCTTATTTCAAAATTCTGAGTGCTCAGCGCTGGCTCTCTGCCCAGGGATGCAGAAGGAATAGCTCTTTCCATTTCTCTTGAACACAAGACAGCAAGACCCCCTTTCCAAGACTCCCATCTCATGACAGTAACAGCTTCTGTGAACTAGTCTGGGAATCTCACCCCATTTATGACACGGTTTCCTTGGGAAAATGAGTACTGAATTCTAAATCATCTGCTTATTAAATGAACTTTCTAAACATAATCCACTTGCATGTCAAACTCTGTCTGTGCTCTCACTGTGGGTGTTCAGATGAATGTAAGAGCTTTTATAGATTTGGGCCTGAGAAGTCTGTTGACTCCCAATTCCTGTGTAGCTCAGAGAAGACACT
>CM053610.1:29039149-29068013 GCA_028646535.1 Procyon lotor
ATAAAACAAAAAACAAACACAAAGATGAGTCGAGCACACTGTGTCTTACACTGCCACCGTCATGAGAATGGCCTAGGACGTTAAGCCCACAAAATCCACGACTTTTAAGAGATCTCATGTCAAGTCCATTGTAAGGAGAGGAAGATGGGAGGTGCCCCAACAGCAAATCCAGCTTTAAACTTCAAGGCCACGCTAGCAGATCTCCAAAACATGATACTACTCGGGGACAGAACGCAGGCAAGTCGATGGGGGAGGGGGTCTTCGTCCAGTCTCTCTCCACAATAGCTACCCTGCTCCCTGTCGATTCCCACCCTCTCCAAAAGAACAGGAGCCGTGATCCTTCCTCATCTCAACCTCTCCGTCCCATGAGAGCACATTCAGAGGAGTCCCAGCCGCCTTATCCCCCACGCCCCCACCCCCTAAAACGCCTAATGGCTCAAAAATCCCATGGGACTAACAAAGCCAACTGGGCTGGCTTCATTTGGCAAGCTAATCCGGAGGCCAGATCGGGTGGTACTCTTGCAAAGTATCCTTGCAAAGCAATTCTGCTTTAGTTATAAAAAAAAAAAAAAAAAAATTTGAACAGATGGTAAAAAAATACTAAAGACGGTTTTTAAGTAATTGTTACTGATTTTTAGAACACCGACTACTTTAAGTACATTTGCCGATTCCTTTCATTTGGATCCCAGAAATGCCATCCTTCCAGAACTCGAGTGATTTAAGGAAAGCTCAGGAGACCTGCAAATTCCTCTCTGTCCTGCCCTTCGGTCACAATTTAGAACCTCCCTTTTTGAGTGCCTCCTGAAAGAATTTACCAAATTAGGTGAAATAAGCAGAGGGCAGTCACGTTCGTGAGGGCCTACTCTGGTCAACTAGAATTACCCATTTGCTATGAATTAGAAGCTTTGTAGAGATAAAGATGATGCTGTGAACATCTGTGACTAGGCAGTTAGCGCCCTGAATCCCAGAGGAGGGCTGGGACAGCACATCTGCAAGCTTACATGGCCGTGATGGGTTCCCCCCCCACATGAGTCTGAGAGCTTGGGTTCACCACTCACCCCTGCTCCCTCAATGCCCCGGCCCCTGAGATGCCCCGTGAAGCCCTGCCAGCAGGCCACCCTGAGCTCAGGGGTTGTCATTCCCTATAGGATCACGTGTTCCGGCACGGAGCTAACCCTGCCCCCATTTGGCATGTTTTGAGTCGGGTTCCTTAGAAGCGGAGCCTGAGACAGGGATCTGGGTACAGGAGAAGAGCTGAAGGCCGCAGATGGGGCAGGGGAAAGAGTGGAGAAAGGGTGTCAGCTGAAGTCTGGCTTTAACTTGATCCCAGGGGAAGCCCCGGAGTGTGAACTATAGCATGGGGTGGGGGGGGGAGGGCTGGCCTTTGTAGCCCCATCCAGTCACTCACACACTGTGAGCTGGAGGGTAGGGGCACGGAGTGGCTGTGTGGCCAAGGCCAGTGCTCTGGAGAAGGAACAGCTGTGAGCTGTTAGCAGCAAACAGAGGGGGTGGGAAGAGTGCCGCGGTGGGGGGTGGGGGGGCACCCACAGCATCCTTGTGCCTCAGGCCTAGAAAACAGCCCTAACAGTCCCCCCACTGACTGGAGACATCCACTTGATTGGGTGGGGAGAGAACATGACCCCCGATGGCGACAGCCACTCAGAGCTGGTTATAACCCACCCAGCACCGGCCCCCGCACCTCTGTTACATTCCAGGCCTGTCCAGCCCTCCATGCATGTTTTGTTGCCGTTCTGGTCGCAGGCATAGTGTCCAAAGAAGTCATCTCGGGGCCGGCAGAACTTGTTGCAGCCAAAGCCGTAGTAATAGTCATCACAGGTGACGCGGATCTGATACTCAAAGTGGGCAACCCCCGTGTTCTGCTTCAGCGTCTGCCACTGCCTGCTGGGGTTTATCATGCCTGAGTGGGAAGCCTTTTCGATAATGCTGTCAGGCTCTAGAAGCAAAAAGATAAATAAAAATCAAAAAGCATGGATTGCGTTAACGTTCACATCAGAGCCTTCTCCCCCTGACCGTTTTGCCTCTTTCTAATGACAGACACAAATGCACACGAAGCAAAATGCAAGCAGTACAAAAGGGCAGACAAGGGCCAAGCCTGCCCCCCCAACCCACCCCAGAGGCAACCACCTTTTTACATTTATTTACCCTTTTTAATGGGTGCGTAGTATTTCCCTGTCCCAGGATATAACGAACCATGTTCATCTAGTTCCTACAGTTATTTTGACCTTTTACAACTCAGCAGAGCCACACGGAACATCCCTGAACCCACCTGCCCGTGTACATGGTTCTCGTGGTAAGAGACCTTCTAGAAAT
Organism: Procyon lotor; assembly: GCA_028646535.1. NCBI lineage: Eukaryota > Metazoa > Chordata > Mammalia > Carnivora > Procyonidae > Procyon > Procyon lotor. The sequence continues at coordinate 29,041,481 of CM053610.1, forward strand.
GGAAGCGCACCCCATCCACATCCATCCACAGCCAGCCGCAAACTCCCGAGAGCAAAGCCCCACCAGCCTGTCTTTCCACCTGAACAGGAAACTGGGTTTCCTGATGGCGATGTCAACACCCTGTGGGTTATCCAGCTTTCTGATCTCTGCCTGATAGGGAAAGCAGCAGCTCTTACTTTAATTAGCATTTAATTAGGGGACGGTGAGCACCCTTCCCCGTGGTTACAAAGCCATCTGTAGCTGTTCCCGCGGACTGTGACCGGTTCCTCTCCTTTGCCAAGTGTTCTGTTGCATCGTTGGCCATTTGCAAAAGCTCTTTACACATTCTAGGAAGCACGTGATTCCAGGTAAAGGTTCGCATGCCTGCTCTTCTGGTTTTGGAGTCTTGGGTCTTGCTTTAGAAAGACTTGGTCTACCTTCTAAACTCTTCACTGGAAGCCAAGAGGTAGATTCTAAGAAGAATGATCAACTTTGCCGCCTTGTCAGCTGGCCCTTGTACCACAGACTCGATGCGTCTCATGGTTCACCTTTGCCCAGAGGGCAGAGAGGGGAAGGTAATGCACCCCACTTTAGAGACAGGTAGCTCGGTGGGTTTTCTGAGCCTAGTCATGCTCCCTCAAAGGTGCCTACTGAGAATGAACATGCCCAGAACTCGGGCAGCCAGCTCTCCGGAGTAGGCGGTGGTCCCGCCCCGAGGTCACTTGTCATGTAGCCTGAGAGAAGAGCCAGGTACAAACACAAATGCAGACGCCCAGTGCCAGGAGTCCGGGGGAGGGATGTGAAAAAGCAGCAGGGCACGAAGTCAGCACCGCAGCCTGATCTGGGGTTTGTTTTCTTAAACCTGCCAGCACCAACCCTTCAGGTTTCGAGGCTACCTCGGAGAGGCCGTGCTCACAACATCTGTGGTTCTTACCCACCCGCACCCCTGTTTTTCTAGGCCCAGGGCCTGTGCTCATTCACAAGGTCACGCAGAGCCAACAGGTGACCTGCGGGGGGGGGGGCCTCCTGGGGGGCTCCGCCCACACTACTTCCAGCTTCGCCCCGGCGTTCACCCTCTGGCTGGAACTGTAGCCTGGCGCGTTGGCAGGACAAGCCTAGAACAAGCCCACATACCTGCAGACTTACACCCCGGCGCGCACAGAACCTCTCGCAGATAACACTTTCCCAACAGTAAGGTTTACAAACAAACACGAGCCGGAGAATGACAAAAATGTCCCTCCATTAACTGTGTGGTTTGCTCTGCTGGTTCAATTAAGAAGTGTAGCGAGCTATTACCATGTGATTACGAGATCTTAATAAAGGAATTATTTAAACACACGGCTCAAAGGCCTCCAGCATCTCTGGGGCAGGTAACAACAACAGACAACTCAGATGAGAGTCCAGGGCAATCCTGGGCCTTCAGGACTTCGTCTTCAGTAGTTCGTTAGGCTTTCCGCCTACGAAAAACAATCGTTCCAGAATCCTCCATGTGGCTAACAGGTCTGTAGAACTAACTTCGCAGCTGTGTGGCAGGTTCCTCCCAGCGGCCCAGATGCAGGGAGTCGGGGGTGTGGGACATGCTCTGTGGCATCTGGGTCATAGAGATCACGTCTGCTGCCTGCTTCTTCCGAGCTGCCGCCTCCTGAACCGTACTTCCTGTCAGCTTGGAGCACAGGGGTGTATCTGGGAGGGGGCGAGGCCCAGGAGGGTAGTTCACTTGGGAGTCCAGCTTGATGACTGGAAAAGGAGCTTAGCAGGCCCTCCTGTGATCTTCAACTGTGTGAAGATGAAGCACAAAGTGCCCCCCCGGCCTCGCAGGCCAAGGCAGAGGTAATGAGGCAAGCACAACCTTGGGGCTGCACCGGCCTACAAACCTAGGACAGGATCATCGTCAAGGAGAGGAAGCCTATTTGTGTTGACGCATCTCCTGGGCAGTCCCATAAACTCAAACCATTTGCACTGGGAGAGACCGAAAAATCTGTACCCTTATCTAGGGCAGCTCTGAAACAGAAGAAGAGAAATGATCTCCGAGGACAGACGCCAGCCAGGAGGGCCAGCCTTAGACAATTCCCTAACATAGGACAGCACCCGGGCTTCATCTGGGCCAGCCCCTCTCTGCAGCACCCACCTGAGAAGAAATTCTCCATCGTAAAACTCAGGACTCAGCCTCTAATCTGAAGCCAGGGTTTTGGCAATTTGGCCCCCAGAGAGCGGCCAACTCCATCTGGGTTGCTCCACGTCCTTGGCCTTTGTTTTCATGGAATACAGTCCCATGGGAGGCACAGAGGGCAAAGAGTAATAAGCAAAACACTCCAGGCAGCACAAACAGCATGTGCAAGGGTCCTGCGGCAGGACAGAATAGAACACATCTGAAGACAGAACGGGGACTGGTGGGATAGGACCAGAACCCCGATATCCAATATGGTAGAGGTCCATGTGGCATGTAGGAAGGAGCTAGCAGGGAAACAAGATGGCTGTGCAAGGCCTTTTAGGCCACAAGAGCTGTCCCAAGAGCAACAGGAAGCGGCCAAGCGGCTCTTAGTGAAGCTGATCATCAAATCGAATCAAGATGTACACCAGAAACTAAAAGAGGATATTCCCAATCATATCTACATTAAAAAAGGAAAATGTTGGGGCACCTGGGTGGCTCAGTGGGTTAAAGCCTCTGCCTTCAGCTCAGGTCATGATCTCAGGGTCCTGGGATCGAGCCCCGCATCAGGCTCTCTGCTCAGCAGGGAGCCTGCTTCCTCCTCCTCTCTCTCTCTGCCTCTCTGCCTACTTGTGATCTCTGTCAAATAAATAAATTAAAAAAAAAAAAAAAAAAAAAAAGGAAAATGTCCTGGGAAGAGCAGGATGGTAGAAGGTTGCAGAAAGCTGTGGAGGTGGGCCAACGCAGCTAGGAAGGCACGAATTCGGCCACCACCATAGGAGTTCGGGCGTCAGCAGTGGTGACTTGGACCAGCACAGGGGCAGGGGACATGGTGGGAGGTGGCAGGACTCCAGTGAGGCACTGAAGAGAAGATTGTTCAGAAACTGGAAGGGCATTTGACACGGATGCTCAGGAAAAGGGTGTCTTCCAGCTTTCTGGCTCCTGGTACTAGGTGCTGAAATGCCGCTGCCAGCCATCCATGAAGGGCCCTAGGCAGGATCTAATTTGGAGAAAGAAGATGCCAAATATGGTTCTGAACCTGAATTCAAGATCCTTCGGAAGCACTGTAAGAAGAGAGGCTGACTAAGCCAGTAGATAAACCACTCCCTCCTCTTTGGGGTTTCCCAAGGGAGTTTCAAGGACCTGCAAAGGCACTCGCAGACTTTGGGGCAATTCCTTTGTTCAAGAGTTGAGGTCGGAAAGCTCCTTCTCCCAACCCCAAGTTTTCCTTGGGCCCTTCCCGTGACTTGGTGCCCCCCTCCTCAGTGAGGAGATAACCCAGAACCCCCAAACAGGACTGCCCTGCAGTGCAGAGCGCCATGGGCAGCTCTGGAGGGGCACCAGCTTCCCCGGGGCACAGCTACCTGACCTGGGGGGTGAGGGAAGACCCAGGAAGGGCCCTGCAGAGGCTAGGGTCCTGCATGTCCTAACAGGTGTCCTGAACCAGTTCTTGCCACGAGCCAGGACCTATCCCCAGGATGCTCACTCAACCCGACTCCTTCAACATCTCAGCAGGAACAGAAGGAGACCACATCTGTGCGGAACATCTGAAGAATCTCTTCCCCTCCCCACCCCACCCCCTGTCCTCCCGATGCTTAATTACCATTGTAACCACGTCAGAGAGACACGACACCAGGCTCACACCATCTCCGATGTTTGCGGCAGAGGAGGGAGGAGAGAACACACAGGTGTCTGGGACCCTGACTGACATCGGCCACCACACCACAGCGGGACAGGGGTGCCCCTCAGAGAGGAAGTCCACAGATCTGGGCTTTGGGGGTCAAAGCAGGAGGAGTGACCCAAATGGCCTGGAGCCTCAGGCACACAGGGGCTCAGCAATAATTCTGGGCCCTGGGGCTGGGCAGGGCAGAGGAATGAGCCAGACACAGCCCAAAGCAGCCCCCTCACAAGTACCAAGCCCTCACTGGGCCCACTCTGGGCACTTGCCATTCTCAGATTCGCTTAAAAAAAAAAAAAAAAAAAGCATGCTGAGAAAAACGAGGGGAAATGTCATCAGCAGCAAAAACAAAGGGTCAGTGAGGTAGAGAAACAAAAGGAGGAGATATTCAGAGAAGGGAGGGCAAAGACAGAGTTGGATCAACCCTTCCTCCTATGCAGACTAAGGGATTTCAGCATGAATCAAGTTTTCCCGGGACAGTCCTCTAGATCCTGCTGGCGAAACAGAAGCACGCGGTTTGGGCGCAGGAGGGAAAGCGTCTTTAAGTCACAGTTCAGGAGCAAAGACTACCCGGTGTAAGCCAGGCTGCTGCCACGGCCAGACACGCCCTCTGTGACCTCCCCGCCAAAAGCCACCCCTCACAGCTCTGAAAAGCAACCTGCCCTGAACCCCCTTCTCTCAGAAGAGGGGGGCAAGGCAGCCAGAGAACCTGTGAGGCTCTGGGATTCCACTTCAATGAAAGGGAGGTCACGCACCGTCTGGGAAAGAAACCCTGACCAACCAACAGGTTAGAAGCTCACCCGCCCACGGAGTGAAATTCAAGGTCGGTCTTTAGATTTAGAGCCTAGCGCCACCTTTGCGGGCTTTATCTTTCTGATGAGAGATTAAACACTCACTTAAAGTTTAAATGGACTTTTAAAAAGTCACTACTTTGATCCTTTAGCAGTCTACAAGGTTTTAAAGTTGTAAAACCATTAAGATCTCTATCCCCAAGATAATCTAGGTCCCATATTCAGGGGCTCAGTTAACTGGGGCTGTGTCCCAGCCACTTAATATTCCAAGCGGGAGGTTTTGGAAAGGACTCCATGGAGCGGTTCACCCTGGGGGTGGGCATGGGGGTGGGGGTGCTGGTGGTGGGGACAGGTTGGGCGCAGACAGTAGGGAGTGGTCCAAGTCCCCGGAAGCACTCAGCAGACAGATCCGGCTCCGACACCACCACACTCCAAGCACCGAGCTTCCGGAAGGACACACCTGGAGAAAAGCCCACTGCTGGGATACTTACGGAGAGTGTCGTTACTGGAATCCCACGCTTCCACAAGCAAAGTATAGGACCTCTGCAACACAGAACAACAGCGGCTCAGTATTCAGAAACAGGGGTCAGCTCCCAGATGTCCCACTTGCTCAGCCTCCCCCGCACACCTCACCAAACAAACTATAAAGCCAGAACGAAAACTGTTTGCTGTGGAACTGAGTGTCACTGCCCTCCCTGGCACCCACCCCCAGGCTGACTCCTTCCATCTGGCGGGGGCCCACTGCGGTCCGCCATCGTCATCTTATGCAAGCAGCCCAAAGTCATGATCAGGAAATACCACCTCCCTATAGGTGAACTCTCTACAGTTTCCCAAAAATTTCCAGACCCCTAACTCGAGTGCATGAGGAAACACACACACACACACACAGAATTTCTTCTAAGCTAACCTAACCAGGTATTTAGGGGGAGGGGGCAATTCACTGAGGAGGGCCAGGCCGGGTCGGGTATTGCTAAGGTTACACTTTGGGCCCTGGTAGGGCAGTCCCTAGGGAGGCCCCCTTTTCCTTTTCAGAACCCCTTTGAAAGCCCTGTCTGTGTGAGACCATCTCAGCTCCCACAAGTATCAAGTGACTCTAGGAAGCAGGGGTGGGGGGGGTAGGTGCAAAGAGACTAAGACAAAGGCAGCGACCTAACTTGGGGTGCTTGGAGGGCAGACTCTGGGGACGAAAGTACAAAAGGGAGAAATAAGCGCACACCCATGGATTATAGCTATTGATGGACTTATCTTTCAATAAGATCTAACATTCCAGGAATAATCAGAGTCCACTAACTAAACAAATTCCCTGGACATTGGCAGGATGCCCGCTATTATACTGAAGGCACCTTTTATCTTCCAGGCTTATCTCAGAATTCCACCCCCCCCCAACCCAAGCCATTAGCAAATTCCCGCTTTTCCTCCAATCTTCATTTGTAATTTAGAATGAGGTCAGTCTCACAAAACACCAGGGTTTAAATAAACCTGCTATCTTGGCGCTGGAGAACTGTATGGGGGAGGGGGAGGCCCAAGAGCCCTTCCTCCTCCGTGTCCCTCTTGTCACAGTCAGGTACCAATGCGTCAGAAATAGCACATTGAACACATTGCTCAAATAATACCCCGCCGCCAGAAACACTGTCACCAACAGAAGGCTCCTATAAGGGGAGGCAAAAAAGGAGCAAAAGGAAAAAAAAAAAAAGGAACTTCATTCATAACTCTAGGCAAGCTTACTGCTCACACAGAGACACAGCGTGTTGTCTCCGAATATAAAAATATCCTGTGATAGACCCTGCCTTGGAATTCAGCCGAAATATGTTTCATACTCAAAGCAGAGTAGGATTCCATTTCGTTCACTGATAACTGTGGGAAAATGCTCAGAAAAGCAAGCAAAACCAGGCAAGCCGGGGCACATACCCAGCCCTCTCCTGTTTGATGGCTCTGGGTCCAAATTCATTGTTGTCGTCGTTAACGTTTTATTAGTAAAAGTTACACCTTATTTACAGCCTCTAAGTTTCCTGGGACTTACTACAAATTATAGGACTCTTCCCTGAGAGCAGCAAGAAGTTACATTTCTCTCCTGATTGGAGCCAAGAGCCAAGTCCAAATGAGGCCAGATGTGGGGCTGATTCTGTATCATTAAGCCTTGGTCCGCTGGCCAAGTCACCCATGTTCTCTACTTCCACGTATTGTTGTAATTAATCCTCTGATTAAATGCATTGATACCCGTAGTCCTGACAGACTTGCACAAGCGCTCAACGTGTCATAGTCACAAACCCCACAGAAGGGGAAGGCGTGCTGGGACCGGGCTTCGCGCTCAGAGGAGGCATCCCCCTCCCCCCTCCCGTCCTTGCACAAGAGCCTGAAAGGCCAAACTGTGTACCAGACTCCTCCTCACCGGAGCTGGGGAGACCTCAAGAGGTGCTGACCCACGCTGCCCAACCTTGAGGGAAAAGAGTGACACAGGGCAGCCCAGAGCTCGAGACGCCAAGTGTCATGATCCCCCATGAACTGCCTTCTCAGAGGTGGACAGGGGGTGAAGGCTGGGACTCCAGCCAGCATTGCCTAAATAAACAAATAAGATGCCCTAGACCAGCTCTCTCCGTGGTTTCAGAGAAGGGCCTTTGGTTCTGGGCCCCACCTCCCTGGGGCAGGAGGATTCCCCCCTCCCAGCCTTCAGAAGAAAGGATTCCCTCCAAGGCCCCTAATAGGAGACTCTCTTACCTCCCACTCCATCCCCACACTATAGATCAACAATCAAGATAATTTGGTAATGATTATTAGTTGCTAGGAACTTTAATTTTTCCCAGGCCCACGCTTGACCTCTGCGCATCCCAGAATATACATCCTGACTGGGGAGAGCCAGACACCCCCCCCACTTCATGCCATCCTGTGAGGCCAGTACCAGGCCAAAAAATTGGAGGCAACCTGCTAAGAATATGTCACCCCCAATTTGTCACTGCAAATCTGACCCCCAGCAGAGGCCAAGCCCCTGGGCACCTCCCCCCCAAGGGCTTGGAAAGGGTGTGCCAGGCCAGATGACGGGCAAGTGTCCAACTCAACAAGTTCATACAACAATACCACCCACGAGAAACAAATAGCGAATACCTGGGTTTTTTTCTGGGTTTGACGCTACCACAGTAAGACCAGGAGAGTCCCCTTGCAATCTTCTTTTTTCTTAATTCTCCCCAGAACCAGAGCCTGGGGGCAAAGCATGAGGGAGGGGGCAGCTAACAGAACCCGGGCGTGGGTTTGCGCCTCCCCCTTCCCACACCTCCAGGGCAGTCTGGCCCCAGCCAGCAGCCGGCCTCGAGCTCGTGCAGCAGGAAAGAGGCATGGCCAGCCCTCAGGACGGCCTTTGGGGAGGACGGTGGCCTTTTCCCTAGAAGAGGAACCCGGCCTCCAGCTCCGCAGGCGTCCCAGGGGCCCCGAGGCTGCGCGCAAGGCGGGCGGTGTTGTGCGCACGCCCGTCCGGCTCCGCGGTGGTTACCTTGGCACCGCGCAGAGTGGTAAGCACTTAATTGCCACATTAAGAAGGGGGATGTAAGAAACAAAGGTAATTGTGTTGGCAGCTGGGAACTTCCTTTTCCTGGCAACAGTGGCGGCCAAACCAAGCCCCGAGAAGAGGCTGCTTCCATTCCTGCCAAGCTGACGGACACAAACAAACCGCCATCCAAACGGCACGCGCGCCGCCCGAAAGCCCAGCCCGCTGCGCGGGGCGGCCCAGGAGCCCACACTCCGGGACTGCCTGCCGTGCCCGGGGGGCCTTTGTGCGAGGCGGCCGGCCCGGGGCTGGTCGGGGGCCCAGCGCTCTGCTGACTCAACTGTCGCTTCCTGTCGCGGGCCCTGTATTAGCAGTATTTTTGGAGAGGCTGCATTATTCTCCGTAATCCTCGTTTCAGTCAATTCGGCCACGCTATTGTCCTGCCCACGTCTGGGTGGCCACGGTATAAAATATTCCAGGCACAGACGTATGAAAGAAAGGCTTCGGCGATCGCATGTGTGGGCGCACGCACGCTCGCCGGCCCGCCTGCCCGGCAGGCCAATTCCCCGGGTCCCATGGCTGCGGCACGCGGAGGCTTCAAGAAAGGACAACTGCCCCACAGCGGCCGGGCTCGGGCGATTTCAGCCGGAGACAGCAATTTAGTCTGCGGGGCTTGACATTTCAATAGAGTCCGATCTGGTTACAAAGGGCCATTTTCTCATGAAAGCCCACCTCAAAGCCTCCCCAAGGGGGCCCCACAGCTCATATCCAGATTGGAGGCTCTCCATGAGATGCCCCCACCCCCTTTCCCATCATTACCCTTACCTGTTTGAAAAGCATCCCACTGATAATTAAATGCACCAGTTACAAAAGGGTGGCGAGGTTAATAGATAGAATACCGAGAAGCCAGCCAAGCACAACCGTCCGGTTCACACAGAGCAAGCCTGAACAAGAAGCCTTTCTACTTATTTACCAAAAGTGCATAAAAACTGGGCTGAGCTGGTAGAGGACTCTGAACGTTTGACTATTTATGTACCACTTCTCACCATTGGGAGCCTCGCTGCAGAACCTCTTCTGTGCACAGGCACTGCCCCAGTGACAAATGTCACAGGCACGGTGAAAACAAGGGCCACAGGGCAGGGCAGTCCCCACTGTGGTCAAAAACCAGCAAGGAGATGGAAACACAGCCACTCAGCACCATGAGCCAAGATAAAGGCGAGGCGCTTCTCGCCTAGGATGCAGAGCCCTGTCCCGCCTCTGCCAGGGTTCTAGAAAATGCAGGAATCCTCACTTCCTGTGCATCCTAACGCATCTTCCTAAAGTCGTAAAGTAGGTCAAGTGTATTTTGTTCTGATTTTTCAAGAGTATTTCAAAGCTGGAGCCAGGTGTCCCTTCTCTCAGAAGGAATACACTTAGGGAAGTTTACCAAGGGGGGAATGCTCTGGAATATATGCCTTTCTGGATGACCATGCTAACTACGGGCACATCCAGAGATCAGTTACAACGCAGGAATGCATAATCTGGAAATCTGGACATTGGAACCAAGTGCTGGCCCTTTACAATGGGCTGGTGGCTGCTGGGAAGCCGGCCACGGCCTGTTTGCATCCCTGTTTTCCAATCAGGAACGTGAAGGCTCCTTGTTGCCTTGGCTGCATTTCTTCATGAGTAACATTTCTTCCTCCATGCTAAACTTCCCACACACCTTCCACCCAAAGGGTTCCTTACCGCTGTTTGCTACAAAGATTTCAGGCACTATTCAGATCACTGGTTTTCAGGGGAATGACAAGCCTGTAAGAGGCGGCTGTCACCTCTCACCCCAGATGCCATGATGCCAAAACTTCACTGTTCTCTACACAGCGTGTGAAGTCCCTGTAGAATTATGGGTGTGGGGTTGGTGGGTCGCAAACACATAGAAGTACTGAAGATTTAAGTTGCTAAGAAACAAGACAAGGAGGAAGAAAACACAGAGCAGTTTACCCCTGGAAGAGAAAAAAAGGATTAGAAACCAAGTACCTTGGATGGGGATTTCACTTGGGGAACGGCCTTGCTGCAGACACTTAGCAAAAAGTGAGCACAGGTCCCTTTTCCCCCAAGCCTGGTTTTGCAATACAGACATGTCATTTTATCACTTTAATTAGACACAGGTGTCAGAGAGCCGAAGAGGTTTTCTCCACGTGAGGAAAATCCCTTGCTCTGAGCACTTACAATCCTGGGTGCATTCTTCTGCATGGGGTGTAGAGAGTGGCTGCCGAAGGGAGCCCATTCAAGTGCAACCCCCCTCCCTCCACCCTCCACATGTCCACAGCACACCTACAAGAGGTGCAGGGACCCAGGAATGCAGTAGAGGGCATGAAGACAAGGACATGTCAACTGTGTTCTGTGACAAACCTTCTGGGGGCATCTGATGTACCCAAACCCCTGGCAGTTGCTCCATCAGGCCATAAGTGTGATGGGGGCGAAAGTTGACATCCCTCTGGTATGCAAGAAACACACTTCATTGGATTTCCCCGAACAATTCAGTTGTTCTCAGCAGCCTTTTATCACCTTCAATGGCACTGATGCCAAGGAGGACAAGGAGAGACCAGATGCGTCAACTGCTTTCTCCCAAGTTTCTCTAGATTCATTTCACTCTAGGGCTTGCAATGCATCAATTTAGGGAACTGGGGTTCTGGAGCTCCTAAAACGCTTTGGGGGGTGGGTAGTGGTAAGTGCACTAATGGATTTTTAATAGCAGGGACTACCGGGATTTAGCACTAATTTTGAGAGGTGCAACTTAACCGTTTCAATGACTTATAAAGGGTTATTCCCAAATCACTTCCCGTTAAGCACAATTACCTTCCATAATGTATGTTCTTATCACTGGGTCCCCCTGATTGGAGGGTCATAAATCAGACCAGTTGCTTCAAGTCAAGACCCTGTGAGCACAGCCACTGGTATGGGGATTAGAAGCCACCAATGAGAACCACAATCCTGCAGCTGGGACAGCAGACATCCAGTGGAACATAATCAGATACTATACTATCCATAGGGCAGACCCGCCTCCAGAGCTCCCCACGTGGACGCTGGAATGTGGACTAGATTTCAAATGTGACCACTCATTTCCTCTTCTTCCTCTCTAGAACATGAACAGTTGTTTGACTGCAGTCATAATTCCCAAAGAAAGACACCAATTACACTACCTTTTAAACTGACCTTCTACCGAGCACCCTGGACCACAGCCCTTCCATGGTCAGCACATTGGAGAGGACCCAGGTGATCGGTAATCGTGACTGCCCAAGGGTCAGGAGTGCAAGTGGCTGGAAGTCCAAGGTGGTTTGATTTAAACGAAACAAAACAAACCCATATTGTCTTTCCATCTTGAATTCTGTACCAAGTTCAGTTATCACTCATTCAAGAAAGTCAGTTTTGAACATGCTTGCTTATTAATATTTAATTGCAAGACTGAATGAAACTGCCCTATTACTTCAATATCTAAGTGCTTTCGCTTTGGTTAACACTCACCCTGGAGATCATTCTTGAGAATGATTGAATACAATCATTCTTGCAAGTAACAGACTGTGGTGTTTCTCTAACCACATTCGGGAAAATAACTAAAACAATACACCTAAATGCCACTTTCTCTTGGGAAGTGAGGCTTATGTTTCACAGCAGGCCTCTTAGGGGGGCAGGGTGAAGACTCATTTATGAGTGATACGTGCATTTGGCCCAACTTCAAAAGAACCACACTCAGTGTAGCCCCAGCAGTCTCCCTGTTCTAGAAAAGCCAAGAGTCTATTTCATGGTTGGTGATCCGTGGGCCCTGAAACCACAGAAGAGCCCCAGCAAATCAATCGGCTCCCTGCCCCACACACCGCTTTTGCTCATTCCCCATCTAGGACTCTGCCAAGTGTCAAATGGGGACAGACACACCTTCTAGGTCCCTTTTCCAGAGCCAGTCCGGGGAGCAAGGCTCCCTGTTCTCATCCAAGCCTTCCTCTGACCCTACTCTCCAAAGCGAGCCTCAGCCAGGCCTGCAGCTTTTCCACATCACTAATAAGATTCCTTTTATGGTCTTGTGAAAAGCAAGGGGCTCTGGACTGATCCTCAGGAGGGTGGAACCACCTGCAGGCCCCTTCCCCCCTAAACTCCAAACACAAGTTCAAGGGCGGTCAGTATTCACAGTTAACTTGGGCACAGTCAGATTAAAAAGTGGCCAGACTCTTGAAAGTTCTCCCTAGTAGGGGATTAACAAACAAGATAAACACTCTTTGTAAAATTGAAATCCCACAACAGACACAGCCCTCCATTCTCAGGGAACTCGATATACCGCGGGTTTTTCTAAGTCCCTTTCAAAGGCATGTTTCCGATAACTGTCTTATCTCACCCATGGCAGAACACTTTATAACGCCAGCTCCAGTAAATGCGGGCCTTGAGAGCCACCCCAAGATACATACACATACACACACACGCACGCACATCCCGAGGCACTCTCCCCCTCCCGACGATTCGAATCACCGCCCCAGACCCACGGATAGGAGGCAGCAGAGTGCACCCCATCAGAGCACGTGGCGGAGAGTATTCCCCCGGGGCACCGAGCTTCCCCCTCCCCCCTCACCGCCCACCCTCGCAGCACCGGCTGGGCCAAGCCCCAGTCTTGGCGATGAGCCACGCCTCCCGGACAGCAGGAGCGGAGCAGAGGGCACCAGCATTTTCCCCTTTCCTCCCCTTCTGCAATCACGTTCATCTTCCTTCTACCCAGTTTGGGATGTTGCAAGGGCCTCGTTGCAGGGTCGGTCAGCCGGGCCCAGGGCCTCGAGCAGCACCGGGGGGGCGGGGGGGTCCACGCACTTGCACGCTCAGCAGCCGCCTCTAGCGGGCCGCCCCTTCCAGGCCTTGACACGCCCCCGGACGCTAGCGGGGGCCGGGCGCCCGCCGGACGAGGGCGCACCCCCGCCCTTCCCGGGGAAGTTTGCAAACACAGCTGGTTCCAGAGCCCGGGAACCGCTGGAAGTGAGGCCACAAGGGCTACACCGCGCGGGGGCGAGGGCAGGAAGGGGCCGGCAGGGGGCGGAGGCTCTTCGGGCTCCCAGCTCCAGCCAAGGCCCAGAGACAACCCCCCCCCCACAGCCGCCGCAAGCGGCGGCCGCCCCCGCACCCTTACATCCAGCCCGGAGCGCGTCCCCGCACGCCCCAAAGTCTCCCGGGGAGCAGCGGGAAACAGGCTCCCCCACACCCTCCAGGAAGGACACACCCGCCCTCCAGGCGGCTCACGAGAAAGGGGAGGGTGCAGATTTGGACTGCGTTCGAAGGCCAAAACTGCGCCGCGTAGCCTTCCACGACGCATCAGGTTTAATTGGTTAAGCGAAGACCGTCTATAATGACTCCCAGCTCGGGTGGGGTGGTCACTCTATGGCCTTCAAGTTGCAAGTTTAAACCGGCCTTCCTGGGAGCTTGGCCCCCACAGACCACCGTGGGCTCCCCACTTTTGTGCGCTTAGCAAAAAGCCTCGAAGACGGGGCCTGCTGAGATCGAACTGTAGAGTCTTAGCTGCTTAACACCCCACCCCGCAAGGCTTTTCCAGTTAGCGCGGAGTTTCAAGCCAAGGCCCTTTAAATCCCTCTCGCAAGAGAGAGGGAGCGGGACTTGGCAGGCGCGGGCGCAGACCGCGGGCCTCCCTCACCGCGTCGCTCACTCACCGGCCAGGCGAAACTGAAAGGCAGCACGATGCGGTTGCGTTCATTGCCACGACTGGCCTTGAGATTGAAGGTGTTGCCCCCAATGACAGGAGTGGAACCCGAGCCGAAGCTGCAGGGCCCCCCGGCCGTGACGCGGGACTGGTACTCCTTGAGGCACACTTTGAAGTACGTGTCACACTCGTCGTGGGAGCACTTGCGGTCCCCTGGGTTCCGGACGCCGCCGCAGCAGTTCCCGTTCTGCAGCTCTCCGTTCACGTTCTGCATAGACAGGATCTCCAACTCGAACTGGCCGGAGGCCCCGCACACCTGCCGGCGAGGGAGGGAGGGAGGGAGGTCAGCGCAGGGGAAAGTTGTTTTCTTCGAGGGTGGAAGTAGCGACTCCCTCCCCGCCCGCCCCGACGAGCCCTCAGTACCAAGTGAAAATAATTTTGCAAAACTGAGTGCAAAGACTCATCGTGATTTCCAGGGCATAAAATGCACGAGAGCAGGAGAAATCCGACGACTGCCCCCAGGGAAAAGAACGGAGAGAACGCAGCCCCCTGCCCCACCTGGGGGTGCTTAGGAGGTCCGGGAATTCCCCAGCCCAGGTGCAGCCTCTCGGGCGCAGGACCCAGCCGGGGAGCCGGGAGCCCGAGGGCTCCCAAGCCCGCTCCAGGCGCTCAACAGCAGGCGTCCAGGGAGCTGCGAGGGAAAGGAGAGGGCGGGCCGGGAGGGAGGCCCGACGGGCTCCTACCTTGGCTCGCAGGGCGCAAAGCAGGGCTAGCAGGAGGCTCAGGGGGCGCCCGGGCCGGCCGCGCGTCCGTGGGGACCGCATCGCTGCGCCGCGCGCCGCGGGCACTCGGGACGCCGCCGCCGCCGCCGCTGCTCGCGCTGGTGCTCCGGCCGGTGCTGCCGCCGGTGCTGCCGTCGCCGCTGCTCCTGCGGCCGCCGCGTCCCGGCTCTAATATACTCCGCCGATTGGAGCATGCACGACTGGAAAACAACACCACTTTTCAAAAGCCCTTTCAAGAGCGGCGCGTTCCAGAAGGCAAAGGGCCCGGCCTCCTTTTATTATTCTGATCGCTTCTTTGAGGCGCTCCCCCTCCTCTTCCACCTCCCGGCTTTCTTTCCTTCTCTCGCGCTCCCCTTCTTTTATTATTATGATTATGCGCAGCCTTTTATTCCCTTTCAGATCAGCTGCTTAGAAAGAAGAGAGGGAGGGGAGGGAAAAAAAAAAAAACCCGAGCCCAGCTCGCGGGCCGGCGGCAGGTAACACAATGACGCGTGCCCGCCCAGCTCTCGGAGAGGGACTCTGAGAGCCCGTCTGGGAGCAGCGGCCCGGGCTGGCCACCTCTACCCAGCGCTCCGGGCAGGCGCATGCGCGCTTATTAATATTCATGAGGGGGCGTGTCGCGCGGCGACACGCCCCTTCCCCTGGTTGATGGGGAGGGGGAGTACGGGGAGGAACTTGGAAGGGCTTGGGGGTTTGGGGACTCGCGGGACGGCGTAGACGTGCCAGGGCCCAGGGCGGACCTCCGCCCTCGGGAGATTTGGGCCAGGAGGGAAGGGGGGTAAGAGTACGGCGAGGAACTTGCTAGGGTCCGTTGCTCAGGGACGCACGGTGCCCCGTAGTTGTCCGGGAGCCCCCTCGAACGCCCCGGGCCGGGCGCCCGTGCCCGCCCGTCGGGGCCCCAGGTGTAGGCGCCGCGGCGCTGCCTGAGCGGTCGGAGCCGGGCAGCTTCCGTCTTCTGAGCCGCCTGCGTCAGCTGCGGCTTTCGCCCCAGGAGGAGGGCTGCCCGCCGGGAGCCCGGCCCGCTTCCCGCGAGCGAGCGAGCCGCCCAGAGCGCACTGCTGGCAGCAGAGGCGGCGGCGGCGAGGCTGGCGTGCTTGCCGCCGTCTGCTCGCCCGGCAGAGGCGATCTGGGCAGGCGCTGCTGGGAACTTTTGAAAAACTTTCCCGGAGCCAGGCTTGCCGCAGATTCGAGGGGAAGCCTCAGCCGCGCCCCACCCCCTCCCCGATCCGAGTCTGCGAATTCTCCGAGGCCTCCCAGCTCCATTTCCAAACAGTGCCAGGGCAGAGGCTAGGGGAGACCAGGTGGGGGAGGGCGGCGGACACACTGGGGTCTGCTTAGGTTTGGGGAGGGGCTGAGCGAGATGCTGATGGGCTTGGGCTCCCACCGAACTGGTCCCGCTGCCCAGGCCGCAGTGCCGGAATTGCACCTGTAGGCGGCCTCCGAGCAGCTCTCTGGGTGGCAAGAGACGAGCCTCGAAGGGACCGCCTCACCGCCATCGCCCTGCAGCAGAGCTTGGCTTTCTGGGGTGGCAGTGGAAACTGATGTTATCTACCACCTTGAGGCGAGCCTCGCAGTTAACAGCGACACTCCTGGTCATAACCAAGGTCAAAGGAAACCTGCGGGCTGGCCAAAGCCTCTGCCAAACCCCTCTCACAGCAGAACAGCTGCTGCGTTTGAGGGGACCTCTTGATTTCCATTGAAGGATAGACAGTTTTGGCCCTTCTGTAAGGCATGTTCTGCGGAAAAGCGTGACTATTCAGGGCCAGGATCGTGGCTTGAGCCCTCTGGGACTGTGGGGCGTGATGGGCTGCAATGGGTCAAGGGAAAATAGTTTCCAATATACTGAGTTATGAGTGCATAAAAGGTTTGCTAAGTTGTGGTTATTTACTGCTTTTAGTGGACAGTATTTTCGACCTCATCACGCTGGAGAATAAAGCAGCCAGCTGACCTCTTTATATTCATTCAAAGCCACCAAGGGTGCTTTAGCAATCTTAGCATTTTAACAGCCCAGGAAATACTCCTAAGAAAGGTAACTTCTTCGTGGTGATGTGTCCCATCTTGATGATCATTGGTGAGATAATCTGTATTTTGGATGGGACGTAATCCAAGAGCAGAACAAGTTTGCAGCTGGTATAGACAGTAGCAACCTGAGCATTTTGTCTTAATGTGCCCCAGTCCTCCAGTTATCCTAAATGCCAGGCATCTGGTTGTCAACTGTAACTGCATCTAGATCTTTTCTCACTGGAGTTTCCAAACCAATCTCCTGTACCTCCTGTCTGCTTCCTTCTCCCTTGTCCTCCCAAATGTCCATTGGGGTGCTAAGTAATGGTTTAAAAGCAAAATGCTTGTGTGGGTGTGGGGGGGGGCACAATTCGTGAAGGCTGATGAGGTCCTAAATTGCACACTCCTCGGAGTTACCCATGTCCGAACCTGTTTTAATTCTGTGCCCTGCGACTGGCCCCCCACACACTGTTCAGGAAGGAGGCTGAGGCCGTCCGTTTGAAGAGTTTAGATCCAGATTAACCCGAAAGGCCCACCTGAGATTTCAGGTGCCCCCCGTAGTAATTGGACTGCATGTAAGCGAGGGTCAGCTCCAGGCCACAGCTGAGTTTAGCCCACCTGACTCTTTTTCTCTTATTAAGAAAGAGCATGTAGACTTCTGGGGGTTGAAACTGTCTAATGAACTCTGACAGGTATGCGAAATCACTAATAAACACAAAATTCACATGCTGAAGAGTACAGTGTCCCTCACCCTTCCTGAGCCTGGGAACCCACTTTTAGAGAAGACAGTTGTGGGCTAGAGGGGATTCTTTTGAAAATTTTCAGTTGGGACTCTTCCAGCTGATTGGTACTCCCCCAAAAAGCCGGTCACGTTTACCACAGCAGACTCCAAGTGCCGTCTACTTCCTTGCAGCCGGCTCTCAGCCTTGCTGTCTGGAGAAGGGGGAACTACTATGGAAAGAACTCAAGCAGGCAGATTCCCCCTTGGCCAAGTCACATCCTGCCTTTGGATACAGCAAGTGAACATTCCAGAAAAAAAAAAAGTTCCTGTGGGAAGTGCCATGTTTAGCCATCACACCTACACCTGTGAGAAGGGGAGAGGTTTGTGGTCAGTTCCTGTCTGGCCCATCTCATGTGCTCCAATCATAACCATCCTTTGGTATCTTTAGTTTTATAGATGTAGTTATTTTAGAGAGAGCGCGTGTGCACGAGCGAGCAGGGGGGGAGGGGCAGAGGGAGAAGGAGAGGGAATCTCAAGTAGACTCCCCACTGAGCACAGAGCCCCACATGGGGCTTGATCTCACAACTCTGAGATCATGACCTGAGCCAAAATCAAGAGCCAAAGGCTCGACCAACTGAGCCCCCCAGGCACCCCACTCTCTTTAATTTTAAAAAGATGCCTTATTTTACTTCTTCCACAGAACTTGCTCTGTTTTACTGAGTCATCCATTAACAGCAGTCCTGAACACCCACCACCACCAAAGGCTTAATAAGAGACATTCAAGCTTTAATAACTGTATGTAAATACATTTGGTCAACTTAAATCCCTTAGCTCTGTGATAAAAATCAGCATATCAATATTTATTGAGAACTACACTACACCTAGCAACATGGATGATCTCAAAAACATCCTACTAAGTGAAAGAAGCCCGACACAGGAGATTGCATACTGTATGACACTGTTTGATGAAGTTCTGGGACAGGCAAAGCTAATTTGCGGTAAAAGAAAATGTCAGTGGAAGGATAGAGATGAACCGGGATCATCTTGAGGCTTCCTCCAGGGGAGGGATAAATCTGCATATCATAAGGGTGTGGGTTACACAGGTGTGTGCATTTATCATTAGTGCGCTTAGGATTGGTACATCTCACCTGTTCAAAAGAGACAAAATTGTTTAGTCAACTAAACTAATTATATGGGTGCTGAAATCTATAGAGGGAAGTGAAATGATATTTGCAGCTTGGAAATGCATTTAAAAATGAGATTATGGATGGATAGAGGATGGCTGGTTGGATATACACTGGAGCGAAATAGTGAAGGGTTAAGGATAAGATCTAGATTGGGGACATACGGTGTTCACATAAAATTCTTTCAAACGTCTCTGCCTGAAATTTCTCACTATAAAATGTTGAGGAAAAGAGTTCCCTGAATATGCCAGGTATTGTGTAGGGTGCCAGGATTACAGTGGCCATCACAACAGTGGACCTAAAGTTAAAGTTAAAGTAAGGGGCAGAGGGAGAAGGAGAGGGAATCTCAAGCAGACTCCCCACTGAGCACAGAGCCCCACGTGGGGCTTGATCACACAACTCCGAGATCATGACCTGAGCCAAAATCAAAAGCCAAATACTCGACCAACTGAACCAACTGTTTCCCCCCTTTCCTTGTCTCCCTAATACCTTTCTTCTTTCCAATAAATAAGAGAAGGCGGTCCATAAAGGGACCTGTAAAAAAAAATATTTTAATATCTTCCTTTTACTCATTTGCACCTTACAGAGGAATTAAGGCAAGTTCATGAGCCCTGTTCCGTAGAAGAGCAGATGGTGAGATCTTTCTGTTCCTTTCCGGCAGAACCAAAGATGCTATGTGTCCCACGAGCTCGTCCTTCCTTCTACCAACGTGCCCCCTCAGAGAAGGCAAGCTCCTTCCTGTAAGTGAACTCTGCCCAGGCATCTCTCCGAGGAAGCACGTTCTCTGAGCAGAAAACCACTTTCATAGGTGATTCTCCATCGTCCACATCACAAGCAGTTTTGAGAAAAAAACCTATGGACAGCAAGTGAGACATTAAAAAATTCAGGATAAAGTTATAGCTCCCACGGCAACCATAACCAGGCCACAAGTTTATCCATTTAAGCATAAACTAGGGAGATCCAGCCCTCTTTTTTCAAAGCTTCATTTCACATCCACAAGAGAGCTGAATTAATTTTCTTTGGAAACGAGAACTATGAATTTCTTGCATTATTAACAGTAATTTTGTATGAGCTTTCGTTTAAAGCATTGTTTTGGTTTGGCCTTGAGCTCAGGTATTTATAATTTTGCCTGTCCTGCCTCGATTCCATCTCACAGATATTATGTGGAAAGCTCTCAGGACAAAGTTCCGTGTCCACTGCCCCTTTAACAAGCCAATGATCAAAAGTCACAAAAAACCCAAGATGCAAAATCCAGGAACCATGGGACCGATTTCCTCATTTTACTCCTTGAATTAAAACCAAAGATTCTGTATGACCTTTCATAGTTTTATGTAGTTTTATAGTTACATAGTTTACTGGGGGAAAAAAGTTCTGCTTGTGAAATGTACCATTTTCTTATAGCTGAGAACCTTTTTGAAAATAAAAAAATCTTAGGTGTAAATCGCTATTAAATTGGCCTTCTCAAAACAATTATAAGTGATTCATTCACCCTCCTTCTTGTGATGATGATGTAGTGAGTTTTCTGTTCTGTAAATGACACCTGAACAACCTGACCCATAGGTTTTCTGGGATAGGATTTAAAAAAAAAAAACCCACCAAATTGGTCCATTTGTACAGTTGACTGATCTAAATGCAACTAACAATTTTCTGTAATTGCAAAGTGTGACTGAGCTCTTACAAACCTTTTCATCTCCTGAAAGGATCTGGAAATTATACTCTCAGAAGCAGGTAGCATGTGGAAACTACCCCAATACAATTCAGTCTGTGAGCACCTTTTCATCTTGTTTGCATGTGGCTTTTGCAAACAGGAGCAAACCCAAATCTGCCTCCAGATCTAAAAAAAAAAAAAAATTTTAAGAATTAGAGTAGTTGTTGGAACTTGGGAAAAGGAGAGCTAAATATATTCAGTTATCTGAGAAAATTTCAAAACACACATAAATGTGCGAGTCAAAGACAGGTGATTACACCTGCCAATGGCATGAAAGCCATAGGCTTTCCACTCACAGTATTTCATGTTTGGGTTAATGGTTCTCTCTAAATTACAAGACCATGTCTGTGTTTGACACTTTTGTTCTCAAGCCAGTGGTGCCTTTACTGATGGCTTTCTCTAAATTAGAAGTTATGAGGGACATGAAAAGTGGATGTTTGCAATACTTAAGTTCAGTTTTTCATGTGCAATGTAAATAGTTGTTTTTATTATTGTCTTTATGCCAAGAGTGCTCAAGGATGGCTAAAGAAACATTCACTTGAACACTGAAATATTGGCACAAGTACTACCTACAAAAGTCTAGATCCCTAGATACCAGTCATAACATACACAGATTTTTATAAGCATCATTTAAAAATGATTTCAGAACATGTCAAAGATTTTTTTCTTTCGAAAATGAACTTAAGGCACAGGAAACTTAAAATGACTGTAAAGGAGAAAGTTTAGTTTCCAGAAGATGGCTATGGCATCCATGGAAGTAGCAATATTTTTTTCGAAGGCAGGTAACAACCAGAGAAGTCAATTATACTATCTTAGGATAGTTTGGCAGGAATTCATATGAAAAGGAATGGAGGGGGGCGTTTAATAGATCACACATGTGGGGCATCTGGGCAGCTCAGTCGTTCAGCACCTGCCTTCGGTTCAGGTCATGATGCCACAGTCCTGGGATCAAGCCCCGCATCGGGCTGCCTGCTGGAAGGGAAGCCTGCTTCTCTCTCTCTCACGCCCCCTTCTTGTGTTCCCTCTCTCACCGTCTCTCTCTCTCTCTCTGTCAAATAAATAAATAAAATCTTGAAAAAAAATAGACCACACATGTAATATGTCTCAGTGGTGCAATGCACCTGCTAAAAATACTAGGGCCACATTCTGAAGCTGCATTACTAGAAATGTAGATTAGCAATCAAGGAAAAACCATAGTTCTAGCATATTCTACACTAGCCTTAAAACAACTGAAGTGTTTTGACCAGGTCTGGGCACCACTGTTTTTTAAAACTGTGGTAAATAGACATAACATAAAATTTGCCATCTTAACCATTTTTAAGTGTACGGTTCAAAAGTAAGTTCATTCGTGTTGTGAAACCAAAAAGAAAGTTCATATGTGTTGTTGTGAAACCAATCTCCAGACCTTTTTCATCTTCCCAAATGGAAAACTCTGTACCCATTAAACAACTATCTATTCCTCCCCTCCCCCAACCCCTGGCAATCACGATCCTCCTTTCTATGAATTTGACAACTCTAGCTACCTCACATAAGTAGAATCATACAGTATTTGTCTTTTTTTTTTTTTAAGGTTCATTTATTTGGGTGGGGCAGAGAGAATGTACCAGGTGGGGGAGGGACAGAGAGAATCTCAACTGGACTCTTTGCTGAGCTTGAAGCCCGACGCAGGGCTCGATCCTAAGACCCTGAGATCATGACCTGAGCCAAAATCAAGAGTCCAACACTTAACTGACTGAGCCAACCAGACGCCCCAACATTTGTTTTTTTGTGACTGTCATTTCATTTAGCATAGTGTCCTCATTGTTCATCCATGTCAAAGCCTGTGTCAGATTCTCCTTCCTTTGTAAGACTATATAATATTCCATTGTATGTATACATCACCTTTTGCTTATTCCCTCACTACTGGTAGACACTTGGGTTATTTCCATCTTTTGACTATTGTGACTAATGCTGCTATGAACATGCCTGTGCTGAACATTCAAGATGCTGCTTTCAATTATTTTGGACATACCCTGGGCACCATTTTTAAAAGTCATTTTGACAATGGGGCCATGCTCAGAAGAAGGTCTGCATTTTCAGACCTTTCAGCCCAGCAGTTGGAGGACTCAGGAGCGTCTAATTGGAGGAGAGTGGAAAGGAGGGATCCCCGCTGTCTGCAGTACTGGAAAGGCTGGCTTGAGTAAGAGCAGACTTGACATGCTGCAAACAGCACACAAAACTTAGTGGGTGGAGGTTACCAGAAAGCTGATTTTGACTCAGCAGAAAGACAAGCTTTGTTTTCATGAGAGCTATTCCTTAATGTCAAGGCTGCCTTAGAGATCAGTGAGTCCCTGCCAGTGAAGGTAATCAAACAGAGCTCGCTGAGACCACTGGACAGTGGCGGGAGACAGGGAGATTCTGTATCCTGGATGGGAGCCTGAACCAGCTGATGTCCTAGGAACCTCATCTCTAGGAGGCCATGGCAAGATTAACGGGTAAGATGGCAATTCAAGACCACACCCGAGGAGAGAATCTAGGAGCCAGTTTTTAACCAATGTAGTGTTGATGCCACTGATTGAGGATTAGTAGAGACTGGTGTGCAGGGGTGAGACCAGCATGGACCAGTCTGCTTTCTGAACTGATGGCTCAAGGATCCATCACACACATATTTACCAAAGGGCTGCAGCAAATAAGTCAAGTCTAAATGTAGCAGAGTTGATCATCACAACCCTGGCTCATTATTATCCTCTGTCTCTTGCTATTCTGAATGAGGTCTGAGGACCAGCAGCATTGACATCACCAGGGAGCTGGATAGAAATTTGGACTCTCAGCTTACCCCAGACCTTCTGAATCAGAATCTGCAATTTCACGATATCCCCAGGCAATTCGTATGCACAATAAGGTCTAACCAGACCTAAGACAGAAACAGTCTGTACTTAGGCAGAAGCTATCAAATGTTCTTTCCAGGAATGGTTGCAATACCGTATCGTTGGGGAGAAGTGTTGATTAGTCAAATCTATGTGTTGGTTGTCCTATCAGTGTCCTAATGGGAATTCCTCACTGTTATTTATCCAAGTAATATGTTTATATACTGTCATATTCTTCTTTTTGAAGATTTTATTTATTTGAGAGAGAGCACAAGCAGGGGGAAGGGGAGGGGCAGAGGGAGAAGAAGGCTCCCCGCTGACTGGGGACCCCAACACTGGGCTCCATCCCAGGGCCCCGGGATCATGAACTGAGATAAGGCAGACACTTAACCGACTGAGCCACCCAGGTGACCCTCTACTGGCATAGTCTTAAAAAATTCAGGAGGCTTTCAGGTAAAACATGTATGTAAATAAATATCAGGACCTAGGAAAATAAAGCTAAAAGAAGACGACCAAGATCAGGAGGAAAAGTAATAAGTTGAGTTGAGAATTGAGTTGAGAATTGGATGCTGAGCTTGCTTACAGCCAAGCAAATCAAGGAAATAGCTATAAGAGTAACTTTACCCATACAGAGCCCACAAGCTAGTCCCTCAGGTGAAGCAAAGCTTTGCCTGTCATTTTGTTATGAAAGATATACATGTATGTGTGGGTATATTGTTATAGCTATTTGGAGGACTGAGGTCTTACACATGTGGAATGCTGAGAAATACAGTTTTCTGAGAACGATGTACTATATAGGCTGGAAATTGAGGGCCCGATACCAAAGCGCTGCTCAGGGAAAGCGGGGTGGGGTGGGGACAGGGGTAAGGGAGGAACAGGTCTTTCTGAAAGTTTTGCTTAATCCAAACATGACCCCAACTATCTAGTACCATGGCTTTTTTTTTAATAACTGTTTAGCAACTATTTATCGAGTCACTGAATAAATTCTCATGTGTGAGAAATGATTAGGGATGAATTCCTAACAATTTAATTGTTCATATTCAAAAAATGTTCACAAATCGCCCTGTCCAAAGACCACTCCAATATGGGCCCTTACCGCAGGGCTTTCCTGAGGTAACTAATCTCCAGTTTATATGGTTGTGATGATTCAGCTCAGTAACACAGTGGAGTTTACCGCCCCCCATTATGTAAATTTCCCTCTTATATAGATGTGTAGATTTTGATGAAACTCAGTAAACTTTTCTAGGAAGTTAAACTATTGGGATAGAAGCCCCCCTTTTTTTCCCTCCATGAGGTAGGGTACTTATAAAAAGTCTTTTTGAGCACCGAAGCAGTGAAATAAGCCATTTAGCTTTCTCAAAAATGTAAGTTTTGCAAGAACGGTAATATGGCTAATCTGATATCAAAAAATACAACGCTTTGTTTTTTAAATGCCTTGACTTCTCCCAGACCTCTCCACTCCACGTGTACTAGTAGTAAGCTTATAAGCTTAGCTTCGGGGAATTTAAGTTTACTTCTCAAGCTTTCTTCATCTATCCTGTCCTGCCCTCATAATTACAGATGCACCTCTGATTGATTAATTGCAAAAATCACCCCAACTCCTTACCCCCCAACCGCATAGCCACAGGCCTTTGGGATGTCATTTCTGGGGCTCCTCCCACCAGGAGGTGTGGCCTATTTACCCACCCCGGAATGTATGCTGACCTTTTGAGTGGCTTTGGCTTAGAGAATGAAACACGGGTCCCAGTGGGGAGGCTGAGAACCTTGTATTCCTGAAATCTTGCCCATTTCCATACTCATTTTAGCTTCAAGACTCTGCTGTTGCCATGGGACAAGCTAGTTGTGCTGCAGGAGAACTAGAGAGTGTATGGAGGAGAACCGAATGAGCCCAGCAGAGGCCTTCCTAACCCAATCAGCAATCACCCGTTGACTGCGCACACACCAAGAAGCCCAGATGAGATCAGCCTACTGGGCCCACTTCAGCAAAGCCTCCCAGCCAGTTCGTAGACTCATGAGAAACAAAAACTGATCTTTGAAGTCTGTAGGATTGGGACTGGCTTGTTATGCAGCACTGCTGTGGCCATAGATAACTGATGTTATCTATGTAAGCGTGAGTGAAATGTTAAAGTAAGCAGAAACACAAAAATGGTGTGCAAGCCTGAAATAAGGGATGATTGTCACTAGCTAAGCGTAGCCTGGGGTGACCAATCTTAACAGCCTCTGCCTGAGAAAGGAAGCTGACAGGTAAGTTAAATTGGCATTGTTAGAGGAATTCTGGCTCTGCTCAAATTCTCTTAAAAAAATAAGTTATTTGCAGCCTCCCATAATACAATCATGACAGAGACTCTTGTAACCATAAGGTACTTAAATGTAATCGCTGGATGTCTTCCTTCCCTTCTTCCGTACTGACCATTACCCACAGCACGGAGAACTTTTGCCTCTAATGGACTGATCCTTGTCCCAGAGAGGGGTGGGATGTTATACTCTCTGCTGGTCAGTTTGGATGATTCCCAAACCAGTATACACCCATCATACTTGTTATTGGAATACATCGTTTAATTCACTCTTCCCTAAACTGGTGGAATAAGAATGCTTAAATATATATATATATATCACCTCTTTGCAAACTAAGTTGCATATAACTTGATAAGAATAAATGTGAGTAGCTACAAATTTATTCTTGTGGAATGAACGTGAGAAAGACAACTTGCTTCCCAAGTGTCTTTTCACTTTCCAATTTAAAGAAACCCCAACTGAACATTATAAATGAGGTGCTGTGGATGAAGCAAGGCTGGCCACGCTGGCCACTTAGAAAGCTTTGTCTTAGACCAGAAGCCGGGCAAATAAATAGCCATTTGTGGGATCCATGTGTGTCATGATTTATGATTCTGTCTTTAAATGGCATTTTTGATTAACCAATACTGGTCATGATTGCATCACGTAAGGTTTTATTCTATGAGTAGAGCTTGGAGCAGTGCCTGACGCATAGCAGGAGCATGGGAACTAAGTTGCTGAATGAATCTGTTGAATGAATTAGTTGCAAATTGCTGACAATATACATCACAACCAAACCAGACCTGTCTCCACGCACCAATGTGTTCCAATACTGAATGTGAAAACCAGTACCCTAGAAGCTGAGGGAATGGCTTAGCTTTCCAGCAAACCTCCCTACATATTGATTCTTGTATACCAGCTTGTAGAAGAAGGCTGAAATTGCAGGGGTTTGGCATTCCCTAAAGAGGTCCCACTACCATGTATCATATTCACCTGGACGGCTTGTTAAATCACAGATGTCTAGGGTCTACCACGGACTTTCTGTTTAGTGAATCTGGTATAGGACCCTAAAATATGTATTTCTTTTTTTTTTTTTAAGTATTTTTTCAAACTCTATTACAAAGCTATAATATTTAAGACAGTGTGGTACTGGCACAAAAATAGACACATAGATCAATGGAACAGAATAGAGAACCCAGAAATGGACCCCTAACTCTACAATCAACTGATCTTCAACAAGGCAGGAAAGAATATCCAGTGGAAAAAAGATAGTCTCTTCA
>CM053610.1:29068513-29145118 GCA_028646535.1 Procyon lotor
TATGCAGCCATCAAGAGAAATGAAATCTGGCCATTTGCAACGACGTGGATGGAACTGAAGGGTATAATGTTAAGCGAAATAAGTCAGTCAGAGAAAGACAATTAATCACATGATCTCTCTGATATGAAGAATTTGAGAGGCAAGGCGGGAGTTTGGGGGGGGTGGGGGAGAGAAGTGAAACAGGAAGGGATGGGGAGGGAGACAAACCATAAGAGACTCCTAGACTCATGAAGCGAGCTAAGGGTGGCTGGGAGGCAGGGGGGTAGGGATGGGGTGGCTGGGCTGTGGACATTGGGGAGGGTATGTACTATGTTAAGTGCTGTGAAATGTGTAAGCCTGATGATTCACAGACATGTACCCTGGGCAAATAATACATTATATGTTAATAAAAATTAAAAAAAAAGTCATAAAGATTTTATTTACTCATGTGAGAGAGAGACACACACAGAGCAAGAGAAAGAATCTCAAGCAGACTCCATGCTAAGCATGGAGCCCAATGTGGGGCTCCATCCATGGACCCTGAAACCGATAGGCAGATGACACTTAACTGACTGTGCCACCCAGACACCCCTAGAATTTGTATTTCTAATGAGCTTCTGGATGATGCTATTCAGGGACCAAACTGTTAATCACGGAGCTACAATAGCCTAAAAGTAGGCAATTACCAAGGTCATCTGGCCCTCCCCCTGTCTGTCTACCTTGTCCAGCCCATCTAATTCCTTCAACAATTACTAAGTCAGCCAAATAGGTTGAGAATGGGGATGGGGCAACCGAGATACATAAACCTAAGCTGTATTTTCAACAGTGTTGTTGCCTTCATGTATTACATAATTTAAACCTCGCAGCAACACTATAAAGTTGACATTAATATCTCCATTTTACAGTTGAGAAAATTGAGGTTCAAAAAGGCTATATGCTTTTATAACTACTCACCCAAATGGGGGACACAGCGAGAAGGCAGTAGGGCTAAGAGTCAGGGTGGGCCGAGACCAAAGGCCCCGTTCTTTCCACAACAGCCAAGGGGGATCTAAGTGATGTCATTAGGATGGACACTTGAGTCTAAAGCAGGGCTACACGGACATTAACGAGCATTTGTTAAAAGGGCAGATCCTTATTCTGTCTGGGGCAGGCCTGAGAGTCTGCATTTCTCATAAGCCCCCAGGTGATGTCAAGGCTGCTGGTCCCTTAACTCAGCTGGAGAAGTGAGGCTCTAAACCCCACTGGCATCGGTGCAGAGTCTGGGATGTCCCTCGGCAGGAAAGGGAGGTCCTGAAGGGTCCTTTAATCTTGCAGTACACACAATACAGTTTGCCTTTTATTTTGTCAATGCAGAATTTGAAGAGGGATCAAAAAGGGAATCTCTGTTAAAGGAATGAGCTCGAGGAGGAAGAGGAATGCCAAGGCCATATGTTCTTCTTGAGAATTTTTTTCAAAGATTTATTTATTTTTTTATTTGACAGAGAGAGCACAAGTAGGCAGAGTGGTAGGCAGAGCGGCAGGCAGAGGGAGAGGGAGAAGCAGGCTCCCTGCTGAGTAAGGAGTCCAATGTGGGGCTCGACCCCAGGACCCTGGGACTATGACCTGAGCCGAAGGCAGCTGCTTACTCGACTGAGCCACCCAGGTGCCCCATTCTTGAGAACGTATTTAGCTGAGGGAAAGGAACTGGGTTCAGAGTAAGAAAACCCACTGCTTGTGACCCACCAGGATCTCTGGGAAGCAACTGGGCCTCAGGTCAGCTGTTCCCCCAACCACAGAAGCCTATGATGGAAATGCGCTCTACCCTCCTGGGTACCACCAACAGGAAGAGGCAATGTGAACTACAGTGAACGCCGCTGCAAGGGCTGGGAGTTTCAGATCCTCTCTCCACACCTCTGTGACATAACTGTGACTGATTGATTCTCTTGACTTACCTATGGTGAAATTCACTCCTTTTGCTGCGTACTCCTGTGGGTTGTGACAAATGCAGTCATGTCATCGCCACCATCAAGATAGGAATGTTCCATCAGCTTGCACACCCCCTCACGCTGACCCTTTGTACTTAGCTCCTCCCTCTGTGGCCTAGAGCTCCGCCATTTCTAGAAGGTGCTACAGATGTGGAGCCGTACAGTGTCCAGCCTTTTGAATCTGGCTTCTTTCACGTAACACAAGGCACTTCGTGCTGTCCTGTGTATCAACAGTTTGGTCCTTTTTTATTGCCGAGTGATATTCCATTGGAGGGAGGTACCACAGTGTATTTATCCATTCCCAGGAGAGAGATCTTTGGGTTGCTTCAGTTCTTGGTGATCATGAGTAAAGAGAGCTATAAACATTTGCGTACAGGCTCCTGTGTGGACATAAGCTTTCATTTCTCTTAGGTAAATACTGAGGAGTGAGTTTGCTGGGTCATTTGGTAAGGTTACGTTTATAAGAACTGAATTGTTTTCCAGAAGGGCTATACCATTTTGTGCCGCATCTTGCAATGGGTGAGTGATCTTTCTGATCTGCATGCCCTGCAGTGTCCCTAGGCTGCAGACACGTGCAGTGTAGACAGCTTTCACTTTAGGATCTCAGGGAGGTAGCTGCCAGGAGCACGAGCCACCTGGGAGAAGGCCGGGGTCAGATGTTTCGAGAAAGTGAGGGAAGCTGGGCTCACCTCCCCCAGCTCCTCCCAGCTTCCAGGCCCATCTGCTGAGGCCTGCATGCCTCCTCCTTGAGGGAGGCTTTGAGCCCACCTCTCTCTCCCACAAGTGGGCAATCCCCAAAACACCACCCTCCTGGGTCAGGCTTTGTTGCCAGATAATGTGACTTTGAAAAGAAGTCCTTCCCCTTCCCCTTAAAAGGAGGCTAAGAAAGGCTCTCAGATCAATCCTCAGCAGATACACCAAGTCACACAAAGCTCCAGCAAATCCTTTATTCTCTCCTTGGAGCAGCTGCTGCAACACCACCCCCACGCCCTCCCCGGCTCTGCCCCCGGTGGAAACCTGAAAGCTATTCATATCATTTAATCCTGTGGAAAATCCTCTCCGCGCTCTCTCACCGAGGTGCGGTTGGCTGGAGGTAAACCTGGGCTTAATTCTTATGCTGGGAAGGAGCTGAAAGATGTCACATGATTTGACATCGTATTCAGGAAGCTGATTCTTCCCTAATCTAGAAGCTTCTACTCATAACCCCTGTTTGAGAGTGGTTAAAATAAGGTCTTCAAGGAAAAGCAACAATTGGATTTTCTTTTAACCATGCATTAACTTCAGAAAAGTTAGCAGAACAGAGATGGTTGGTGGGGGAGGGGGAGAGGGGCATTGGGAGGGTGGTGAGTAGATTTTCGCCTATAGATTGTTAAGGATCTCTACCAAAATTTTTATAGTCTGTCTTAGACATGGCTAAAGAAAGCTAAGACAATTTTACCATACTGCCAAGCACAGGCACAGATTTTTTTTTTTTTATTTAAAGTAATCTTTGCACCCAACATGACACTTGAACTCACAGATCAAGAGTCATATGCTCTACGGACTGAGCCAGCCAGGCACCCCACAGCCACATACCTTGGGTCTCTCCCCTGCCACCGAGAAGTGTGAGATCTTATAGCTAAGTTCTTTAATTTTAAAAAACTTGGTCATAAGATACGACCATATTCAGAATGAGCACCAAACCTACTCTTTTGATCCCAGAACTCACTGATACATGAGTGACAAGCTCCCAGACAGTCTCAGATCTTTCCAGGCTGAGAGAAGTCTCCTCATAAGGGTTCCATAGTTCATACAGTTACAGAGAAAGCAAAAGAACGTAGGAAATTTCACCCATGTTTCAAACAATATGTTCCTTCTGGCTTGTTTCAGAATGCCAGTAGGATCCTTTATTAAGCTTCTGCTAATGTAGGATGGCTCAGGAGGCATACAGATACAAGGTTGTCCTGGAGGCTTTTGTAATCTTAAGGTACCTGGAAAAAAACCGAAAACATTAGAACTGTAGCAGGGAGACGGTGTTCACAATCTTCATTGCACATTGGAATCACCTGGGGTAGCCTTAAAAGGGCTTGCCGCTGGGCCCCAGCCCCAGAGAGTCTGCTTTAATTGGGATATTAGGCAGCCTAGGCAGCGAGAGCATTGAAATCTTCCAAGGAGGGCCAGCTTAGCTCTGGCTTCACAAGCTGTGTACTAAGAAGGCGAATGAGTCAATGACAAATCAATGACCTTCCCTTCTCCAGAAGGCCCATCAGATGTCTGTCTCATGGCCACCGTGGGACAGGAAAGTTGGGTTAAGGGAAGCTGTAGGACATACAACAGGACTGGGACCTGCAGTCCTAGGGTAAGAGAAACTGAGAATGCCACGTTTGTCAGGAGGAGAATGGGATTGACCAAAGAAGGAGCCAGAAAGAGGGGAGACCCTTTAGAAGAATGTGTTG
Organism: Procyon lotor; assembly: GCA_028646535.1. Taxonomy (NCBI): domain Eukaryota; kingdom Metazoa; phylum Chordata; class Mammalia; order Carnivora; family Procyonidae; genus Procyon; species Procyon lotor. The sequence goes on from CM053610.1 coordinate 29,072,892, forward strand.
CGGATGGTGCTTCAGAAGGTAAAATTGCTTTCACGTGTATTTTCTCTTACGCCTACCGAGGCAGGGAAGCATGAAGAATACAAGACAGAGTTGGGTTAGAATCCCAACTCTGCTACTGATTATCCCTGGAACCTCGGGCAAGTTCCTTAACCCTTCTCAGCCTCAATTTTCCCATCTGTAGGATTGAAATAATAATAGTGCTTTCCTCACAGGGTGGCTGGGAAAATTAAGTAACGTGTGTAAGTTACTTAATTTTGAAGTAACATCTGATGGGCCTTCTGGAGAAGGGAAGGTCATTGATTTGTCATTGACTCATTCGCCTTCTTAGTACACAGTTTGTGAAGCCAGAGCTAAGCTGGCCCTCCTTGGAAGATTTCAATATGCTTAAGTCAATGCCTAGCACATGGTAAGCTCTCCCCAGGTTTTAACTGCCATTGCCATTATCCTCACCGTGGTGTGGGCGGTGGGGCGCAGACCTCAGGTCAGCCTCAATCCAGGGATAAAGGGGAGAGGGAAATGAGTAGGGTTTTTTCCCCCAAACAGAGTAGAAACTAAAAAATTCCAGAAACTAAAGCTAAAGGAGCTCTTTGAAAAAGACATGATGATTGATACATTTGAGCTCTGAGAGGCTTCATTTATCTCTAAAGAAGTGTATTTGTGCTTGACATCTTTGGAAGGAACAGAGGTAGAATGTAATCAGGAAGCGAGGCAGGTTGTATCACGCAGCGGAAAACTTGCTGTGTTGATTTGAGTTGAGATGGAAGCATCTCTGACTTTTGGATTCCACTTGGACCACACATGACAGCACAGAAGAGTGGGTCGGGGGCCAGGCCCTAATCAGTGGTGATGAGTCCCGGGCTTGAGTGAGCACACCCAGGAAAGAGAAGCAAGATGCGTGTGGAGGAGATACTGGTGTGTGCGTTTGAGAGGTTGTTCGTAGGTCATAAGCGATAGTATGGGATGGGCACCTGGAGGGTGAACACAAGGTGGAGTCCAGAGGAGGCTGGTGACAGCCCGCTCTTATTTGAGAGGGTTTGTTTCATTTTCTGGCTCTTGAAACTATTCTTCCTTTGCGCTGCCACAGGAAAAATGAGAAGGGTGGCAGGAAGTGTCCAGTGTTCCACCAAAGATCAAAGTTAATGTATCCCTGTTGGTTTTATGGCCTCACGCGAAGGCACAGATGGCAGTCACCAAGCTCCCTTGTTCCTCTGGGATCCTGGGCACCTGCTCTCTCCTGCCTGTCCTTCTGCTGAGTCCTTCCTGAATTTCCAAAGTCCTTCAGGGGTGGACCTCTTAGCCAGCTGCTGGGCCATTCCCTAAGATCTCACGATTAGGTATACATAAGCATCACTTTGGAAAATTATGAAGCAGATTTGCCCTCCTCCCCCAGCCCCGATTGGGATTCTTCAAGTGTGGGGGGCGGGGGTACTGGGAACCTGCTTTTAATGAACTTGCAGCTGCCACTGCTGATTTGAGGTCTACACTGCAGGTAGTCTACCCTAGCCAACCTCAGGATTCTTTTTTTTTTTTTTTTAAAGATTTTATTTATTATTTGACAGAGAGATCACAAGTAGGCAGAGAGGCAGGCAGAGAGAGAGGGAGAAGCAGGATCCCCGCCAAACAGAGAGCCCGATGCGGGACTCCATCCCAGGATCCTGAGATCATGACCTGAGCTGCAGGCAGAGGCTTAAGCCACTGAGCCACCTAGGCGCCCTCGACCTCAGGATTCTTGACTGTATACTGTTGCTTATCTACTAAGGGAGGGATTGGACCTCAGTAAATTCTCTAGGGGATGTTAGTTGGAACTCTGGCCTCAAATGTTAGCCCTTTCAGAGGAAATTTGGGGGGCGATAGCCAAGTTCTTCCAAGGAGAGTCACCAGTCCTTATTGTGTCCCACCTGAGCACATGAGATACAACAGTGTAAGATGGGGGTAGGTGTGTCCCTACAGTTTTGTAAATTTAGTCTGCATGTCCTGTATTTTTTTTTTTTACGATTTTATTTATTTATTTGACAGAGAGAGAGAGAGATCACAAGTAGGCAGAGAGGCAGGCAGAGAGAGAGAGAGAGAGAGAGAGAAGCAAGCTCCCTGCTGAGCAGAGAGCCCGATGTGGGGCTTGATCCCAGAACCCTGAGATCATGACCGGAGCTGAAGGCAGAGGCCTTAACCCACTGAGCCACCCAGGTGCCCCCTGTATTTTTTTTTTTTAAGATTTTATTTATTTGACAGAGATCATAAGTGGGCAGAGAAGCAGGTAGAGAGGGGGAAGCAGGCTCCCTTCATGTCCTGTATTTTTGTGCCTGGGGAGTTGTCAAGAAGGAAGACACTCTCTTCTTAATGAACTTTTTGACAATTTTGTCTACTCCCCTGAACCAATTTGTTGTTTGAGTCTCAAACCCAAAACTCTCCACAAGGGAGGCTTTTGTTTCTCTTTGATCGGTCAGAATGAAATCCTCAGTTTGGTTTGACCCCGCCTTACTCTCTGGACCTAGCAGAGAGGTCTCTGGACCTTATACAGTCAACAGATGCCGCCTTTTTTAGGGACAAACTCAAATCCAAATGTTCTGCCAGAACAAAGCCCTCTGGTTTCTTTAAACGTGTGGACTTCCGAGGTTTGGTAACCAAAGGGAGCCTCTGCTGCTTCTCAGAGACTCAAAGGTCTTCCGACAGACGGCCACACGGAGAAATCAGATCAGCCCAGAGTTTGGTGTAAACAAGTCCATCTTCATTCCTATTTGGGGTTTGTAACTGCTTGGATAGCTGAAAAACTCAGTGTGGAGTCATTTTACCTAGCTAGTTTTATTTTGTAGACTCACCACCTATCCCCAAGGCAGCCTCAACGGAGTGAGGGCCGGTGTAAGAGGTGGTTCTTAGGCAACAACTGGAGTTTATTTTGATCTCTATCTTTTGAAGCCAGAAACTGTTCATGTGTGACTTTAAAGAAAACCGTGATTTTTTTTTTTTTCCTAGAGCAAAGCTACAATTTGAAGGCAGGATTCTATTAAAAACAGACAAATAATTCTCATTCCTTCCTGGTCCTGCCTATTGTTTTCCTAAGTTTGTTTGGATTCCCAGATTGAATCCTGCTGGTTAACCCTCTGAAGAGAGGGTCCCGGCCACTGCCATCCCGTGAGGTGACGGTCTCATAAGCTCCTTGGGGAACACATCCTGTTTCTCCGTCAAAGAGACATTTGGAGGATGTGGGAGAATGTCTCCTGTCTTCCCCATTCAGAGAGCCTTTATTTCCTCTCTCTGTTTTGTCTGTAGACTGCTTCAGCCCTAAGAAGAAATTTTGGTCAGGGATCAGTATCACGTACAGGTAATAAGTAGTAAACTATAGGGTTGGTTTAAGAGACCCATGACCCTGCCCTCAACAAATACTCCCTTCCCTCCATCCATGACACGTACTCATCAAAGACAGTGATCTGATGCTCACAGGGCACCTTTAGATGCATCAGCTGATGACTCTCTATGCCTGCCACCCTCCTCCTGTGCCATGGCCAGCATCCCTCATCACGTGACCATGGATCCCTTTTCCCAGGGAGCCCTGATGTGCCCAGCATTCTTTCTGAAGCCAGTGCACATTATCACGGCTGGGTTGCAATTTACTATCCACCCCTGAGTCCAACACTGACTTTTTTTTTCAGAGGACAATTTTTTGGAAATGGCAACCTAGTGACATTGTCATCTTGGTGTGATTTTGACTTTTTTTTTTTCCTATGTCCACATGCTCATTTAGACAGAGCGATGCCACGCTGTCCTAGATGTCCTCGCTTTGTGGAGGGTACAGGTCCTCACCGGTACGTGCAGAGATAGTTGGCTGTGTACACAAGTAAGCTCATACTTGCTGAGAAAATTCCTAATTGAGAAATAATGAGGGGAAACTCTTTTTTTTTCCCCTCAGTCTAAACATGAAAGATCCACTGCTGATTAAATATATCTGGTAAGGAATCACTTCTCCTCGGCTTTAAACTGAAACCTCTAAAGCCTCTTTCCCAGAATATTCCAAGTACAAATGGGCAAGTTGTATTATTTCCAAGTTGCCTTTTTCCTCAGGGAAAACGAGTGTCGTCTGAGACTCACAGACACGGAGCTCTGCGCATCCTGATAAAGTTAGAGACGTTAGGCTAGCAAAAAAATCCAAATAAACAGATTTTTCAAACAAACCAGCTTTCCTTTTGGTAGCTGAAAAGGAAACCCCACATCCAGGAGGAATGTAGATCAAAGCAGAGTCTACAAATGATGCAGAAACACATAAAATAACAAACAAGCCTGGTGGGAAGAGGGAACTTTTGGTAAAAGAATAGGCCTCTTCAAATTACACTGAAATTGAATGCAAGATTGCAAGCAAAGATACATGAGTTGGGAATACAAAGCTATAGTTTCTTTCCCCGTTTTGGAGCCGAGGGTATACCTTTAATAGGTCAGATTGGAAGCCACTAAAAGCAACGGACAAAAGAGAGGCCTCCTGTTGGAAATCTTGCCTCGTTTACCTTTTGCGGTCACCTCTGCCTTTCTCTTTCTCCGTGTGAAGAGGACAGAATAATCAGTCAGCTCAGGCTGTCAAGGTAGAACCCGCATTACCCCGTGCCTTCCATGTCCAATGCTGAGCCTGTTTCACTCTTGCAGACCTGGTTCTGTTTAAAAGTGTTCTCAGGCGACTTAGATTTGAAATTGTTGACATGATGACGTTTTCATTCAGAGGCTGTCCTTTTCCCTGGTGTTAAAGTTTATTTGGGTTAAACTCTCAGCTGGATCACAGTTAGCAAGGTACAAAACCCGCTCTTAGGACACTTTATCCTTGGGAACGAAGCTCATTTAAATCCTATCTGTGTTCTGATAATGAGGCGCTAAGTGGCCACTGATGGCACGAAATACTATTGGACGGACGACTATTTAAAAACCAAGATTACTGTCAACGTGAAGGGTCTTATGTTTTTTAGGAACCATTGGAATGAATACTGGGGAGTGTTAGAGTCCTCTTGAAGGACCTTGAGGTGTTAAGTGCACATTGAGCTGAGCTTCTAACTCATATACTACCTCCGTTTGGAAAGGGGAGTTGATTGTCACTTTTAGGTAATTTTTAGTAACTTGCCCCTCAAAGCAGCACTGGTATCACGTGGGGGCATTACCTGGGATACATTCCTTGGAGTGGAATTTCGAGTCACTGCGTATATTTATCTTCAGATATATTGGCTGCTTGACAAGTTGCTCTTCCCAAAGGTTGTATCAATTTACACTCCCACCGCTGGGTAATAATTCTGTTTCTTGTTTCATATTCTTCCTGATAGTATTATCGGACCTCAAAAATTATTTTTAGCAATTTTTGATGGATGGGAAATGGTATTTCCTTTCCATTTGCATTTTCCTGGTTATTTGTGACATCGATTACCTTTATAGATGATTATTGACGTTTGGATTTCCTCCTCGGGGGAAATCCTTTGCCGTCCTCTTTCCTTCTGAGGTGCTGGTCTTTTTCTTGCAAATTTGTAGAAGTGAGAGATGTATTCTGGATACTTCTTTGTTGTTGTTAGCAGCCTTGAAAACATCCTTCTAAGTCTGTGGTCTGACTTTTTCACTTTTTTTTTTTTTTTTTAGATTTTATTTATTTGACAGAGAGAGAGATCACAAGTAGGCAGAGAGGCAGGCAGAGAGAGACCGGGAAGCAGGCTCCCCGCTGAGCAGAGAGCCTGATGTGGGGCTCGATCCCAGGACTCTGGGATCATGACCTGAGCAGAAGGCAGAGGCTTTAACCCACTGAGCCACCCAGGCGCACCGACTTTTTCACTTTTTTAATGGTATCTTTTGATGGGCAGAAATGTTAAGTTTTAATGCAATTGAATTTATTGATCTCTATTTCTGTGATTTGTGGGGTTTAATGTGTGTGTTGTTAGGAAACTCCTTCACCTAAAATCATAAGGAGGCTTTCCTATATTGTCACCTTTAGGCTTTTAGACCACCTGGGATGGATTCTTGTGGGCAGAGTAGTGCAGGGATCTAATTAGATGTGTAATGAGCTATCTCCCCAGCACCATTAATACATGGTCCATTATTTCCTCAATAAACTATAATGCCTCTTCTGTTACATGTCACATTCGGTATGAATGGGATCATTTCAAGAATCTCTACTATCCTACTGACTTCTGTTTATCTTTGTGCCATTGCCACATTACTTTCATTGCTATCACTATATATAAAAATACTAGATTTTAGTAAACTAATTTCTCCATTCACCCTCATTCTTTCTCAGAATTGATTTAGCTATTTTTGCACCTTTGCCCAATAATCTGATTGTCAAGATCCATGAAGAACTTTGTGGACATTTTCATTGGAATTGTATTAAAATTTTATTTTAATTCGCAGACTGATATTCTCATGATTTTGTCATCCCACCCCTGAACATGGTATATTTCTCTATTTATTAAAGTTATTTATTAATATCTTTTGATAAAGAATTTATAGAATCCTTGCATATCTTTTGTTAGGTTCTTAGTTACCTTATTTTTTTGTTGTTGCTGTCAGTTTTTATTGTTTGCACGGAGAACTCTGACAAACACGTTTGTATTTATGCTGCAAGTTTAAAATGTATTAGGTGCTCAGAGGGCTATCAAAAATACAGTTCTTGACTCTGTATTTCTCCTTATAGAAGAGCAAAGACAGATGTGGTGCCAATCATTGTTAGATTTAGTTGATGCTAACTAGGTAGTAGAGAAAGAGGGTGAGGCCATAGGTGAACAGGTTTAGTTGGAGAAGGGCCTTATAAGAGAGAAGGAGCTGGGAATTTGAGATGTATTTCAATAAAGAACTGAAATGCAGAAGTTCAAAGAAAACCTATGAACATAAACATGTATTTAGGTGACAGAGGGTTGAGGATAGGAAGAGAGAAGACTGAAGCCAGTCTCTAGATAGTCTTGAATGCCACAATAGAGCATTTGGGTTTTAGCTTCTCCTCCATAGGGAGTCTTCCAAAGTTGGGTGATATGTTGCGCCATGATAATCTGACCATTCCCTTCCTACAAAGAGGCAAGCTGGCCAGGAGAATAGGCTTACCTTGTGATAAATCTTGTAAGTTCATTTTGGTACAGAGCTGGGTGTGAATCGAGACAAAATGGTTGTTCAACATGACATCAAATGGATTAAAGTAAGTTTTAGAGTCAGTATAATCTCAAACAGTATAATTTCACACAAGAAAAGCTAGAATTCAAAGAACAGCCAAAGCTGGGAGGCCCAAGGCCCCCACAAAGTATGTCCTCTTGCACTTGCATTTTCTTTTCTAAATAGTGTTTTATTACCAGGATTTTCCAATGGATTCTTCTTGGGGCTTCCTGAAACATGGTAGAAGTATGGGCTAGAGCTGACTGAGCCATGGGAAATTATCTCTTGGTATCTGTGACCTTCATGAAAAGGTCTTCATTATTCTCAACTGCTCAAGTGCTTTATTTTCTTGCTCCTCAAAATTTCTTCTCAGTTTCACTGAAAGTTCTGCATGCTCTTTTCTCCATTAAGCATCATGCATTCAGTTTCCCAAAAGAGCTAGAGTGTGGTAGAAAGAGAGACACATCTCAGCGTCATTGACAGTGTTGCCTTGAAAGCAATGGGCAAGGTGGGGGTGGGGGACTGACAGAGCCTGGAGTCAAGGTGTTGCTGCCAGCTGTCAGAGGGGACCTTAAGGATGTGCAATTTTGTCTTTTTAAAGCTCAGGGGACGCTCTCTGAAGTAGCTAAGGGGCATGCTTACCAGGCCCATCTCAGCTTCACAGAAATCCCATCCCAGCTTCACAGAAATCCAAGGATCTTTCATTTTCTGAGGGTGTTGATGTCCCAGGAAGACAGAAGCAGACAACTCTGCTGCATGTTTCATTCTCAAAAGCAGCAAAAGGCCCCGGCCGGAGTGCCAGCTGCTTCCTCCTCATGGTGTCTTTAAGACCTTGGAGTTCCCTTTCTGCCTTTTCAGTTACCTGGTGAGAACTTTATACTTAGCTAACAATCTATTCTATTCTCTCTCATTAGTCACTGGTGTGATCTCTTATAGTGTGATCTCTTATGCCTAACTAGACTAGTGGTTTTCCAACTTCAAGCTGTATCAGAATGCGCTGCATGGAGGTGCCTGGATGGCTTGGTTAGTTAGGCATCTGACTCTTGATCTCGTCTCAGGTCTTGATCTCAGGGTTGCAAGTTAAGGCCCCACATTGGGTTCCAGGCTGGGTGTGGAGCCTACTTAAAAAAAAAAAAAAAGAAAGAAATGCCTTGGATGACTTGTTCCAACACAAATTTCTGGTCCATCTCCAGAGTTTCTGATCCAGTAGGTATGGATGGGCTCAAAAATTCTCATTTCTCGGGGCACCTGGGTGGCTCAGTGGGTTAAAGCCTCTGCCTTGGCTCGGGTCATGATCTTAGGGTCCTGGGATCGGGCCCCGCATCGGGCTCTCTGCTCGGCGGGGAGCCTACTTCCCCCCTCTCTCTCTCTTCCTGCCTCTCTGCCTACTTGTGATCTCTCTCTCTGTGTCATATAAATAAATAAAATCTTTAAAAAAAATTTCTCATTTCTCGAAAGTTCTCACATGATGCTGATGCTTCTGGCCCAGGGACCACACTTTGAGAACCACTGTACTAGTTAAAGCCAGAAGTTCAGCCTGCCTCAAAGGGGTATTTGTCTCAAGACAATGATAAAATGCCTCAGAAATAGTAAGCAGCCCCAAGGACACCCTACTGGCTAATGAGTTAATGATGGTTTAACAGTATGAAGGGTGAGGTCCAGGGTGCTCTATGCAGTAGGAAAGCAAGTGCATGTAGTCAGCTTTTCTGCAGTGTGTTGGGACAGGAGGTTTCACTCCAGAATGGTGTGCTAGAGGGTTACAGGAGGTCATCGAGAGGATGTGACTTCATTGACCCTTGAGCTGGATCCAGGGAATTGGAGGCCCCTTGCACTGCCCTGGAATATACAGTCTTTCCACAGTGGGGGCCATATTTTAGGACACAGCCTTAAGAGAGTGATGTGTTTTGAAGTCATTAGAACCATATAGGTGACTGCATCCAGGTAAGCCCTCTTATGTAAATGTTTAAGATTCTGGTGGGCAGGTGCAGAGATCTACTTATCATGCCACCACCCAGGACAAGTCCTGAAATAAGTTCTCTTACTTTTTTTTTTTTACAGTAATCTCTATACCCAACATAGGACTTGAACTCATGACTCTGAGATCAAGAGCTGCATGTTCTACCAACTGAGCCAACAAGGTACTCCAAGTTCTTTGCTTTTTAAACCTACCACCTACTGATCCAGAGGGTCTGCCTTTTTCTCCACTCTCTTCTTGCTCTCCATGTATGGAGTCCAGATTTAGATTTCACCTGTGAAGCTTTTGAGGTTTTGAACCAACATAGAGGTGGCATTTTAAGAACCCATAGGTCTTGGATAAGGAGTTGTTCAAGAAAGAACTACACTAAGTGGATCCAGACAATAGTGTATTTGAATGTATCTTTACATTTAGGGCTTTTTTTTTTTTTAAGTGGAGGAGGAGTGTTTCAGATTTGCCCCTTGTATATTTTGTCATGCCAACAAATGAAAATAAAAATTCAGAAGCTTCCACCTGGGGAAGATGAGTAGCTTCATCTTTGGTTGTTCTTCATACATTTTTTTTATTATGTTTAGTTAGCCAGCATACAGCACATCTTAAGTTTTTGATGTCATGTTCAATGATTCACTAGTTGCATAATGTCCCCAATAGCTGAACTGTAGAAGGAGCTGAGATGCCCTTCGACAGATGAATGGATAAGGAAGATGTGGTCCAGATACACAATGGAATATTACTTGGTCATCAGAAAGGATGAATACCCACCATTTGCATAGACATGGATGGAACTGGAGGGGTTTATGCTAAGTGAAATAAGTCTTCATACATTTTGATAGAAATGCACTTGGTGTTGTTTTGTTTTGTTTTGTTTTTTGCTTGCCTGGCATGTTCTGGGAGGGAAGTGAGCATCTCAAATCATCCCTACAGCATAGAAACCATGAAATAAATGAGATACTGCTTTTCCACACATCCTCAGAATCATGCTTGGCTTGGGTGGTAGTGAGGTCAGGGGACCAGACAGGGAAAGGAGAACATTGCAGTTGTCAAAAATCAAGAGGACATGAATTCAGGGAAGGACAAGACAATGGGAATGCCAAAGCTTATTGAAACGGGTTTACTATGACAGCACAACAAATTATCTACAACCCTGTGGCTAAAACCAGCAACAGCTGCAACATTCATTCATTACTTGTATCAATATTTATTTTGCTTATGAATCTGTAAGTTGCCCAGGGTTTTGTGGGGACAGCTCACCTCTGCTCCATTCAGGATCATTTGGAGCAGCTTGAAGGCTGGGGCTGGAAATCCTCTGAAGTTTCCTCACTCAGATGTCTGGTGGTTGATGGTGGCTGTCAGCTGAAACCTTAGCTGGGATTGTGGAGGGAACGCTGACACCTGACCTTTCCAGGGTGCGTGCATTTCCTTACAGCCTGGTGGCTGCATTCCCAAAGGTGAGTAAGGAGAGAGGGAGAGGGGGAGAGAGAGAGGAGGGAGCAGCAGGCAGAAACTATATCTTTTTAATGACCTAGCAGCCTTGGAAGTCTCCTGGCACCAATTCTTCTGCATCCTATTGACTTGACAGCGCAGTCAAAAGCTCCAGCCCAGAATCAAGAGAAGGAAACATGGACCCTACTTTGCAGGGTGAGAGGCAAGTCTTGGAACAGCATAGGGCATCAGAGACATGGCTGTGGCCACTTTTGGAAAACATAGTCTGCCACGCCATTTAACTTAACCTGTACCCTTGCCTAAGACCCCGATCACCATCTTTATAACAAGTCCCAAGGTCTCTGACATCTTACATGAGAACAGAGCTAATTGGATTCTAATCCTGATGGAGATTCTAAGTAATTCAGAGAATAAGAAGGCCATACTTTTGGATCTGCTTCTGGATCCCATGCAGTCTGTGGACTCTGGGTCTGGGGCAGGTGTTTTTGGTCCACGTGCTTAGAGAAACACATCCAACAGTGTACAGAGAAAGAAAAGAACAGAAAGGGAAAGAGGAGACAGCTTGTTCTTGCTGGAACTTGTAGCTCCCTGCTAGAACTCCAGCTCTCTTGTAATGCCCCACTAAATTTTGTAATCTTGAGTTATATGAGGCACTCTTGAATCCTATGAAACAATCCCCCCCAACCCCTTTTACTGAAACTACTTTGTGTGGGTTTCTGTAGTTTGGGTGGATTGTAGTGCAGGAGAAGACACTGCTCCAATGGAGGGTTCCCCTAGCAGCAAGCTGCTTTGCACTCCGATGCCCCTGGATCTGTGTTCCATGGTTCTTGCCCTTTGATTTTATGCTCCTTATCAAGGGTGGCCCCACCCACCCCACCCATTATTCCTCAACTGATATTGTAGGCTCAAACAAATATCTCACGGAAATAGACCAGGGTAAGTGAGCACTTATTCTGAACCAGCTAGATTTTCAAGTTTTATTTATACGAAAGGCCACATGGGGAGATATTTAACGGACACATTTTACAAAGAATAGTAAGGTAGAGTACTCTGCCATGTTTTCTGTCTGGACTGCTCTCAGTGTTCTCTCTGCCCCTTTTCACCAGTTCAGGGTTCTCATGGCTCAGCCTCTGTGTGCTTTGATTCCCAACAGTGGGAACTACTGGCTTTCTTTGGAGGACAGCCCTTGGGCTGCTGGCACTGCTTTGCCCACACGGCAAGTACCTAGAAGTTGATATACCCTGGGTGCAGCCTGCAGCCAACAACTGACGGATGTAGGCATGTTGACAGCCTAGTTCCCTTGCCTCCATGTGGGACAACTTCTTTGATATGATTTATGCTTCACAGTGACCTGCAATATCAGGCTGAACTTGACTTCTTATCATCACCTTCTTTGGCTCCCTTTGCCCTGTGCTGGTTCCCTCATTCCTTTACTATTTCTCCTGGGAGTTCTTCTGGAATAGAGGGAGAGGTCAATAATTCTGTGCACATGAGTCTTTGTCTTAGGCTCTGTTTCCAGAGAACCCAACCAAAGACATGGACTTGTGTTTCTTGGGAATGGAATATGTTGCTGTGGTAGGAGAAGGGTCTTTCCAACGATTGAACTTAGATTCAAATCCCTGCTTATAGGATTGACTTACTCTACAGACATGGATGCAGTTCACTTTTCTAATTTTGTCTCCCTGGGGGTATTAATTACTGCCTTGTACTACAGTCTTATAACACCTATAGATATTATCTCTATAAATCTGTAAATACAAACTAACAGAGACTGAAAGATATAGACTGACATCATCCAATGAGACTTTCTGTGATCATGGAAACATTCTCTGCTCTATTCAATATCATAGTCTCCAGCCATATATGGCAGTTGAGCACTTTAAATGTGGCTAGTATGACAAGGGAACTGAATGGCTACTTTTTGCTAGTTTAAATTTAAATATATTTAGTCACATGTGGCTAATGGCTACTATATTTGGCAGTACCAGATACAGTAGGTCATAGTATTATAAAGTTAATTTCCTGATTTTTAATAACTATACAGTTGGTTATAATAGACCTTGATTTTGGAAATATACACAGAAATATTTAGGGACAAAGAGGCATCATGTCTATTACTTATCCTCATATGATTTAGAGGAATATATATATTTATGTATAAAGCATTTAGGGAATTCAAGTGAGAGGTATATGAATTTTTGGTACAAAGGAAAGGGATTTAAAAAAGCACTAAATTTTTAATTTCATAATAATAAACCCAAAGAGAATATTTAAAATTGGTTACTTAAGAGGTAGCCATATACAGATATTATTTAAGAATATGAATGTAAGTATTTGAAGAAAATAATTGAACTACCTGAAATACTGAAAATGTCCATAAATTTTTCCCATCCCATTCTGTGTGCCCCTTAAAATATAATTTTGAAGATCTGCCTATCAAAAGGCAGTTGATTTCCCATTGGGGAAGGTATGTGCTGTGGTGAGCACTGTGAATTGTGTAAGACTGATAAATCACAGACTTGTACCCCTGAAACAAATAATACATTATATGTTAATTAAAAAAATAATAGTCTATTTCCCCATTTTTGCAACTGGAGTTAGCCATGTGACTTGCTTTGGCTAGCCAAATAGTAGCAAATAGGACATCAGAGAACTGAGAAGTAATGGTGCTTTGGTACTTGCCTTTCATGATACTCCTGTGCTCTTGGCAACTCTGCAACCACCATCCTGGGAACAAGTCTTGGTTAATCTGCTGGAGGATGAGAGACCATGTAGAGGGAGGCTGTGCTATGTCAGTCATCCTGGCTCTTCCAGCTAAGGTCCCAGATATGAGTACAAGGTTATCTGGCTCATCTAGCCACAACTTAACTGGCCAGCTGACCTCATACACGGATGAGCCCAGGTAATGGCAGCAGAAGAATTGCCCCACTGAGCCTAGCCCAAAATGCTACCCCATTATATCATGCGCTAAGTAAGTGGTTGTTGCTTAGTGTCATCCTATTTTAAGGTGGTTTGTTTCCCAGGAAAAGCTAATTGATGTAAAAAGTGCTTCCTTCTAGGAAGAAAGATAAATTTGCAGTGGGCAATATAACATGGGTTTTAGGGCATGGACCTTTGAGTAAGACCCTGCCTTCCATTTTCTAGATATGTAATATTGAAAAATTTCATTAGCCTTTTTGTGTCTCACTTTTTGCATCATAAAAATGGAGATTATATAACTTTATATATTTATCCTGAAATTAAAATTTAAGAAGTGCATGCAAAAGATTCAGAACAGTACTTAGCACATAATGAATGTTCCATAAATTGCTAGGACTGTGTGTATATGGGTAGATAAAGGCAAAATACCACTTTGATTTGTAATAAGAGATGAAGTATAATGTCAAGTACACTGCATTTAGAAATAAAAAAGGACAATTTGATTCTTCTCTCCCATCTTCTGGCTGTGTGATTTTAGGTAAGTCATTTTTCTTTTCTAGACTTTGGTTGCCTTGAAAAAAAAATTCTGCTGATGGACCATACTATCTCAGTGAATATTTTTCGTTTCAAAGACTGTAATTATATTTATTTAAATTATATTATTCATAAGTGTGCATTACTTTTCCAAAGAGAAGTTCATGGAGACCAGAGCCAGAACTTTCTAGGGTATAAGGTGAGGATTTAGGTTAAGGGGCAGATAAGTTCAGACACAATCATAGCTGCATAAATTAATGTTATTATACAAAGCTAGTCACTAGGGAGGCCCAGGAAGGAAGTACATCCTTTGAAGTTCATGGTGGGTAGATTTTTATAAGAAATGGTGCCTTTCAGAGGGATTAGTCAGGGTCAGATCAATGTAAGGTGAGAACTATGGGCATACAGGCATTAAATCAAGTCAGAGACTTCCTGTGAAGTTGAAAGGCAGATGTGTTAAGCTCCTGTTAGCTGCTATAACAAACAAAATGCATGATCGCTCAAACATGATAGAAGTAGTTTCATTTCTTGCAGGTAGATCTCCCAACCTGAGATTCTTTTATCTAGTGGCTCTGCCATTTTTAATACATGGCTTGATTGCATCAAGTGGAGGAGAAAAGAGTGTGAATGGGACTTAACATAGAGTGACCGTTCATATTCCATTGGTCAGAACATAGTCACACGACCACATGACCTAATTGCAAGGGAAGATGGGAGATGGAGTCTTGTGTGTGTTCAGGAAGAGGGAGAATCATGCTTGGTGGGCTAATATCTAGTTTCTGGCATGGCAGACACACATCTAAGTACAAGGGTCTGTTTTTTGGCAATGAGGAGTGATGCTGACAGTGGGGAAGGGGAGCATTGACTCTGTGTCTAAAAGGACAGCCATTACTCAGCTTCAGCTGATGCTGCCAGGTGGTAATGCAGACCAGGGGTGGCCAAACCTAATTTCTAAAGAGCAATTAGATAACTGATATATAAAATCTCTTAATTTAAAAATACTGGTGATGAATTTATAAAAACAACAACAAAAGTGTAGAGTGTAAATAAAATTCATTTGTAAGCACATTGTTGCCTGTGTATGTTAGGGTGGCCAATTTGTAGTATTTATGTTGTGCTAAATGGGAAAAGCCTAGAAAATCAGATAAGAGCCTGTGAGGCAGATAATCTGCAAGTGACAGCTAGGCCTGGGAATGGTATAGGCATAAGGGTAAAGGGTAGAAATCAGCCCAGACTCTTTTTAGGTCTTCATCTCTGGGACAAGGAGAAGCCACATGGAGGTGGGGAAACACCCTATGATCAGAGATTTCCACAGTCTTTTCAAAGGACTAATAGCCCTCCATTGCCATGCAGGGGCAGGTGACAAGGCTGAGAACAATGGGTAAGAAATGAGGAAAATGTGAAATGACTGTGGGTCAGGGGACATACGTCTACCTGTCTTCAACCATGTCATGCCTTCCTGTGTGACCCCAGAGTAGTTAGGAGAGGAGCCAGGGGTGCGGTCTTCAGGAAAGAAGTGATTTCACTGTTAGTCACAGACGTGGTGGGTAGTTACTGCTCCAAGACAAAGGCCCCGTCTGTGTAGACATAGATTTCCTGTAACCCTGTAAGTGACTGTCAGGTTTGGGGTTTATACAAAGCTGTGGCTGTGTTCTAGTCATACTTTACATGATTTAGAAAGACTGCAAACATCAGAACTAGAAGCCTATTGTTTTCTTATTTTCTTGGGAAATTGGTGATGACATCAAAGGTAAGCCGTGGATGCGTATTTATACCGTGTATAAGTACAATCCAATCTGTCTAGTATTTTAACCCCCAGCCTAATCAGTCAGTGACATACTTATGGGATGCCAGTCTGTGTTTTGTACTGTGAGGAATGAGTAGGGGGCTTTACATCTAGGGAAGGAGGAAGAAATACATGCTTTTTTCTGAAAAAAGCAGAAACTGTCCAGTACAGACAGGGCATGGTAAGTGAGAAATGAAATGGTGGAAATGGAAGGAGCCTAAGGCATAGATGGGAGGGGACAAAAGGGTCTGGAAGACAGGCACAGTGAGGTAAAACTTCCTATAGGATGTAGGACCCACTTCCTGTCCTACTCAGCCATTGTGCTTAAAGATACAGCAAATATGGGGCACCTGGGTGGTTCAGTGGGTTAAAGCCTCTGCCTTCAGCTCAGGTCATGATCTCAGGGTCCTGGGATCGAGCCCCGCATCAGGCTCTCTGCTCAGCAGGGAGCCTGCTTCCTCCTCTCTCTTTGCCTTCCTCTCTGCCTACTTGTGATCTCTCTCCTCTCTGTCAAATAAATAAATAAAATCTTTAAAAAAAAAAAAGATACAGCAAATATTACTGTTCTTGATGGTCTTGTATATAGATTGATTGCAACTTTAATCTCTTAGAAAATAAAAAGAAACGAAGGTATTTTAGGTAGGTATTTGGGTTGAACTGGAGACCCATTTTATCATAGCAAAGTTTAGAGCATGGAAGTCTCTGCTGAGAAGGTTTGAGTAGAAATTATTCTATGATTCTGCTCATGATTTATGTCAAAAAGAAATATATTTCCTTCCTCCCTCCCTCTCTCTCTCTCCTTCCCTCCCTCCCTCCCTTCCTTCCTTGAGAGAGCTGAGGGGAGGAGCAGAGGGAGAGGAAGAGAGAGAATCAAGGAGGCTCCACACTCAGCACAAAGCCCTACGTGGGCCTGATCCCACAACCCCAAGATCATGACCCAAGTCAAAATTAAGAGTCAGGCACTTAATCGACTGAGCCACTGAGGTGTCCCTGAAATATATGTTCTTTACCCATGATTAGAAGTATTTCAATATTTTTTATGGTTATAACACTTTGAGACTATGTTCTCCATTTGGCAGTATGATAAATTGAGAAGGGAAAAACATGCCAGCTTTGGACAACATATGATTGTGTATTTGCAGTTATGATCCAAAGTCACAATTTGGACTGGGAGCTGGTTCCATCTCTTTGCCAAGTTGGGCAAGGAACCTTGACTGAACCATGCTCTTTAAGGACCTGGAGTCTTGGACTGAATGTCAAGACATTTGTATTCGGGCTTCTTTGGTGCCACTGTTTGAATGAGCAAAGATATCCTGGCTTTGCTATTTCTTTCCATTTTAATGCAGAATGAATGATCTCTGCGCTTTCTTACAGAATATTGTATGGCTCAGCCAGAACTTCATTTAGAAATATTTAGAATCCTCATTCTAAGTTGGCATGTCTAAAGTAATTATTATTTAATAATAATATTTCTACTCTTATTATTGCTGCTGTGTTATTGCATTTTTGGTGATGGTCGTTATTCCAACATCTCTGTTTATTATAAAATGAGATGCCATTCTCACTCACTGGCTGGTATTATTTCCAGAGAGACCAAAGCTATCCCAGAGAAGTTAAAAGTGAAAATACTTTATGTCACACCACTGAGAAAATGAAATACCCAGTGGTCAAGAAATAAATACGTCAAAGCTTCTAAGAAAATATTAACTGGAAGTGTTGCTTCAGACTCACTGAGTGTGGGGAGTACTTGCTGTTTTTTCACTCTAGGACTGGCTTTAGATATCAATATTCTGATTAAATTAACCCTTTTTAGATCTACCTGAAGTTATAAATCAACATTTTGATTTATATTATATTAACTTTGTTTAGGCCTACTTAAAGTTATATGTAAATAAAGAATTTTGATATTTTAATTAAATATTATGTATTTTTAAAGATTTTATTTATTCATCTGAGAAAGAGATTGGGAGAGAGAACACGAGCAGGGTGGGGGCAAGGGGCAGAGGGAGAGGGAGACGCAGATTCCCCGCTGAGCAGGGAGCCTGAGGTGGGGCTCGATACCAGGACCCTGGGATCATGACCTGAGCTGAAGGCAGATGCTTAACCAACTGAGCCACCCAGGCGCCCCTATATTGTAATTAAATTTTAATGATATTATAATATTTGCCATTAAAGTATTTAATGATAATAGTATTTTAAAAATACTGTTTTCCCAAATCACAAATTTAAAGACAGATTTGAAATAATTTTATATTGTCTTCTACACTGACAATTTGAGTACTTCTACACTGTCAGTCTCTTCTGATAGAAAAAAATATTAAAATTAAAAAAATATCTAGGACACATGAATAAACTGGGCCAGTTAAGAGTGTATCAGCCAAGAGGTCACGTACAGTAGATTGCAGGTGGCAAGTGAGGATGAAGTACAGGTCAGAATGAGAAGTAGCCAACACCGCTCTTGACTGGGAACTGGAGACCAGTGCAGTAATGTGATTATGGTAATGATTCAACAAGTCATTGTCTGCTGCCCGTGTTCACCATAATTAACTTTTTGGAATTGCGTGGCCTCTGTCTCTGGGCTCATCAGCTGGCCCTGCTTTTGTGTCCCTAGCCTGTCATTTCTCTGTGGGCCCAGGAGCCTCTAAGTGCATTGCTAAATGAATTCATTGCTGGAACAAAGATATGGTGGTCGAATAGAGATGGCTATCTTTTGTTGTCAGACATTCAATCCCATATAGCAATCCAATTACTTAAGCTGTTTCTATCAGTCTTATTAGGGCTGGCCATGGAGGCCGGCTAGAATGCTGATCGCTGTGTCTCAGAAGAATGTGGTGGAACAGATTAGCGCTTTAATGAGAGACTTTCTGAAGGCCAGATCTTTTCCATTGTATATATATCGAGATCTAGGAATCATTTTTAGGCAAAGGCCCAGAGTCACTGTTACAAAGACTGATCAAAGGATGGCTGGAAATCTGTACAATTGCTTGAAGAAATTTTATGGGTTATAAAATATTGGCACGGGTTCTGTCTGTTATGGGCTATCTGATGAAAATCTCTGTAGGCTGGGAAAAGGAAATTGCTTATTGGCATTTATTCTGTGGGATGGATATCTTTGGAGTTTGCATTTGAACTCTTTCTTCACTGTGTTACAGGTCAAATTCTATGCTTAGCGCTAACATTCCAGGAATGTGAGCTGCACAAAATCAACAGGAGCCTGGCTTCATAGCCTGCTACCCAGAAACACATACTGTGGAGAGTGGCTCAGGCAAGAGTGAACAGACAATTACTAAGGAAAGATAGTGAGGGTGGAGTGAGATTGCAGTGGTTAATGTGTAGAAGTTGAACCCTGAAGTTCACATGAGAGTAGGAATCAAGTCAGGGAAGGAACTGGAGAAACAAGCTGTGGCCATTGAGAAAAGATGGTAATTGGTTTTGGAGTTGAAAGAAACAGTGTCCAGATTCAACATGCCATGCCTATTGCTCTGGGAATATTTCTGAAGTATCAGCTGCAAAGAGATTTTATTCCGAAGGAAGGAAATCCACTTGTATTGAGATTTTTAAATAAATAGAAAAACCTTTTTCCTATAAATATTTTATTATTTCAAACAGGCACAAAAGTCCCCATCACTCAGCTTCAGTAATTAATCATAGCTAATCTTTCAGCTCTACCCTAATTAACCCTTTTTGGACAAATTTCTGACTTCTTATCATTTCTTCCACTGCTACTACCATTCTACAAAATAAGAACTCTTTGGAAAGGCATAAGTTACAACAGCTTTATCATGCCTTAAAAATACTAACAATAATTTTTTTTAAAAGATTTTATTTATTTAAGAGAGAGAGCATGAGAGGGGGAAGGGTCAGAGGGAGAAACAGACTCCCTGCTGAGCAGGGAGTCTGATGTGGGACTCGATCCCAGGACTCCAGGAGCATGACTTGAGCCAAGGACAGTTGCTTTACCAACTGAACCACCCAGGCACCCTTAAAAATAATTTCTTAATATCCATGAATCTTCCCTTAATAAAATTTCTCATGAACAAAAAGATATAAAAAAATTTGGCCTATTTTTGGACACACTTTGGTATGGCTTATTTTGAATAATTTTAGATAATCCATGTCCTTTTCCTGGGAGGTCATTGCTCACCTCCTGCTGTATGTTCCAGAGTCTATAAGGATATTAAAAATTCAAGTAAGGATCTATTATATTTGTATAGAATGTTGTCATTTTCAAAACACTTTTATGTGTGTAGACATTTCAGTTTTTATGTTAGCCTCTGTGAGTCAGCTAGATATTTTAGAGATAAGGAAACAAACATAGCTGGTACTTGAATTTAATTCTCTTGACCTCAGCATAGTATTCCTCCTCTTTTACCCTTGATTTTCACTCTTGCCTTTTCAACGTAATGATCTCTAGCCAAAAATCAAATTGCATGGACTTTGGAAGTAGTCTGAGATTCAAACACTGCTCAATTGTATATGACTTTAATAACCACTTAGAAGCTTAGTTTCCTTGCCTATAAAATGGTGAGAATAATCATGTACCTTCTGGGCTTATGGCAGAAAAAAAGTGAGCATGGGTAAAATGTGGGAGAGGATGCCCAGCTCCTTGTGTTTCCTTCCCAGCTGATGGCCTCTCTGAGTCCCCACCTCAGACAGTGTGACTTTCTATCTTCCCCCTTTAAAAGGTGGATTCTATTTCCTTAACATCTTCCATTTGAGCTGGACTTGTGACTTGCTTGGGCAAGTAGAATGCAACAGAAGGGATGTTGTGCCATTTCCTAGGCAAGGTCTGCAAAGGCCGTATGTGCTTCTGCCTGTTCTCTTGGCCCTCTGCCTTTCCCATAGAACAAGCCTGGGCTAGCATGCTGAGGGGTGAGAAATCACATGGGGAGCCCAGTTGTCTCTGTGGAGACCATCCTAGGTCAGTCCCTAGTCAGTCAAAACACATGAGAAAGCTGAACTAATATCAACAGTTCCTGACTACAGATGCATGTATGAATTCTGTCAAGATCAGAGGAATAACCTAGCTGACCCATACACTTACAACCAGTAGTTTGTGCTTATTGTTTTTAGTCACTGAGTTTGGAGTTGATTTGTTACACAGCAATAGCCAACTGATAACATGATAATTACAGAAGCAAAGTGAACATTCATTAAATTTGAGGGGAATGTATATATTAGATATTGCCTCTATTTTCTTGCTCTCATTCAATCCATCCACTTTGTCACTTTGATCACCCCAATAAAAGGCTTTTTGCATGTTACTCTCTGTTGTGGACAACTTTGTAGCTTTTCATTCCCTCAGAAAGAAACCTCAAACTCTTCGGCATTATGTATATGGCTCAGCAAAACATCAGTCCAACTACCTTTCTGTTGCTTTCTTCTAGAATTTTCCTACACTCATATTTTTCTAATAAATTTCCTTTTTTAATGAATAGATCAAACTTTAAGATATTCCTTTCATGCCTTTACTTTGACTTTAATTCCCTACCTAAAATTCTCTTTCTCCTGGCCATGTCTTACTCAAGGGAGCCCTCAGCTTCCTAAAAGCTGTCCCAGATGCCTGGAGTCACAGTATTGGCACTAAGTATTTATGTCACTGGCTTAGTGAATCATTTTGCAGCCTGACAATTTTTTTCTCATATTGTATTAATATATGATTTTCTAACTGTGTTTCTCTTAAGATATACCTTACCTTCTTTATGACAGGAATCTTGTCTCACCTTCCTTTATATCTCAAATAATTTTCCAACACAAGGAATTCAATAAATATCTGGTCGATGTTGAATCAAGGGTTAAAGTGGACAATGGCACATATCTGTATAGAGAAGGAGGATATCATTATGGCATGGGTTAAATGGGGGAAATCTTCCCAGAGAAAGAGAACTTGTGTTGGGTTCAGAAGCCTGAGAAGAACTTCAAAAAGCAAGAAAAAGTAGAGAGAGGGCATGTATTATAAACAGTCTCAAAGGCAGGAACCAGTGTAGTGGCTTGCATGTATCGGGATGGGCTAGGTTATGTTATAGTGATAACCATCCCCCAAATCTCAGTGATATAAAACAATGAGTAGATGTTTTGTTCATGCTGATATTCATTATACATCAGTAGGAGGTCTCTGTCACAACTCATCTTCACTTAGGAATCCAGGGCAATGGAGTTGCTACCATCTGGAAGATTATAGGTCTTTGTGGCAAAAGGGAGAAGAGATGAGAATAACATATTAGCTCTTAAATGCTTCCATCCAGAGGTTGTATATGCCACTTCTGTCTGCTTACAATTCATTGGCCAAAAGAGATCACATGGTCATACATAACTTCATGAGTCCTTGGAAGGTGAGGTTTAATAAATGTTAGTAAACAGTTGTAAATCCTCAGAGAGTGATATACTGGGAAGAACCAGATTAATGGGAAAAAATTATGCAGCAAAGAATGGCAAGAAATGAGATTGGGTGGATAATATGGGACAAGGTTTTGGAAATTATTTTGACCTAGGAAAAACAATTGACTTTGACATTAGAGAATAGAAATCTACTGTAGGTTCTTGAGCATGGAAAGGGCATGATGACAGTCATATTCTAGTAAAATTAGTCTTAATCTTGCAAGTAGGATGAGGAGGAGAGCCTGATAGGAGGCTATTGTGCTATTCTAGAAAATTAGGGCTTAGAGCATTGGGCGATGGTGGCAACTAAGCTAAGGGGGAGGTTTGTGTGTGTGTGTGTGTGTGTGTGTGTGTGTGTGTGGCTGTCAGTCTGTCTCTCTAGGTGTATGAGGAAAAGCAAAGTATCTTCCTTGGATTTCTCCAATACCCTGCTCATTTTTTTTATAAGTTAAAACAGTAAGAACTAACAGACTCAGAATTCTGCTTTTTTGTTTTACTAAGAAATTCAAAGCCACTCGTGCCTGCTTTCTTTTGTTTAAAAAAAAAAAAGAGTTGGAAAGGTCGTCCAAGATAGGAATAAATAGAGGCAGAGGCAAATCAATGTTTAACTTGGAAATATTTTTCAGTTAATCATCTCTGACCGCTCACACTAAGAGGGCACTCCTTCAGTGCTGGCAAACTTGAACTGGAAGCCAAAACAGCAAAATATCAGGATCTGTACAATTAGAAAGCCTGATTCAGCATAGGTTTCCCCTAAACTAGAGAAGTAATCTTCCACAAATATATATCTAAGGATATTTTGACTTAGAGACTTTGCTTCTAAGTATGAGGGTTACGAAACCACAGGATTTTCCTTGGTTTTGGATTATCATTTAAAACTTGAGGCGTACACCTGGTAGGAAATTTGTTGAAAAGTGTGGGAAGAAATCATCTTGGAAATTGTGTTACATCTTGTTTTTCCTGTTTTCCTTTCTGGTATATATAATTTTGTGAAATATGACATAATTTGGTTTCTTAGTTTATGGCTATTTTGATGACTTTTTGGGGTCATTTTATTACAGGATGCCAATCACTAAGAAAGTTATGGAAACCTTATGAGGCCAATGGGGCTAATATGTGCTCTAATGAACAAATAGACTTTTAAAAAATTTATTTATTTATTATTTATTTATTTATTAAAATTAATTAATTTTATTTTGTTTTGTCAGTATGAACAATGAATCCTAGACTTTTTTTTTTTTTTTTAAGTCTCTTCTCCATTTTAGTGTGTTTGCAGATGGTCAGTGATGAGGAAACTCTATGATTTTGACAGGCTTTGTTCATTCTTCTAAATAGGGTGAAATAATTATCTTGTCAAACAAAAGAAGTAACTCATTTGGCCTTTGAATGTAAGGTACCCATTACATTCCTGCAAAGGCTGGTTTGTAAAGGGATTCTGAGTCAGAGGGTCACCCTTGACTTCAGACCATTGTGCTCGGGAACTGCTGAACATATGGTGTGCTATTCTGTGATCCACCGCTCCAGAGAGTTTCCTACACCATGGACATGGCTTTATGAGCAGAGAGTAATGTAAGTGGTGCCAAAACAATCAATATTCTAGGATCCCAGAGATGTATTTCTCTTCTGAAACCTGGTCTTTCTGTCATTCTGATTTTAGATCCATGAGGCATCTTGTAATAATTCAGCAGTACTAAGATTGAGCCAAGCTGTATTTGAATCGTTAAGGAAATCTTAATTTTGCTTTTGCATGTGGGGAGCTTTAAAAGATCTGATTTTGAATGCTTTTGAGGAATTCACATAGATTAGATAAATTTTACAGGAAATCTGCAAAACACCAGATTACATGTGTCTCCTTTCTTGGTTAAAAGAACAAATTCTATACCTTTTATGTTCTTTTATGATAAAATCCAGTGGTAAAGATTTGGCCATGGATTTATTATTTATTTATTTTTATTTATTTATTTTGGCCTAAATAACAGAAGTGTTTTCCTCTTGTGTAGGAATTAGTGTCTCATTCACAGTCTCCTGAACAGAGGACAGATGGTAAGGACTTAGCTTTATGCACCAGTTAGCTATTGTTTCATAACAAGCTCCTCCACACTCTGTGGCCTGAAATAGTAGCACTTAATGCTCTTGGGCTAGCTAGACAGTTCTTCTCCTGGCCAGGTTCACTATGCACCTCTGGCCAGTGGTGGGCAAGGTAGGGAGCTCTGTTTCTCTAAGTTGTCTATAGGATGGTCCAAGGTCATCTTGAGTGGAATGGTTGGAATCTTTTCTATACTGTCTCTCGTCTTCCACCAAGACTCATTGGGGCTTACTCATGGGATGATGACAAGGATCTAAGAGAGAGAAGCAAGCAAAGCTTCTGGAGGCCCAGACTTGGAGCTGGCACACTGACACTTCTACTGCAAAGTTATAGTCAAGTCATGAGTCCAGGTCAGACTCAATAGGTAGAAAGATAGACTTCTTCTTAGTGGAACAGCTTCCTTTCATGCTTCCTTTCCTTCTCACAGTGCCTTCCATGTTTTTCCTGATGCTCCCCACGTAAGTGAGACCATACTCTCTCCACTTGACTTATTTCATTCAGCATAATCTCTTCTAGTCCCGTCCATGTTGATTCAAAGGTTGGGAATTCATCCTTTCTGATGGAGGCATAATATTCCATTGTATATATGGACCTTATCTTCTTTATCCATTTTTCTGTTGATGGGCATCTTGGTTCTTTCCACAGTTTGGCAATTGTGGCCATTGCTGCTATGAACATTGAGGTATATATATGGCCCTTGTTTGTGCTGTATCTGCTTCTTTGGGGTAAATACCCAGTAGTGCAATTGCAGGGTCATAGGGTAGCTCTATTTTTAATTTCTTGAGGAATCTCCACACTGTTTTCCAAAGTGGCTGCACCAACTTACATTCCCACCAACAGTGGAAGAGGGTTCCTCTTTCTGCACATCCTCTCCAACATTTGTTGTTTACTGTCATGTTGATTTTGCCCATTCTAACTGGTGTAAAGTGGTATCTCAGTGTGGTTTTGATTTGAATCTCCCTGATGGCTAAAGATGATGAACATTTTTTCATGTGTCTGTTAGCTATTTGTATGTCTTCTTTGGAGAAGTGTCCATGTCTTCTGTCCATTTTTTGATGTGATTATCGGTTTTGTGGGTGTTGAGTTTGAGGAGTTCTTTATAGATCTTAGATATCAGACCTTTGTCTGCAGTGTCATTTGTGAATATCTTCTCCCATTCTGTGGGTTGCCTGTTTGTTTTGTTGACTGTTTCCTTCACTGTGCAGAAGCTTTTTATCTTGGTGAAATCCCAAAAGTTCATATTCTCTTTTGTTTCCTTTGCCTTTGGAGACAAGACCTGAAAGAAGTTGTTGTGGCTGATGTTGAAGAGGTTACTGCCTATGTTCTTCTCTAGGATTTTGATAGATTCCTGCCTCGCGTTGAGGTCTTTTATCCTTTTCAAGTTTATCTTTGTGTGTGGTGTAAGAGAATGGTAAAGTTTCATTCTTTTACATATAGCTGTCCAATTTTCCCAGCACCATTTATTGAAGAGACTGTCTTTTTTCACTGGATATTTTTTCCTGTTTTGTCAAAGATTATTTGACCATAGAGTTGCGGGTCCATATCTGGGCTCTCTATTCTGTTCCACTGGTTTATGTGTCAGTTTTTGTGCTCACAGCTTTGTTGTAAAGCTTGAAACTGGGCAATGCGATGCCTCCAACTTTGTTTTTCTTTTTCAACATTTCCTTAGCAATTCAGGGTCTTTTCTGGTTCCATACAAATTTTAGGATTATTTGTTCCAGCATTTTGAAAAAAACCGATAGAATTTTGATCGGGATGGCATTGAAAGTATAGATTGCTCTGAGCAGTATAGACATTTTAACAATGTTTATTCTTCCAATCCATGAGCATGGAATGCTTTTCCACCTTTTTGTGCCTTCTCCAATTTCTTTCATGAGCGTTCTGTTCGAGTACAGATCCTTTACCTCTTTGGTTAGGTTTATTCCCAGGTATCTTATGGTTCTTGGTGCTACAGTAAATGGAATCGATTCTCTAATTTCCCTTTCCATATTTTCATTGTTAGTGTATAGGAAAGCAACTGATTTCTGTTCCTTGATTTTGTAACCTGCCACATTACTGAATTGCTGTATGAGTTCTAGTAGTTTGTGGGTGGAGTCTTTTGGGTTTTCCATATAAAGTATCATGTCATCTGCGAAGAGAGAGAGTTTGACATTTTCATTGCCAATTTGAATACCTTTTATTTCTTTTTGTTGTCTGATTGCTCATTCAGAGCTGTACAGCCAATATGGCAGCCACTGGTGCCATGGGACTACTGAGTACTTGGCATGAGACTAGTGCAACAGAGGAACTGGATTTTTTAACTGTATTTAATCTTAATTAATTTAAATGTAAATGTAAATCCTGTTTGATGTAGTTCTTGGTAAACTCTTAAGAATGGGTTGGAATAACTTGAATTTGTCAATCTACATTTTTTAGCTGTAAATTTTTATGAAATCTAAATGCAAATAAAATATTTTTAAAAGATTTTATTTATTTAATAGAGAAATAAAAAGCACAAGTTGGGGGAGCAGTAGGCAGAAGCAGAGGGAGAAGCAGTCTCCCCGCTAAGCAGGGAGTCCAATGCAGGACTTGATCCTAAGACCCTGGGATCATGACCCGAGCCGAAGGCAGATGCCCAACTGACCAAGTCACACTGCACCCCAGATAAAATATTTCTGATGCAAATTTAGCATCTGAATTGAGATGTCTGCAGATGTAAAACACACACTGGGTTTTGAAGACTGTATGAAAAGAGAATGTAAAACATCTTGTTAAACTTTTGATGTTGACTACATGTTAAATAATATTTTGGAAATATTGGTAAATTAAGTGTATTGTTAAGTTGATGTCACTGATTTCTCTTTACATTTTAAACAAAGGTGGTTACTGGCTATTTTTAAAATTATATATGTGGCTCACATTATTTTTCTATGTGGCACTGCTGATCTATCTGACTAAAGCTTTCAATAAACTATGATGTTTTTTCATCAGCAATAAATATTGTACAAGTAGGTTGGAATATTTGTGAAGATAGGGATTGTATTCGTCTTGTTCTCCATCATTTATCTAGGACCTGGTGTTGTTGCTGGAACAAAGTAGGGGCTTGGCAAAGATTCTTTAAACAAATAAATATTTGAATAAGTTTAAATACATATTAAATGAAGGTTTATTCAAATAGTGTCTTTGTTGCTTTGCCCATAAAATGAGGGGCTGTAGAATGGTATCTACATCATGTCCAGCTCTGAAGTACAGTAAAACCTGACGTGATAGGATGCCATAGAACACAGTGCAATATGCTTTCACTCTGTGAAGATGGACAGTCCTTTTCACCTGGCTGGCCTGTGGGGATTTTGATATAGTATCTTTACACGCTATAGATCAATACATGAAAGACGAGCACATCTCCATTAGATGACAAGCTGTAACTCATTCTGTCAGATTCTAATTAGTCAGGAGGAAAGTAGGACTGGTCATATTAGCATCTATATGTTGGCCTTGGTCACTTTGCCCTCATTATTTTTTATTTTCAGTCAAACCTCTGTTTACTAGATAATTCTCACTTCAGTAGGCTTTCTTGCCTACAGATTGGAAAGTTTTTTATGTATGTGAATATTCCACACCTTGAAGTGAGAATTTTCCCCTTGGGAAGTAACATGCTTTCTTGGAGAATGAATTGTCACCTCACATTTGCCATCTGTGCTCAAGGAAATATGTTTATTTTGAGTGAACAAGGTAAACCCTAGAGGGGATAAGTTATAGATTCCCCGAAACAGTAGGTTTCACTTTGTTTCATTTCATGTGATCGTACAGTGTTCTCTTGATAAAGAACATACCAGGTTTCTGAGGTCCCTGGAGCTCCTCTTACAAGGAGAAGTGTGTATGGGTGTAAATTTTATACATAATGTATGTGTATGTGTTTCTGTTTCCATGGGAAATGTTATGATTTATTTGCCCTACATAAAATTTAACATTTTAAATTCTCACTCCATGGAACTGTAGGTGAGGAACTTTACTGTGAAGTGAATTTCTTTGGAAATGAATGGCAACTTGTCATTTTCCTCTGCTTCTTACTGATGGAAGTTGTGAGGATTCCAGTGTTTTCCCCTGAGAGATTATCTTCCGTTGGCTGCCATCCTAAGTTTTGAGATGTTTATTCTAGAGGCAATTTAAACAAAAGAGAGGAAATGCCCGGGACTAGTGACTGCGTGTAATCATAATGAAAAATGCTTGATATTGATTCAAAGGAGTAGAAGACAGTGTTGTGATTTTGGACTCAGACTCTCTCACTTCTGGGGATGGGAATCCTTTGGAGAAACTAGGATAAAAGCAAAATGTGTTGTGGCAAACCTGGCCCATTTATAGCATATATATTTTCCCCTTTCATCATTTTTATGACATCATGACCCTGTGGATGAATGAAGAAGGCTGGTAAACTGTGTGCTAATGCAATCTAAAGATTTTTTTCCCCCTATCTTTGATGGTATCTAGTGAATTAAGTTTTTGTTTTGTACTTAAATAAAAAAGAAAACACAGGACCACTAGAATAAAAATAGATTCAGGCAGGAATCATCAGTGGGTACTAAATCTAGAGGTGGAGTTTCAATGAAGAGCAAGATATTTACATAATTACAAGGTATCTAAAAGTACAGAAGAGAAATAATTAACTGTGCAGTGAAGATGTGGAGCAGCATCTTAGGCAAGTGATAGAAATTATCATCACCACAAGCTGGCAAATGAATATCAAGGATCCTGAGATGAGATACTTTTGGAAGAACACATCATTATGTAGTCTTACAGTCCCAAATGCTACCCAGGAACCTAATCACAAGGAAATATCAGAGAAATCTAAATTGAGGTCCATCTATAAAATAAATGAAAGGCTGGGGGATTGCTTCTAGGTTCAAGGAGACTATAGAGACATGACAACTGAGTGCAACATGTGATCCCGAACTAGATCCTTTATCTGAACCATAATTGTTATAAAGGTCACTGTGGGGGGCACATGATGAAATGTATATATGGGCTATAGATTAGATAACAAAGTATTACATCAATGTTAAATTTATTGAATTTGAGAACTGTACTGTGATTATGTAAGAGCCTCTTTCTTCTTAGGAAATAGACATTGAGGTATTGCAGAGTAAGGCATCAAATGTCACATGGTTCAGAAATACACACACAGAGTGTGTGGGGGGATATTAAGCAACATGGAAAAGTATTAAAATGTGTTGAATTGGTATAAAGGGCATTTCAGATTTGCAACTTTTCTCCAAATTTGAAATCATTTCAAAATAGAAAGTTCTGAAAAATAGAAGCCAGCCTCCCTACCACATAGACAACCTCCCTACCACTTGTAGATCTACATGTGCCTATTGATGGAAAGGTTTTGTGAGAGAAGAATTTAGAATATGAGCAGTTGGAATAGTAGGAGAAAAATATGAGGATGAGCCATGAAAGCACCTTCTCATAGATATTGTCGGAAGCAGTCCTCTTACAATGACAGAACCCAGGAAGTCTGTGTACATCAGGATAATCCCATTAAGGAAATTTCAGATGGCTGCAAAGCTCCCAGAATCCAGGGTGTAGGGTGATGAAGCCCTGGTTTGAGGGTTGATTTATTGGCTGGCTTAACCTGCTCGTTACCAGGAACTTACAGAGCAGTGGTCTGAATGGGGCTTGTGCACCCCACACCACTCCTCCAGAAGGGTGGCGTGAGATTAAACCTGGCAAGGGGCACATTCACTGTACTTTGAGTGTTGCATTCCCAGGGGCAGTGGCTGGCCAAACGTCTTCTCTTAGTGGACTGGCATAACAGCAGCGGGCGAACCCCACAGTCTCCTGTGAAGCCTGTGGAGGGAAAGTTGGCTCTTTGTACAAGCTCTCTCCTCTACTCAAAAGATTTCAAGTGGGCAGGCTTGCTTTTCCAGCAGATTTGAGGCAGAAGCAATGCACCCCTGTGCCCTGTGCACAGAGTCTTCTAGGAAAGGCAGGGCTTGCTAACCAGCCCATTAGGGTGAGAGAGAATAAGGCTGTTGTTTAACTAGTCCGAGAAAAATCTCAGCGGGATCTCCCTTAACAAACACCTGTAATCTGGTGTTACACCAACACACAGTTAACTCTTTATACAGACCTTTGCTGTGTTCTAGGAAGCACCCCGTGGGGTTATATAGGAAGGAAAATCCAGCCTTTTATTACTTAATCACATCACTCAATGTTAAAGGTTTTCATTATCTCATAAAATGCTTTCCAGGGGTAAGGAAAGGTGGTTTGGAAGAAATTTTATTGACTTGCCTTGTTTCCAATTTTGTGAGCTTTCAAACAAAAATACTTGTTCCTCTATTCATTGTTTTTCAAGAGGATGACTTTTGCGTAGGAGTGGTTATTTTGTAATGTCCTCATGGTGACATGTTTCAAGAGTTACTTTTCTTAAGGGGAAATGGCATAGAGAGCTATAAATAATCGATGTGTATTTGATAATAGCAAGAATCATTTCAGAGCGTCATGGATCGAAATCCTGGCATATGAAGAGCCAGGTTGGGATCCAGAAGACTTTCAGAGCTATTTGCTTTAAAAGGAGAATGAGGTCCTCTGACTAAAGTTTCTGGTTTTCAAAGTGCTGTGCAGAATTTCAACCTCATGATTTCTTATCAGCTCTGAAAGGAGACACTTTTGTTGTCTTTGCTTGGTAACCCTTTACCAAGTTTCCATTTTTATTTCAGTGGATAGCACTGTGGTTGGGTTTTTTGTTTTTGTTTTTTTTCACATGATATGAATTGTTTGTTTTGTAGGGGGCTCTCCATTTAAATGGGATTACAAAGCTTTCTTCTTTTTCATTTAAAACATCTCTTTCACTTCAAGAGAAGTAAAAGAACAAAAGAAAAGGATTAAAAAAAACCCCAAAACAGTTAAGAGAAGAGACTAGTGACACACCTAGGCACAGCCAGGGGCTTTCCAACAGGGAGTTTATTTTTCCACGTACGTGACTTATTTGGCAGAATGATACAGGCCCATGTTTTTGGATTTAAGTTGTCTTTAAAAATTCCATGGCTCAGGATGCAAAATGAGTGTGGGATTTATAAGGCATAATTGTGGTGGAGTCAAAAGCTCTTTGGAAGCCCATCAATTAAGGCAGATTACTGAAATCTCTTCCCAAGCAGAGGGATGCTGATGTCTCTTTGGGAAGTGGCTTCCTAGGGAGGAAGCAGGAGGTTGCGTTACAGGGCAAGGTAAACTGGAGCCACTGTCCTGAGTTCTTACAACGGGGCTTCCTTTCAGAAGGTTTTCTTGTCTGGACTGTGACTTTCTTATGAGAGAAGGAAAAAACATGTCTTGGGCTAATGGTCTTCTTTAGCTGGTGTGTGCGTGTGTGTGTGTGCACGCACGCGTGCACGCACATACATGATTTGAATTAGAAAATTTCTAATTTTTTTTTACTGAGACTCTGGGCTTCCATGCATGTCTTTAGTGTGGCAGGAACAAGTCTCACCTGAGAGAGTGACAAGTGCCAGTGGGCTTTGTCTTCGTGAGCCTTAGCATGGGACCCTTGTCTTTTCAGTCACTGCTCATAGCACTGACAGAAAAGGAGATCATTTTCCTTTTCTTTCTCATTCACATTCTGGCAATTGGACAACTTTCCCTTGGGACCAAAAGCATTAAGCCTGACCCTGCATTTCCTCAATGTGGCAGATTGACTTTGGTTAAAGAATCTAGTGAAACTCCCCTGTGAACACAAGGTCCACTGACTCTCTTCCCGAAACACTGACATTCTCCATGGCTATCCTGTATACGGAGCTTCCCCCCCACCCCACCCACCAATTCTTTTAATTGCACTGAGCTCTGGCACTATTTTAAACTGTGTCCAGCCATTGACCATATTAAGGAAAAAGCAGGTATTTATCCCATCCCATGAGGTGCTGATTGGTTGTAAAATGCCCTTGTAAAATCCGTTCTTGCTGTTAACCTCATTTGTATGAAGGAAAAGTATTTGGAATTTGCCAAAATTGCTGAACTCAGTGCAGAGCAGATACTTTTCCAGCCTCATGTTTGTTGAGTTATTAGAAAATCCTGAGCCTGTAAGGACCCCAGGAAGTCTTCTAGTATGTTCCTCTGGCTCTGGGTGAGTCGGCCCCTTGAAATGGCCATGCACGTTACTGGCTTTTCCTGTCTCAACATCTCCTGGGAGAGAGATTACAAGACTTCTCTTTGTGACCTAACATGATACGTATCAACTTATTCACCAAGAATTCATCCTAAGAGCTAAGCTGACATCTTTCTGGAATGAGCCAAAGCCAATTTTTGGTTGTTTTCTCCTTGGGGATAGAGGACTGTGATAGAGGAACAGCTTGTATACCACTCAACCCCCTGAGGAGCCAGTCTTGATTCCTTTAGCCTCCGCTCTTTCCTAAATATGTAGTCACTTTGCTTTTTGTACTAATATATTTTTTTTTTCAGTATCTGTAACTCGTTTTGTTTTTACATGCAAAATTTTATGCTGTTCTGCTCGGGTTTCCACTGTTACCTTTTTTATCCATAGGCCAACTGTGCCAAGAACATACTCTTTTTCCTGTGCTGGCACAGCCCTGGTGACAGAGATGGCGAAAACTAGACCAAGCAAACAGAGAAAGGAGCAGACATATTAAGCTGTGCTGCTTCCTGCAACATAGATCAGACTAAAAAGTCAACAGTCAAGTAAACAAATTTTGCATAAGTAAAATTTCCCTCCTAGGTCATTTTCCTTGCCACCTACAGCGCCTTTATTAATAGTAAATAATGTTCTAATGGGGATGATTTGAAATGTAAAAGCCATCCTTTTTTTTATGTCCTGATAATAATGGGATCTGCTATATTGGAGATTTTTTGCATTAATTAAACCTGTCTTGGGGTAGAGAATTCAGTTTGGTTGATCTCCCAATGACTGGCAATACCCAGGAGCTATTGTGTTCCCCAAAGTAACACTGATAAGGAGGGACTACTCCCAGAATGCCATGGGTTTTTTCAGTTAAAACTAGGATGGGTGTAACTTCTTTACTTCCTGAAGCCGTATCAGTTACAAATATGTGGAAACAGAGCAGATTAAGCTATTATGGAGAAGTTTCTTCTCAATAATTCATATGATTTTTCCTGTGTAGAACTGTTCATTCTTTCCCTCCTCCAAGATAGGAACTAAATATTGAAGGTTCATTACATTTCTAAATATCAGAATTCTAACCATGATATTAGGCTTGGGAGCAGGCTGAGTTTTCAGTGTACCAGTGAATAGGATGTGATAGAAACTCAATAAAGAGCTAACTCTTTACCACATTTTTCAAACATTATGCAACACTTGAGGGAGAATAAGTCACAGTGTTAGCTTAATTATGCATGACTCTGAAGTAAATCAAGATCATCTCTCCAAATCATGTTTTAGTAAACATCGTTCTACTCTCAACACCCCACATTTTAAATCAATGAAATTTTAGGTTTCATCATCTTAGTGATAAGTTTCTTCTGGAAGCTTTGCCAGCAAACTGACTCTCTGAGTGAGTTGGTTTCCATTGCTCCAGTTGCACACAGAGCCATCTTGCTCAGTAGGAAATGAGCACAAGACTCTCTGTGGCCAAGGAGCTGATGTTGTTCAAGGTTTTCTGGTGCAGTGAACCCCTCGATTGTTTAATTGTGCCCAACTATTTGACTTGTCAGTCTCCCGTGCCAAGTAACTCATCCAGAATCCTGGGTAGCTCTCCTGTCATTTTCCTGGAAATGGCGCAAGATTTGGTGCATCCTCATCCGTGTCAAGTAAAAACTTCAATCTAGGCATAGAACAGATGGAATCCTATTTAAATGTCCACCACTTTATACTCATGTTCTCCCTTCCAGAAGATATCACAATCCCTAGCTTTTCATGGCCAAGTGTTTATAACCCCAACCTCTCTTCTTTCCTTTCTACCTCTTCTGCCCTTTGAAGGACAATCTGAGATAGACTGATAATTTTTCAGAGTGCCATGCTACAGTCTGTATGCCTCAATAGGGAGGGCTGGGGGGGCAGATTTTAATTACTCAAGTATTTGTTGGGTGTCTACTGGATGTTAACCACTGAGGTCAACTGAGGTTAGACTGTGCATCCCCCACCTCCAGAATGGCAGCAGTAGGGGAAAAGCCAAAGCAATGGTGTCCGTTCTTTCCCTTTCTTTCTTTCTTTCTTTCTTTCTTTCTTTCTTTCTTTCTTTCTTTCTTTCTTTCTTTCTTTCTTTCTCTTTCTTTCTTTTTATTCCCCAAATATATTTATTTAATTTTTTCATTGTTACAAGATTAATTGTTCATGCACCACACCCAGTGCTCCATGTAATACGTGCCCTCCTCAGTACCCACCACCAAGCTCGCCCAACCCCCCACTCCCTCTCTCCAAAACCCTCAGTTTGTTGCTCAGAGTCCACAGTCTCTCATGGTTCATTGCCCACTCTGATTTCCCCCCACTCACCCTTCCTTTCCTTCTCACAATGACCTCCATGTTTTTCCTTATGCTCCACACGT
Source organism: Procyon lotor (assembly GCA_028646535.1). Lineage (NCBI taxonomy): Eukaryota > Metazoa > Chordata > Mammalia > Carnivora > Procyonidae > Procyon > Procyon lotor. The sequence goes on from CM053610.1 coordinate 29,107,596, forward strand.
AAGTGAGACTGTAACATAATTGACTCTCTCCGCTTGACTTATTTCAATGGTGTTCTGATACTGTTGGTGCCCAGGAGTTATTAGAGATGGCTTCACAATGGCATGAGAATGGAGCATATGGAACCTGGCTAGTGGTGTCCCTTTGATATCAAAGAAAGAGAGTGAACAAAATTGTGTCCTTCAATTAAGAGGGACAGTCATCCAAGAGAACTCTTTCAAGTCTCTCTTTGAGCAGTTGTTCACCTGGTTGAACAGGCTTCTCAGTGTAGACAAAGTCAAACCATTCATGAAGACAACGGGCTATTGCTGAGGTGGTGGGACAGATGGGGTGTAGGAACTCTTTTTTCTTATTTTGCCTCAAAATGCTAAAGTCCTATAAGAAGAAATAATAGTTAACATTCATGGGGTATTTACTATGTGACAGGATTTATTTTCAGCCTTTTATATACATCTAATTTAAATTTCCAGAAACCTCTTAGGTGGGCACTACTATTATTTTTCAAGCAGGTAAACAGATACACAAAGAGCATCAGTACCTTGCCTAAATTCATGTTGCTAGCAAAAGATGAAGACAGGCAGTTGAGTTCCAGAAGCTGGGAACTTTTAGCCAGAAAACAGGGTTCCTTGGGATCAGGTTTCCAGAAGAAGCACAGATGTTAAGCACAGATGTTAAGAAGCACAACATCTTAAAAGTTAGTTTCAGAGAATTTGGGTGATTTTGTTTGTTTGTATGTAGGAACCAGTCATATTACATGGGGGAAGGGCAAATTGTTATATTTACTGAACAAACACATTTCCTAGAAATTAACTCAGTTTGGAAACTTTTTTGTGTATGAAACTCCTGTAGGTGGTTTTCTCGTCTAGAAAAATTTGCACTGTGGATTTTGCAAAGCAGAGCCCTGGAGCTCCCCTGGGAGAGTGGGAAGAAGTTTCCTCTTAAGCTGATTGAGTGAAAGCCCCAGCAAAGTGGCATTTTATAGAAGAGGTTCCATCAAAGCCAGGAAAGCTGAGCATAATTCCTTAAGTGTATCTTTATGTAAACAGGGAGGACTCAATAAGATTTTAAAATAACACAGTTGAGTAAGTGAAACAATTGAAGATATGCATCTCATTCAAATCGAATTCACCAACTGCAACAATATTATCTCATGAGGGAGATTTTGTGTCCCATGTTCAAAGCTGGCTTTAAGTCCTTAAGAGGTATCAAAATAATCAAAGTGTTTTCTTTGCTCTTAGGCATCTTGAGAAAGAATCATAAATGGTTGAGACGTTTATGTTGATTAGAAACCAGTTAGGAAGTGAAAGGAAAGGGTGTTTCTGAGCATAAAGTCAGGAGGAGGCAGGAGACTCTGTCCATTGTTTTAGCTTCTGTCTTAGAACTGTTATGCTCTTTCTGCCCTGGGTCCCTGCCTTCAGGTTGCTGGAGACTCTTCGGAGAGGAGTATGTCTTGAATGAGGGAAGAATCAGAATTGAGATAGGGATTCCCAAATTTGATTGATTATCATAATCACCTGGAATGCTTTTTTAAGATTCAGATTTCCAGGCTCCTCCCCCTGGACATTCTGACTCAGCAGGTCCAGACTGGAATTCAGGAACATGATTTTTTATGAATCTCTCTCGATGAGCATCTATGACCAACCAGGACGAGGATCCATAATCTAGATTGTGGCCACAATCTAGCCACAAATGTAAATCTACTCATTTACAAATGAGTAGACTGAGGCGTGGCTAGAATAATTAATGTGCTCAATTCCTCTTCTAGAGATGGAGCCAAGGCTGGAGTTTCTTTCCTTTCTTCCTTCTCTAGATTCAGTGCTTTTCTCAAGTCTCTGAGTATATACGCATTGGACAGTGAGGGGGGTGTGTGTGTGTATGTGTACACAGGCACATAGGGATGAGGACCTATCACTTGAAGATACTAAATATCAGGCAATTATAATAATACCACTATTTTGAAATGGAGTCAGATGAGTAAAAGTCTCTGACCGTTAGAATTAAAATGTTAATTTTGTGAAAAAAAATTACTTAGTACACAATCTCCTAGGAGAAGTAAAAAGCACCAAAAAGAAATGAGGCGCTTTCCAAGGAGTCATTCATTAAATATTAAACTTACTTTGTCCAAGGCTTCCAATTATGTGGAAGAACCATGCCTTACATTCTGGAAAAAACAGACGAGTAGTGAAGAATTGTCCTATTAACTGGTTCTCCCTTCCCCAATCAGTTGTCTTCCCAAAATCCCAATTGGATTTTAAGCTCCTGAGGTCAGGGACTATATCTTATTTCTACTTATTTCCTGATAGTAATTATTATTTATTGAGCACTTATTTCATTTGCAGAACAATACCATGACATAGGTACTGTTATAACCCCATATCACACATGAGGAAATAGATAGGCAAGCACCATCTGGTTTGTTTGGTGAGTACAGAGGAAATATCCCCTCTGGCTTTGAATAGACAAGGAAGGGATTCAGGATGAGGTGGGACTTTAGTTAAGCTTTGCAGGATGGGTACATCTCAGGGGGAGGAATGATCTCTGGTGGAAGGAAGGAATACCAATATGTTTGAGGAAGTGGGAAGAAATCAAGGTGGGCGTGCTTGAAGGTCGAGTGCAAGATGGTCTCCTCAGAGCAGGCTTGGGCAGAAAGGCAGTGGGAACTGTGGTTGAAAGGCAATTTGGGGTGGACCCATGGATGGCCTTGAAATCTGAATAAAGAAGGTTGGCTTTGACTGTGCCCCATTGGGGTGTTCTCCAAGATTTTTGAGCAGAGGAACCACATGCTGAAAAAATGCTATTCTGGGACAATATGAGTGAGGGGAGATCTGAGGCACCAGAGCTTCAAGTCCCTGTTCAAAGGGATGTTTGGAGGAAGCACCAGTTACAGGGGAGAGGAATAGAAGAGTTCATCTTTGCTTTGATTGGGTTGGGATGCCCAAGCCATATGGCCATCACTAGCAGGCATTTGGAGCTCTGGGGCTGGAAATAAAGATATGGAATGTGGATTTTTGAAATTGGTAGTAAATGAATCTCTGAGTAGCAGAATGAGGAGCAGGAAGAACGGAGGGTCGGGGACCAAAACTTGTGCACCTGATGTATTGGGGGATCAGGGAGATAAACAAGGGAAGCAAATAGTGAAGTGGAGTCTGGCATGTAACAAGCTTTTTCATGTCATTAAGAAATATCCCCCTGTATATGAATAACTGTTTAATATGTTTGTCTCTTATGTGTATGATTATCCATTGAGATTCCTCCTGCCCCCAACTGCCTGCAAGACATTCCCACCAAGTTATTTGCCCTCTGGACATCTTGCCAGAACCTCAAATGTAATATTTCCCGAACGGAACTTGGCTTCTTATTTTCCAAACTTGTCTTGTGTTCTGCATTCTTTATTTCTTGTGACGGCACCCCATCTTCTAGACTCAGAACTCTTGGCTTCCTTGTGTATTCCACTTGCTTCCAAGGCCCAGAAGGTTGACCTCTTTGTGCTCCTTAAGTGCCAGCCTCCTCTCCCACACCACTGTCCTTGACTTCAGGTCCCCAAGTCCTTTACCTGGCGATGTTTAACAACCTCTTAATTCATCCTCTCAAATTTACACTCTCCTCCCTGTCATCCATCATACACACTGCTACCACCAGATTCATCTTTTGGCATCTGATCTTCTGACTCACCAGACCCTGTTAAAAAATCTTACACAGCTTCAATTTGCTGACAGCAGTGGTTTCATATGTGGTCCCCCAAATGAAATCTTATCCAGTATGTCAACCAGATAAAAGCAGGCTGTTCTGGTCACACAGGAGAGTACCCTGGATCATTGCCCATTCTGTCTTCACAACACCCAGAACTCAGCAGAAGAGAATTTGAATAAGTGCCAACTTCCTGAGCCTCATCATCATGGCCCTTTGAAATTTCCTCTCAAATTTTTTCCATCTTATTTCCCATTAGTGCCAACTATGTCCCCTACAGTTGAGCCTGAGGGAACTGCTATTTCCATACACTTTCATTCTGTGTCTTTAGCTCATCTGAATAAAATTGTCTTCTGTTTAGAGTGCCTTTCCTTTGTTTGTATACGTCCAACTCCTGTCCTCAAAGACCCACCTCAAATCTCTCACAGTAGAGAGTTCCTCCCTGATTCATCCGCCTTACTGCTAAATAATTTCTTTTCTCCTTAATCCATTATTGTCCATTTTATGGATGCCTCTCAGGCTCACATCACTCTCTGTTTTTATTAGAATAACTTAGTGTTTGTTTTCTCTCTCCTTGTGGACTGCCAAGTCCTGAAATTGGGATAATAGATTGATTTGCCCCCTTATTCTTTCTCAGGGACTGGGACACACCGTGAGCTTGTGGCTCACAGTTATTTGCTGAATGAATACCTGCTTTGTGAGCATCTTGAAGGGATGGGGGAAGGCCTCATCATTATTGTGCATTTCCCATGTTGCACAGGGCAGTGCTGGGCTTACTGCAGAACTTGTATTGAGTCTATGAAACTGGCAGACCTTATGTTTTACTTTGGAGTTATAATATGTATTCTTATCTTTTCAGACGCTTTTTGCAAACCATGATGGGAGACCCCGTGGAGAGCCACAGAAGGACAGCTTGTTCATCCAGCACGGAGGTAAGGGGAACAATATTAATGTTGCCATTTTGTTTATGGCGCTCATAGGCTGAAAGAGGTAAGATGCCTTTCAGAGAATTAGAGGCAGAATCTTAAAATGCCTTTCTTTGTTATGCCTCTTCCATCCTAGGTAATCTTTCCAGTAAGCATTTTGTGGCACATTACCTTTGAGGTCATTTACTGCATGTCACTGTCTTTAGGGCAGACCTTCTGAAGAGGTCTGGAAAGAATCTAAACTAATGGTTTGGAACTTTTATAGTTATGCATCTCTAGCTAGGTATATAAGTGGTTTGAGTTGAAAGAGCCTGGAGTTCTGCAGCAGTAAGCTTCTGGTAAGGGCAGTGGGAAGTCTGAAGGAATAAATTAAAGAACCAGATGCCCTTTATACTGCTCAACTTCTCAGCGTGAGTCAGTCCCAACTTCCCAGCTTGGGTCACAAGTTTATCTTCTCTAAGGGCTGTGAAAGCAGCCACAATGGCAGGGGATGATGGATGGAGTTGTTCTGAGGAAGGGTGTGCATGGAAGTTCTGTTGGGGTCTTGCAATTCCCCAGGAAGTCTCAAGAATTTCTTAAAGTCTAAATTCAATAAATGAAGAAAAGGGGGGGGGGATTTCACACAATCCTTTAGACTAAATTGTATACATTTCAGTACATATAGGAAAAGTTTGATTGTAAGAGTCAAATAATAAGAGGAAAGGTTTTTGTGATTGCTACTTTCAAAAATCAAAAAGAAAATATTATGATTAATTATTTAACTTAAAGGTTTAATTAAATGCAAGTTACAGTTTCTTGTTTAAGTATCTTTCTTTTAATGGCTTAAATCTCAAAGCACATAAGCTTAGATATATGCCTGTTCTCAACTGTTCCTCATCTCTCTTAAAGTTGGAGTTGCCCTGAGTTTTCCATTAATAAGAAAATCAGGTGTTTTTCAATAATAACTCATCTCTCAAAAATGGAAATAATGCGCATATTTCCTGAACCAATGATTGGACATTTTAGTGTCATTTCTTTGTTATAATATTCACAGTAATAATATGTTAAATGCTGGCCCATTCGTATACATTAGCCATCTGAGAATGCTTAGAAAGACACAGGAAATAAAATAATTGAATCTTGATTTGAGGTGGTATTCAACAATCTCTTAACACATAGAAGTTATGCACTTTAGCTCCTTTTGGCTTTCGACTTGGTAAAGGTGAAGGTGCAGCAGACTTCAGTCATCCTGAATCTGGGTTCACCAGACAAAAGCCACCTCCACCATGCCACCTAAATCTGACGTTGATGAGATCAAAGTCATGTACTTCAGGTGCACCACTGGGGAAGTCAGAGCCACATTTGCCCTGGCCCCAAAGATTGGCCCCGTGGGTCTGTTTCCAAACAAGGTTGGTGATGACATCACCGAGGCAGCCTGTGATTGAAAGGGTCTGAAGATTACAGTGAAACTGACCATTCAGAACGGATAGGCCCAGATTAAAGCTGGACCTTCTGCCTCTGCCTTGGTTATCAAAGCCCTCAAGGAACTGCCAACAGACAAAAAGTAGCAGAAAGACATTAAGAACTGTGGGAATATCACTTTTGATGAGATTGTCAACATTGACTGACAGATGCAGCACCAGAGAACTCTCTGGAACCATTAAAAAGACCCTGGAGACTGCCCAATCTGTAGGCTGCAATATTGATGACCACCACTCTCATCACATCATTAATGACATCAATAATGGTGCAGTGGAATGCCCAACCAGTTAAGAACTACAAAGGAAAATATTCCAATAAAGAATCATTTGACAACTAAAAAAGAAAAGAAAAGAAAGAAAAGAAAAGAAAAAAAGAAGTAATGCATTTGAAATAGGATGAAATTATAGTATTTATCTTAAGCACTGAATATGCAATATAAAACAGGACTTAAGGACACTGTTTTAGAATTTTATTGCTTGGTTTAAATTCCAGCTTCTCCACTAATATAGCTATGTAACCTTGTCAGCTATGTCAAGTCGCTTAGCTTCTCTGTACCTGAATTTCCTCATCTGAAAATGGGAGTAAGTATAGAACTTGTCCATATTAGTCCTCTTTTACTACAACAATGGCATGTAACAAATAGCTCTCCCCAAAACTCAGTGGCTTATAACCATAAATATTTTTTTTCTCCTTCAGGGGTTTGTAGATCAACTGTGCAGCTCTTAGGCTGACAGTTGTGTTCAGACCACCTCCGCAGGTGCCAGGCTGAAAGAGAGGTGGTTCTCTAAGGAAGAATGTCAGAAGCACAAGAGAATGAGCCAAACCATTTAGCAATTTCAGTCAGACCCTCCTCTTGCATACATTCACATTTCAGTTGTCAAACAAGTCATATGGCCAAGTTCAACACTGAGGAGGTGGATAATTATACTTTTCCCATGGAAAAAGGAAGAGTCAGTAGTTGTTGAACAATAATTCCTACTTCACTATATTAAGTTTGTTGTGAGTGATGACTGATATAATATTGTATAGCTCTTAGCGCATTTACTTGTTACCTAGTAAAAGATCAATATGCGTTCCTTATTATTATTTCTTATAAAAGTGGTGCCATAAATTTAAAGAGAGCAAAGAACAGAGGTACTTCTGGAAACTCATGCAGACCTTACTGAGATTCATGTTCTAACTTGCCCTGAGTCTCTCCTTTAATTGCCCTACTTCTACTCCTGTTAGAACCTGAAAGACTGTTAACAATATGAGAACAGAGAGAAGTTTCCATCTCTCTCTTCCTCATCTAAGCTAGTGTTCAGTTGACCACTGACTACTACTTCCATAAGTAATGGTCCAAAAGTGTCACAAAATCTATTTTCTTGGAGCCTATTGTAGTGAGTTGTAAATCTTGGGAAGTGCATAACTCCTGTTAATTTCTTCCTTCCACTCCCTCCCTTCCCCATTTCCTTCCTTTCTATCTTTTATTTAAAAAATAGGACTTTCAGGGGCACCTGGGTGGCTCAGTGGGTTAAAGCCTCTGCCTTCGGCTCAGGTCATGATCTCAGGGTCCTGGGATCAAGCCCCGCATCCAGCTCTCTGCTCAGTGGGGAGCCTGCTTCCCCCCTCTCTCTGCCTGCCTCTCTGCCTACTTGTGAGCTCTCTCTCTGTTAAATAAATAAACTTTAAAAAAAAAATAGGACTTTCATTAGGTGAATGGATTGGATTTCAGTACCTACTATAACCGCAGACTCTTATAGTGAATTTGTCTTTGGGTCTTGGAAGCAGACGTAGAGGCAGAGTTTGATGCAAGATGTTTAATAAGATTAACACCTGGGGGTGCCTGGGTGGTTCAGTGGGTTAAAGCCTCTGCCTTCGGCTCAGGTCATGATCTCAGGGTCCTGGGATCGAGCCCCGCATCGGGCTCTCTGCTGGGCAGGGAGCCTGCTTCCTCCTCTCTCTCTGCCTGCCTCTCTGCCTGCTTGTGATCTCTCTCTCTGTCAAATAAATAAATAAAATCTTTAAAAAGAAAAAAAAAAGATTAACACCTGTGGGGGCAGCTGACTAGCTCTGTCAGTATAGCATATGACTCTTGATATTGGGGTTGTGAATTGAGCCCCACATTGCATGTGGAGTTTACTTTAAAAAAAAGGGGGAAAAAAGATTAATGCCTGTGAATGAAAGGACTAGGGAGTACAACTGGGATAAAGAAGTTGAACCATGGTGCAGGTCTGATGAAGCCTCAGCCAACCAGGCTTCAACTCTAGAGCTACAATAGCCTTCCCAAGCTCTCCTGAGTTGGGTCAAGATGACTCCTCCCTTAAGTTTCTTCATAGATCAGTCATTTGATGTGGGTTGCCCCAAGAAAGTGTGTGGCTTAAGCTTGGGGACTGTGTGGCTGAGGCGGACCCTGAAGGGACTGGCAGCTGGAGCCTGTGTGTAGAAGGCATATCCACAGGTAAATAGTAAGCTCTTCCTGAAGAGAGGTCGGTGTGGTGCACATCCAGGTCAACCGCAAGAACCTAGCTCATTGTGCTCATTTCATAAATGTTGATTATTATTATCATTGTTAGTTATCAACATTTACGTATATGTACAGTTTTGCTATCTCAGCCCTTTTATTGCCTACCTTCACTGCCCCCCAATGGCCTATCCACCCAACCATGCCTCCTGGCTTGGCATAAGCTTTAAGAGAGAGTTGTGATGGTAGCAAGACCCATCAGGTTCCTTTGGCTTTGAGCCCCTGAGAATACTCTCAATCCTGTGTTCATTCTTGAGTTTCAGTTCAGCTCATCTAGCTGCAAGCAAGGAATAGAGGAGATTACTGCAGAACTCCAGTGTGGATATGTGTCCAAAATTTGTTAGGAATGATACTGTGAAATCTCTAAGATATGTCTCTACTGTTCTAGTTAGAAGAGACTTAAACTTAGAGAACTAGACTCATAATCTTATAAAACAATGGATTGTTGGAATAGAAGAAAAGTACAAATCAGTGTGTTCATCTTCCTCCTGTTATAGTTGAGGAAACTGATGCATGGAGAGCCATGACTTGTTCAAGCTCACCCACCTCTTTAGTAGCAAATTTTCAAGCCAGTCACTTTTCATGCAATCATACAGTGTTTAGATAACACTGGGGCTTAAAAATTTGGGTCAGAATTGGAATTGGACAACTTTGTTCAAATTCTGGCTTACACACTTACAAGCCATGTGATTATGGGCAAATAATTGAACCTTTATGAGTCTCAATTTCCTCATTTTTAAGAAGCCACTTCATCAGGTAGTTGTAAACATTAAATTAGAAATGAATGAAAAGAGTTTAGCTGTTACAATGATGATTTCATTCAGAGATCTGTATTCTGTTTTTAGGAAGACACAATAGGAAGCATGCCTGTTATTTATTACTACAGTGATGCAGTGTGGCAACACAGAACTTCAGTGGCATGCAAAATTAAACATTTATGGTTCATGAATCTAGGTTCAGCTGCTGGTAAGCCAAGCCATCTCTGCTGATCTTGGCTGGAGACTCACTCACTTGCCTGTATGTCTGCTGGATATTGGTTAATCTAGGATGACCTTTGCTGTGTCAGCTGCGAATACTCAGCTCTTCTCCTCCTGTCTTTCATCCTCTAGCAGACTAGCTTGGGCTTGTTTGTTGATGGTAGAGGCTCAAGAAAATAGGTGGAGATACTCAAGGCATTTTAAGGTTTAGGTTTGGAATTTGTATACCATCATTTCCCTTCTTTCTATTGGCTAAAACAAGTCATGAGGCCATTCCTAGAGTCAGAGAAGGATACTACAAAGTTTTGTGGTAGAACTAAAAGGGGCGGGGGTGGGGGAGGGAAGACCATACCTCTCAATGGGAGGAGGCCCAAAGTCACATGGTAGTAGGTGTGGCTATAAAGAGGGGTGGAGATCATTAAGGAAATCACTTTAGCCCTAGGAGATACTTTATAATAAGCCTCAAATTACCCGATTGGATACAGGGTCCATGATGACTCCATTCTATACTGAATTCTGCTTATGAAGGAAGACTCTTTATAGTGAGATTATTTTATATGTGAGTAAAATAATCCTTCCCTCATCATTATCCAGGGCTGACACCCCACCTCAAAGGACCATTTCTTCCTCCTTGTGCTTCCTTTATCCCCAGCTCCATTGGAATAAAGAGGCTTTGATCTGGAAATGACCATCACAGTCTCCTTCATTTTATAGGTGAGGAACCTAGACTCCAGAGGGTTTTAGTAATTTGCCCAAGGCTATTCAACTACTTAGAGGGGATCCAAGACTGGCATCCACATGGTCTGGTAATCAGACTCCAGTTCTCTACACTCATTCTTCCATCCTGTCTAAGCTTTTTTTTTTTTTTTAAAGATTTTATTTATTTGACAGAGAGAAACACAGCGAGAGAGGGAACACAAGCAGAGGGAATGGTAGCAGGGGGGAAGCAGGCTCCCCGCTGAGCAGAGAGCCCGATGGGGGGCTCGATCCCAGGACCCTGGGATCATGACCTGAGCCGAAGGCAGACGCTTAACGACTGAGCCACCCAGGCACCCCCAGTCTAAGCTTTTCTGCCCAGACTCTCCTTAGATTTAGGAGTTTGAGGGAATACCAGACAGAACTCATTGCCTGTCACTCTAACATTATCTTTTTGTCCCTTTAATTTGGTCAGCTTTTTTCTTTAAATCACTTATTATAAGGCACATGCTCCAGGGAGGGAGGAATCATTCTATTTGATTGTAAGCATCTTAGTTATAATTAATACTTCAGCAGAGAATAATGAAGTATGTGTGTGTATGTATATGCAGTAAAAAGAATCAAGGGGATTATTGGTAAAATAGAAATTATAGGTGGAAAGAATTTTCTATCTAGACTGGAGTGCTTCTTAAACTTTAAAGTACACATGAATTTCCTGGGAATCTTGTTAAAATGAAGATTCTAATCCAGTAGGTATGAGGCAGGGCCTGAGATGCTGCATTTCTAGCAAGCTCCTAGTGATTGTTACTGCTGGTTCAGAGCTCTCTGAAGAGCAAAGCTCTAAAATTTTGCTTTCTAAAATATTGCTTTCTTTTTTTTTTAAATTTTATTTATTTATTTTACAGAGAGAGATCACAAGTAGGCAGAGAGACAAGCAGAGAGAGAGAGAGGAGGAAGCAGGTTCCCTACTGAGCAGAGAGTCAGATGTGGGACTCGATCCCAGGACACCGATATCATGACTGGAGCTGAAGGCAGAGGCCTAACTCACTGAGCCACCCAGGCACCCCTAAAATACTACTTTCTGATAGAACTTTTTGCAGTGATGGAAATATTCTGTACATATGCCATCCAACACACTAGCCACATGTGTGGTTATTCAGCACTTTCAATGCACCTAGTACAGCTGAGGACATAAATTTTCAATTCTGTTTAATTTTAATTAGGTAAATGTGTCTAGTGGCAAACATATTGGTCTAGAGGACAGGATCCATGTCCTATTTAGCCCTGAATCTCTAGGACATAACTCAGGACATGGTAGTTCTCAATATATATTTATTGTCATGTGCAGAGGTGCGTGTTGATGAGACAGGGACCTGGAATGACATGGAAGACCTTTCAAATCGTTCTACTTCCTTTTTCCTAGGGGCTGTATTTTGGTAGTATGTCATGGTAGATAAGAAAACAGAGTTTAGAGCTCACCAGCCTGCACTTGAATAGGCTCTGCCATTTATTAACTTTATCATCTCTGTCCCCTCTGCCTCAATTTCCTCATCTATAAAATGGGAATAAATAGTGTGTTTACTATAGGATTGTGTATATTCGTGGAATGATTTAATATTTGTGAAGTTCTTGGAAGAGCTTGTGAAGCATACCAAGTTCTCTCATGTACACATAGACTTACCATGGCAGAATCCTACCTGGATAAAGTCCTTATTTATCTTTGCATTCTTTCCACCTCTCAGAAAAGCTGAGGAACTACTTGAGCTTCAAGTTCTTCAGGGGAAGGGTTTTTTCACGTTGCTGATGCTGCTTGGAACAACTCAATCTTGTGGTGTTGTTAATCCAGAAGCATTGAATCTAACCCCTTATCCCTAAATAGAGCCAATTCACCAAAGTGTCTGGTGTTGAGAGGGAGAAGTGAAGTGCTAAAACAATGAGGTCAACCTTCCAACGAAACAGGGTAATGATAGTTGGCCCCACAGAAGACACAATTGCTAGGAAATTCTGCACCCATGTTTATATAAAACCAAGCAGGAAATGTTTGCCAATGGAATAAATAAAGGAGCCTTCTGGTTACATAATTGTTCATGTGCCCCAGTTTAAGGCTGTTTTGGAATTGTTACTTGGTCTAGGTTTGAATTTTGGAGCTCAGGATACCCATCTCCTCTTTTGATTGCTTGCTTGCTCTTGATACATGAAGTGTCATTTTTCTTCAGCTCCCAAGCAGCCTGAGTTAAAACTGCACCAGAACATGGCTTCCTCACTTTGGCTGAAAACAGCCCTTATGATCTACTTTGCTTCTGAAGCTCTGATCTAGAATAGATTTAGAATGTGGCAGGGACGAGGGGCTGGGGGTGATGGGGCTCAGGGTCAGTTGTCCCATGTGACTAGAGAAAGGACAAATTCTAATATTACTAAAAACATCTGTTTGTTGTGATCATACTATGTGCCAAGCCTTATGCTAGGCACAGTTTTAGGCTCCCACAACAAGCTTTCAAGGTAGGCAATTAAAGATCCACTGATGTGGAGTGGTTTTAAGTAACATGTTCTAGCTCAGAAGCTAGGACAAGTTAGTCCCTAGGTCTCTGCCTTTTCCCCTCTGTTATACTACCTTTCCTAGACTAGAAATTAAAGCAGATATTTCATTTCAGTTGCTTAAATTCTCCTGTGCAACCCAGGTAAACAAAGGGTATTCTTACCTGGGGGAAAAATATCTAGTGGTAAAAAAAATCAAAATCCTCACGATTCAACAAATTTTATTTTGTATGGATGAATGAATTTATTATAACATATTTTGAACTTTTCACTACCCTGAAAGGGAGTTAACTTCTCCTGACCCCACTATACATTTTGTGAAAGCATTTACTGAGTGCCTTTGGGTGCACTGGCTACATGTAAGTCATAGGAGATAACTGCATTGAATGCAAAATCCTAACATGGTTCTGACAGACTGGGGAGCTTGGTGAAACCTGTTTTAGTGTCTTGGGTCTCAGTTTGCTTAAGCATAATGCATTGGTGTTCAAGAACCCTCTGAAATTCTGGGATATCATGAATCTGGATGAGAGTTTAAGCTCTCATGGAGGAAAACTCTTCCTTTTAGCCTCTTATTTTTTTGGGAGTCTTCTACAGTTCATTCAGAAATTCTAGGAAACTCAAGAAAACATATCCATGAGCCTGTTCCCCAACTGCTCCAGAGGATCCAGTAAGACTCATGGAGAACTAGAGGAAAAAGTAGAAATGGAAGCTGTGGTGGTATCTGACATTACCTTTGCATTTGCTACATCTCCAGGACACCATAAGTATGTTACTTGGACTGCATTTACTCATATAGTCAATCAGTCCAATGATTTAGAGCCATGTGTGAGGCATGTGCGTAAATACAGAAGTTGAAAGGATGGACAAGGGTTTGTGAATGGGTGGGGAAGGAGGGCTTAAGTCTGGGTGGCTGGCTTCCTTTGTGATTTGGAGTTCAAACTGGTGGCCCTGAATTTCTGATAAGGAGGGCCAAAGACCTAGAATTCAGGTGGAAATGGTATATGGAATTTGCCTGGAAGCTTTCTTTGCTTGGCACACACATTGGTTTTGCTGTGTGTGTGTGTGTGTGTGTGTGTGTGTGTGTGCGTGTGTGTGTGTGTGTGTTTGGTTGAACGATGTCTTTTGATAGAGATTGTAGGGCCTGCCCCCAACTCACAAAGGAATTCTTGATGTTCCCACTTGATTCCCAGCTGATTTTTCTGTATACTGGGGGCCAAGGCTGAAACTGTATCACTGAAGACTCATTTCTTAGTGCTCTGCCTCTTCCCTGCAGGTATGCTCTTTCTAAACTTACTTTTTCTTGAGGATTGATTTACATTCCATGAAATGCCCAGATCTTTAGCATACAGTCTGAGTTTTCACAAAAACATACCCCCATGGATCCACCACCACAATCAAGATTTAGAATATTTTTGCTTCATCAAAAAGTCCCTTTCTGCTCATTTCCAGTCAGTCCCTCCCTCTTTGCCCACCCCAGGTAATAGCTTTTTTGATTTTATCATTATGGATTAGTTTTGCCTGTTCTAGAACCTCATATGAATGGAACTAAATAGTACATAATCTTCTGAGTCTGGCTTCTTTCACATAGTATAATGGTCTTCAGATTTACCCAAACACCCTCATGTGTGTGGAGTTCCTTTTTACTCTTGAGTAGTAGTCCATTGTAAAATATACCACAATTTCTAAAATCCCTCCTTGCCGATAGACATTTAGATTGTCTCTAACTTGAGACATTATAAATAAAACCAGTATGAAAGTTCATGTATGAGTCTTTTATAGGCATATGCACTTATTTCTCCTGTGTAGATACACGGAGGGGAATCATTGGGTCAGAATATAGGCGAATGTTTAACTTCATAAAAAGCCATCAAGAAGTTTTTCAAAGTAGTTGTGCTATTTTATACACTTACTCAAGACTTTCTCTCAAAAGATCAACATGCTGGAATGAGATATTTTACTACTTTTTGTCAGACCTCCATCTCCCTCTTTTCCTATCAAGCAGGCCAGTTAGCCAATCTGAACATGGGACAGGACTCAGATGCTGAATATTGTTGTCTCAGGTTGCTTTTTATTCTTTCATTCATTGTAAATAAATAAATAAATAAATAAATAAATAAATAAATAAAATTCTCTCAAAAGATACAAAGAAATGGAAGGTGAAGGACTTTCAAATCCAAAGGGTAAGCAATAGCTAACACCATACTTAATAGTGACCACTCAATGTTTGCCCCTTAAGATCAAGAAAAAAACAAGGATACCCACTCTTCCCAATTCCATTGTCATTGTACAAGAGGTCACACCAGTGCAATAAAAGGGTAAAAGGAAAATAGGCATAAAGATTGAAAGACAAAATGCAACTCCTTACCTCACAGATGGCATTGTTATCTTTATAGAAATATCCTAAGGAATCTACAAAAAACTGCTAGAATTAATATGTAAGTTCAGGAATGTGTCATTACTCAAGGTTGATATACAAAATCAATTACATTTGTATATCCTATTCCAAATGATTGAAAAATAAAATGAAAAATACCATTTACAGTAGCATCAAAAAGCATAACACACTTAAATTTATTTCTAACAAAAAATGCAGTAAGACTTGTATACTGAAAAATACAAAACATGGCAGGAAGAGAAGACCTAAAAAAATGGAAAAACATATTCATGGATTGGAAAACTCAATATAAAGGTGTCAATTCTCAAATTCATCCTGGGTAGGCGTTGGCAAACATTTTTTGTGAAAGGCCAGACAATACATACTTTAGGTTTTGTGGGCCATGTGATCCTCATTTAAGCTATTCAACTCTGCTTTTGTAATACAAAGTCATAGACAATATGTAAATGAACAAGCGTGGCCATGTTCCTATAAAACTTTATTGACAAAAACATGTTGTGGGCCAGATTTGTCCTTCTTCTTTTAGCCATCAGCTATAAAATGAGAAGTAAGACTAGAAGGTCTCTAGGATTTCCTTCCAACTTTCTCCTGGAAAAAAAAAAGAAAGGGTTTCTTTTTCTAAATATGCCAGATAAAGAAAGCACATAGTAACTTACATTGCTGTTTATTTGGCTATTAATTCTCTTGTCAACCTCATCTTCATATATAAAATGGTGACAATAAAGCCTACTTGGTAGTGTTGATAGGAAGATTAGGTGAAATAATGTAAAGATGTGGAGATCTGGGACAGTGCCAGGCTCATTCCAAGATATTCATGCTCCCTGACCCTCATTACAATATTTTCCCATTTGTTTTTAGAACTTCGCTTTAGGAGTTGAAATTTCAAATACTCTTTTCAGTCAAACAACGGAGGCTCAGATGACAAGCTTGTATGTGTCTAGGGAACCTAGCCTCAGGATGTTCATACCTGCAAGACGGGCCGTGCTGGTATACCACCATTCGATAGTGTCAAGTGCTGGATTTGATGTCCCATAATTCCTACTGTAGACTTCTAGGTGCCTATCTTTGAAGAAACTGGCTCTATATCAGGGGTCACAGCAAAGTAAGGGTTCTGGAAGCCCTGGGGTGGTAGCCCAGAAACATCAGGCACTTAGCTCCCATTGCCTTTTTAAGGAGACATGCTTCTTATTGTAAATATTATGCTCCAGCCTCCCAGCGTAATTCCACATAATGTCATCTCTGGGAAAAGCTGATAAGTGGTGAGAACTTAAGGCCTTCCATCTGTTGGGAATCAGAGCTGGTTAGACACACAGGAGTTTTCTTCTACCTTATACCATTCGACCTTCCCTTCATTCACTTTCTTTTTGCTTTCTGGTCCTGCACTGGCCAAAGATGAGGGTTGGTATGCTGCTTCCCTCAGCCCTGCCCTAGGTGGCATTTGTCTTGCGACTTTCCCATGCTTGTTTCAACAGGAAAAAAAAAGCAAAGAGATTGACATATAGCTGCCCTGAGGCTAGATTGTCACTGAAATAGATTTCTCCAAATAAAAATAAGGGCCATTTTTGCTCACAAGGGCTTGCAATGAAACAGAGTTAATAAAAACTGCATGGGAAACTCACATTGCAGCTATAAAAAAATTAAAAAACAGAATTCTTAGCTAAAGTCAGCAGTGATTGTTGGCTCAGGATAGGAATTAGGGAGGAAAACATTCTGAAACTCATTGAAAGTGAAGAGGGAAGATTTATTACCCTTTATCCATTTGTTTAACCCTTCAGAAGTAAATCTAGAGTCACGCTTGCTTAGAAAGTGATTAAGTCCTGGGTTTTTAAGAGCAGGACACACCATTTTCTCCTTGGGGATGAGCTGTTAAACAGAAAACAGGGCTACTTAACTTAAAAACAAAAACAAATGAAAACAAAACTCCAAAACAAAGAGTTGATAAAAATCACTGATGAAAACATTCCCAGCTTTATTCTTCCTCCTTCATCAGCCTGGTGTGGATGTATCAGATATCTCCAAGGTCAAAGATAGTATATTATTCTGGGCTGAGGGGCAGGGACACCTCTCGTCACTCTCCAATCCTCAAACCCCAGCTTTATCATCTGGGATATTTCCTGGAACGCTAGAGAAATGGTTTGTTTCTAGAGCACCCCACTGAGCAGGGGTTTTCCCTTTGAGAATGGAGCATCCAGGACCCTTCTAGCCCCAGTGTGAGGAGCCACTAGACCATCAGGAGATGGTGATTGATTATCTGAGAAATTCATCA
The DNA here is from genome assembly GCA_028646535.1 of Procyon lotor. Classification (NCBI taxonomy): domain Eukaryota; kingdom Metazoa; phylum Chordata; class Mammalia; order Carnivora; family Procyonidae; genus Procyon; species Procyon lotor. The sequence continues at coordinate 29,125,040 of CM053610.1, forward strand.
TCTTTCTGCATTCAGAAAGCCACTACCCTAATGGAGAACCTGGGGCCTCTATTAATTCCCCCTTACGACTACCAACTTGAAAAATCACCACATCTAAGACAAGGAGGGTTTTAGCTCCTGGTTGCTGTGGGGGAATTTATAAGAATATTTAGAAGTGACTCAGGGTCCTTTCTTTCTTTCCCCTTCAAACCTATAAACTCTGGTCCCAATTTTCACAGGTTTTTGCTAATTAATGCCACCACTGTGGAAATGGGGGCTGTTCTGCAAACAAGCTGCAACAAATGGGATTTTTATTGCTGGTGGAAAAGTCTGGGGAATAATTAGCAGATCCATGGAGATCCCCTGACTCCGGGCATCTGCATGGTAATGGCCAACCCTGGAGATCACTCAGGGAAATGGGGTCGGACTTTCCACCTTAGGGCACATTTATATTGTCAGTTACAGCCTTCAAACTGCAGTTGGACAAATGTGGGAAAATATTTTGTGAAATGCTAGACAAATGAACCTGATGTTGACCAATCTCAACTAGGAAAACTAGCTCTGCTTTGCTAAGTGCTGTACAGCAGCCAAGACTTGCAAATGAAATATTTTGATATCTCGTTAAACTTGAGTCCCCAGAGAGGCGCACATACACACATACACATGGTTGACTAGGGTCCCCCTCAAGGTGGCTGGCTGGAGAAGATTACAGAAATGACAGACTCTTGGGGGCCAGAAGAGAATCTGGAGGTCATCTGGTCCAGAGGTTTATACCCAAGGAATCCTTGAAAAGAATACAGGGGGGATCTGAGAACTTAGATGGGAAAACAATTAAATTTTTGTTTTCACTGATCTCTGATTGAAATGTACTATTTCTTTCCATTTCAAATGCAAGCAATGAACCACAGGGACTTCACCTGTACCCATGATTTTGACATAATAGAAATAAAAAATGTCTTCAGATCACATTACAGCGTTGCAGATTATCTCAAGATATCATTTGTGGTCATCACTTTTTTGAAATTATAGTAATTATTAGATTTATTGCTAGATACTTAATGTTATTAAGGAAATATATTACTATATCACACATTTAAAGTTATTTTGAATACTGTATTTTATGTAGTTTGGTTTCTTATACCTTTTTTTTTTTTTTTACCAATTAACATGTTATTTTAAGAAGAGGTCATAGACTTCATCTGACTATTAAAGAGGCCCATAATACAAGATTTAAGAATGCTTCTTTGCTCAATCTCTTCTACTTACAACTGAAAAAATGGTGGCAATTTGGTGAGTGGCAGAGAGAAAATCAGAACCCACAGTGCTATTTTTCATCTCTTCCTACCATTATAGGAGTCTTTATAGGAATCTGTAGGAGACGAGAGTACCCTTGCTAAGAACAATACCAAACACTTCTTTAAAACCATGTTTTATTTTATTTTATTTTATTTTAGATTTTATTTATTTATTTGACAGAGAGAGAGATAATAAGTAGGCAGAGAGGCAGGCAGAGAGAGGGAGAAGCAGGCTCCCTGCTGAGCAGAAAGCCCGATGCAGGGCTCGATCCCAGGATCCTGAGATTATGACCTGAGCTGAAGCAGAGACTTTAACCCACTGAGCCACCCAGACATCCTTAAAACCATGTTTTAAAGCATAGGAATCAAGGATGATAAATAATTCCTGAGCCTGATCTTAGCCAGGAAATTTGTTTTCAAATTTAAATATATTTTTATTCTTTCATTTTAGAGTGTGGACATTGCCAAGTTAGGTACATGTCATCATTTGAAAAGATTAAAACAGAGGCACAATGACGTAGGTTATATTTATACAGTCCTGCAGAATACATTATATGTTATTTTCTGCATTCCTAGGAGCAATTTTATCTCCTGAATATTTCAGGGGAATTGAAATTTTAATCTGTGAACACTCCAGCTGTGAGCAATGGAAAGCTATGTGTCAGGCCAATCTAGGTTGGAATGAGTATGGATAATTTGGACTATCAGCTTCATATATTACCTAGAATGAGATGCATTAATGATACACATATGTATATGGGCCCCAACTAGGAGGAAAAATAAGAAGCACATTCATTTCAAGCAGCCAATGGCCCTCACAAAAGTATTAATTGATTCTACATCCCTGGTGTGAACATGAAGTTGTAAGAAATTCAAATGAATTCTCACTCTCTCTCACAGTTCAGTTAGAGGCAGATTTTCTTCAAGCAATTGACCCTGACACTTTCAGGTTTTCTAACTTCATAATTAATGGAATTATAAAATATTAGTATGGAATTATATATATATATAATATAAAATTATATATTTATATAAACATCAAATTCAGTAGTTCTCAGAACTTTAGATTTTCAATCATTATCTTTTTTCCCCTTTATCAATTTATTAGATATGACATAAATGTGAATATATTCATCTTTTTTGGCTGTATTTGTTTATGTTTTAACTTTTGATTTTGGCATTTTTCAGACTTATAAAAGATATACAAATGTAATATAAATAATTTCAGTATGCCCTTATCCAGACCTCCCAAATGTCACTATCTCTTAAAACCAACACAATGATCAAAATCAATAAATTAACACCAATATTACCCCACTGTCTAAATGTAGATCTTATTTACCTTTTATCAATTATCCCACTAATGTCCTTCTGGTCCCAAATGCAATGTAAGATTTTTTGTTGGATTTAGTTTTCATCCCCACTCATCTCCTCTGAAACATTTTTTTAGTCTCTCTCTGTTTTTTGTGACCTTGAAATTTAAAGTGTTTTGGCTAGTTATTTTGTACAAGTTTCCTCAGTTTGGGTTTGTCTGATGTTTTCTTGTAATTCTATTCAGGTGATGCATTTTTAGTGGGAATACCAAAGAAATGATATTATGTCCTTCTCAGTGCACTGTATCAGAAGGTACATGGTATTGATATCTCATTGCTGATGTCGTCAACTTTGATCACATGATTTGATTGGTGTCTGTCAGGTTTCTCCACCATAAGGTCACAAATTTTCTTGCTGTAATTAATGACTATTCTGTGGGGAATTACTTTAAGACTATGAAAAAGTCCTGTTTCTCATCATACTTTCATTTACTAATTTTTCCCCCAAATACTTTTATTTTATTTTTTCAGTGTTACAAAATTAATTGTTCATGCACCTCATCCAGTGCTCCATGCAATATGTGCCCTCCTCAATACCCACCACCAGGCTCGCCCAAACCCCACCCCCTCCCCTCCAAAACCCTCAGTTTGTTGCTCAGAGTCCACAGTCTCTCATAGTTCATCTTCCCCTCTGATTCCCCCCATTCACCCTTCCTTTCCTTTTCACAATGCCCTCTGTTTTTCCTTATGCTTCACAAGTAAGTGAGACCATAAAATAATTGACTCTCTCCTCTTGACTTATTTCACTCCGCATAATCTCTCAGTCCCGTCCATGTTGATACAAAAGTTGGGTATTCATCCTTTCTGATGGAGGCATAATATTCCATTGTATATATGGACCATATCTTCTTTATCCATTCATCTGTTGAACGGCATCTTGGTTCTTCCCACAGTTTGGCGATTGTGGCCATTGCTACTATGAACATTGGGGTACATGTGGCCCTTCTTTGTACTGCATCTGCTTCTTTGGGGTAAATACCCAGTAGTGCGATGGCAGGGTCATAGGGTAGCTCTATTTTTAATTTCTTGAGGAATCTCCACACTGTTTTCCAAAGTTATAAATGCCATGAGAATGTGACAGTTACTAATGTGCACCCAATGTAAATATACTTGAAAGACAGGTGTGTTAATTCCTAAAGGTTCTTATTGGATTGCAAGTATTTAAAAACACAGAAAAAGTGCAATACAGATTCTTTTGTGCACAAATGTAATCTAATCACATCCCATGAGTATAGCAGAGCATAATTGTTTATGCCTTCAAGGCCACAGACACCTATTAAGTACACACAATATTGAAGGAAACCCTTCCTGTTATCCAAGTGTAAAAAACATAAGCTTCAGGCTGCACCCTAGTACCCACCAAAGTGTGTGGGAGCCTCAAGAAGAGAGAAGGAGGATTATGTTGGGGAATTTCTTGCATTAGCATTTGGCCATCCACTTCAATTACTTTTCTTTTCTTTTCTTTCTTTCTTTCTTTCTTTCTTTCTTTCTTTCTTTCTTTCTTTCTTTCTTTCTTTCTTTCATTAATTATAAAGACTTTATTTATTTGAGAGAGAGAGAGAGATGGCAAGCACAAGTGGGGGTAGAGGGGCAGAGGGAGATAGAGCAGCAGACTCCTCATTAAGCAGGGAGCAGATCTTAGCCAGGGAATGCTGGCTAAGCTGAAGGCAGAAGCTTAACTGACTGAACCACCCAAGTACCACTGCTTCAATTATTTTTATACCATAAATCTAGGTATATATAAGTAAGCATATACATAAAACTGCCTCAGAATTTCACTCATTTTATTGCTTTGGGGTGAGATAAAAGACTGAGATATATCTAGGCCTCTACCAAAGAGAGAAGGGTATTGCCTACATGTTGTTGGAATGCATGGGCCAATGACAAAAGGACTCTGCTATAGAGCAATCCTAAAAATGGTGACTGACAATCAGTTTCCCACAAGACTGATTTTTCTCAGGGCCCACACTTTTAAAAGTATGGATGTACAAAAGAGAATGGTATAGATGGGATCATTTTTCTTTTCCAAGATGTCAAACAAATCAGTTTCATAAACCTAATGAGATTACTTAGTTTCACCCTCACTTCAGCAGAAGCCATCCCATGTCCTTCCATTCTTAGAAAACTCTAGCGGTGGAAAAGTAACACTTCTCATCTCTCATGAGTTTTTACTGTCAAAATACTTTCCTGATGTCTATCTGAGGAACTGCATCAATAAAAACCCAATCTTTTAAAATCCTACCACAATAGTGGGTGCCAAAGCTCATTTCTTGACCTGCCCTTGCCAACACTGTAATAAGGGCTTTGTATGAAGATTTGAGAGTATGGTTATCAAATGTGTTGTGGACACCATGCTGAGAGAGAACACAGTTTCTCAGAGGCAGCCTTACTTTGATTTGAAGATTGACTGAACATCCAAAAGATCATGACAACTGAGTTTGGGTCAACTCTAACGAGTTGAAATTAACAGGAATGTATATGTGAGATTGTTCACTTGGATCAGAAATGATCAGCCGACAAATACAGACCAAAGAGGAAGAAAATGGACAAAAACGAAATAAAACAAAACAAAATTTTGGTTGGGAGTTTTCACTGCAAATAAACCCATGCGAGGAATGTGGAATGGCTAGAAATGTAATTTTCCCACCTCTTCCTGTGGTGTCCTCGAACAAGAATCTAGTGGCCTGGAAGTGAAGGTCCTGACCAGATGTTGGGGCCTTGGTCTCACTACATAGTGGGCAGATGAGAGGTTGTCAACATCTGAATTCCTTTTTTTTTTTTTTTAAGATTTTATTCATTTATTTGACACACAGAGAGAGAGAGAGATCACAAGTAGGCAGAGAGGCAGGCAGAGAGAGAGGGGGAAGCAGGCTTCCCGCTTAGCAGAGAGCCTGATGTGGGGCTCGATCTCAGGACCCTGAGACTATGACCTGAGCCGAAAGCAGAGGCTTTAACCCACTGAGCCACCCAGGCACCCCTCCTCAACATCTGAATTCTTGAGTAAACCCATTAGGCAGATGTTTTCTTGGTCAATGGAATCCTGTGACTGTATATGAAGTGTGACTTTATACTAAACTTCAAGACCTGCCACCTATTTTTTCCTTGTGACAATCTTTCAGACACAAATTTTGAGATGAAATAATAACAAGGACAAAAACAAGTAGAAAAAAAGAGAAAGACAAGGAAACAAAATTTGAAGAGGGTTCTGAAAAAAAGTAAGTGACCAGTTTGGCCCAAAGAACGAATAGCTTATGTATGTGGGAATTACACTTATATAATGGAAAAAACACCTCAGGGGTTTTGGGTATAGGAAGTTTAATTGAATGCCATTAAAGTAGAAGATACATACAGTATTTTTCAGCACATCAACACTTGCAAATATTCTTTTGAATCCTAATCTGTTGTCAGTGCCAAAGAAACGATGCCTATTTTTGAGAAAAAGAGAATCTAAATATAAGATCAAATTGTGGGCTTTGTTTGTTTTTGCATTTTGCCTACCTTTTTTGCTCTTGACTCAGGTCCACAAAATATTCAATTACAAGAATGAAAAACAAGAAATGAGTGGAAGAGATGAGAGTTGAGAGGCTATTAGGAAGATCTTCTGCAGAATATGAAGAGAGCACATTTCCTGGATCCTGAGCCCCATGCTCTCCTAGTTTGTTTCCTTGTCAGTACCCTGCCTTTCATTAAGGCCATCCAAAGAAACCCATGCAAACTTAAGAGGAAAAATCAGGTCTGAAGATGTACTGACAATATAATAGACAACAGAGAGGTAACTGTTAAGAAGGGAGCCTTCCAATAAGTGAGCAGATACAAGTATCTGCAAATGAGGTGTTTAAAGAGAAAGAGGTTGCCTAGTTTTTTAATGACGTTTGGTTTTTGTTTTGAATGCCCCAAAGAGTTAAGTACACATCAGGACCTTATCTGTTCTATGCCCCAGTCCCTGCAACAGCCGAAGCTGTGAAGCCATTTAGAACCAGCACATAAACTGCTTCTAAATGATCAGAAACCTCCTGAGTTTTCCGCTTCAGCTCACTGTGTGCCTTTAAGCAACAGAGATTTAAAAGACCTGAGATTATAGGACCATAAAAATACACATTTACATGTGGTCACATGCAAGGTTTAAGACTGGGAATGAACCACAAAAGGAATGCTTTATACAAGTACCAAAATACAAGTTCAATTAATGACACAGCAGCTCTAAGAGGGACACGAAGAAAACACCCAAACCAGAGTCTCTTAGGAGGCCTGGATGTGGGTTTCAGAGCTGCAAGGATGCATGGTTGTTAGCCCTTGCTCTTTTCCATAAGTTCCTTCTGGGGCCTTCTGCAGCCATAGAAAATGCAGCTAGTAAAACAGGTTTTCATGGGAGGGAGACTTGGGAGTGCCCAAATTTTCTTTTTTTTTTTTTTTTTTTCTTTTTTTTTTTTGCTGAGTAGTTAAGCAACAAAAGCAGTCTGGGAAAAGAGAAGATGCTTCAGAGCTGGCCACATTTTGCACATGCCAGGGGAGGGTGTTTTGTAGCCTTTTGACTCCTAATCATGTATTTACTTGTTGGCTATCTAGAATTCATTTATTTGGTCCTACTGAGTGTAGACTTTCTTCTCTCTGTTAAATTTCTCTTCTCTCTCTTTCCCAAAGAGAAGGGCAAGCTTATCCCAAATGGTTGAAAGCAGCTTGGGGACCTACTATTGTTGATTAGAAGAAGTGATCTTAGTTGAATGAACACATTATTCAGTTAATTCAAAATGAAGGGATATTTCATTGTTCACACTGGGCCAGGCCTCATGCTAGGACAGGGCCACCTGGAGAACACTATATTCAAAGATATAGACACATTAAAAAGGCAATTATGGTGAGCATAATTCCAAAAAATGGACATGGGTTAAAGCAAGAAAAGCCATTAAGAGGATCAGGATCTTATCCTCATGTGGGGTTTGACAAAGATTTCCCACAGAAATTAAAACTGAGGCCTAGGGATTACGAGGAAGTTCATTGAGTATCAAGGGGGCAGGAGAGTGCTTTCTAGGCAGGGGGTCAGAGTGGGTGAAGGCCTCTGTATGGATGAGTGCCCAGCATGTACAAAGAGCTGAAAAGATTTGGTATGATTAGCACATGGACTGGTGAGGAATGAGTCACACCAAATAGTCAGGAGCCAGACTCCTCAGGTCATTTCTGGTGGTAGTAGGGGTGGTATAGTCTCTTACCCCAAGAACAAGAGGCAAAGGTGTTCTTCCTACCTCAGTGGTTTTTGCAGGGTGAGGAGGTAGAGGAAACTTTGCTTCCCCTGATGTCAACCATCAGCGTTTGTTCCCATGATATCCCAGTGGGCTGCATGGACCCATCATGTCACTATCAACTATGAATTATCATAACCCTTCACAAGTCTGTTTTGTTTCTTGAAACTGTACCCACTTGGGGGTTAATACATTGTTGGGCAAAATAAGTAAACTTAGCTCCAAGGAAAGAATGAAAAGGAGCTCACTTTTTCTGTTAATGTTGGGATTGGGGAAATGATTTGGTGTCTACCTTATCCTTACTTTCTGAGCTGGTCTTTGCCTCAGAGTCTGAGAGAGTTGTCTCAGAGGAAACCCACAAACGTATTTTGTGGATTTAGCCATACTAAGGTCAGGAAAAATCATCCAGCAGTTCATGTTCCTTGACCTTTCAGAAGACCATTATCAAGGCCCCCCAGGTTACAAAGGGCCTTTTTCCTTCTCAGCACATTTCCATGGAGGAGCAAATGTTTGACAAAATACTCAGTACACATTAGTGCATCAAACAAGCATGAACACCCTTTCTAATACATGGCAGAATTAGAATTGTGGCATCTCAAGCATTAGCAGGCATGAGTGTATTTGGGGGGAGGGGGAAAGCCCTCCTCAGATCACATGGCCCAAATAGGAGGAATACTGGACGTTAGAGGAAGCAGTTGGGATTCATGCTGGACTTTATGAATTATGTGCTGTGTGACTCTGAGCTTCGTGGGGATTAAGTCAAATCAAAATAAATAATGCGTGCAATGTGTTTAGCACACTGCCCAGCAGGTAATGGCAGGCAGTAAGTATTGGCTATTATTATAAGCTAAGGAGTACAGGCCACTCAGTTGTAAAACTACAACTGCCTAGGGTTGCTGTGGGGTGGCTAGGGGATGTAAGTTGCACAAGCAGTGCACAGGGGGCAGGAGGGAAGCCCATTTTCAGCTTGTCCCCAAGGTTAGATGGCATAAAATGGAACAGAGGGACCAGGCAAGAAAGAGAGCTTCTGTTATTGCCCTAAGTCCACTCTTATTTAGAGCAGTCTTTACCTGACTACTGTGGAAAGTTCTGGTATGAAGCCAGTAAGCACTAGCCCTTCAGCTTATTGCTTTTACAGGACTTCTTTCTTTCCCGGTATTCCATAGGTTCCCAGAACATTTTATAAATTGAAAAGACTGTATAAATGCAAGGTATTACTATTACCAAGCATCAACTGGGGAAGTGGTCCCTATCGATGGGATGTATTGGGCACAACCCAGGCTCCTCCCTGCCCATTCCTTCCCACTTGGAAACCCATATTTATATTTATTGACAGTCCCTGGATCTGGAGCCGAGTCTTCTCCTATTTCTCCCACTTTTTCTCTGCCAATATCCCAAATTTCACTGAAGCTCTCCTGGGAGACTCAAGCAATGGTGGGAAGAAAATGCAGTTCTGAAGTCAATGTGTGGGATGATGGAGAAACGCGATCCTATTACAGAAATTCAAGTTAAATGCACTGTGGGGGAGGGGGCTGAATCATTGAGCATGAAAGTGAGTTCCACATGCATTTGATAACAAGGATGCTAGGATGCTGGGGGCCCCTGTGTCGCTCAGCTGGTTAAACATCTGACTCTTGGTTTCAGCTCAGGTTGTGATCTCACTGTCATGGGATCGAGCTCCTCATCAGGCTCTGCGTTCAGCATAGAGTCTGCTTCAGATTCTCTCTCTCTCCCTCCTGCTTTCTCTCTCTCTCTCTCAAATAAATAAATAAATAAATAAAATCTTAGGAAAAAACAATAACAGAGATGCTGTCCAGTGGCTCATTACATGTCCATGTCCATGGCCCTCATTTTTTTTTGCTGGAGACTTTGTGATGCTCCCTCCATTTGTTCTCCTTGTATTCATTTCTTGTCTTTTATTCTTGGAGTTGAATACTTTGTGTATACAAGACCGAAGTAAAAATGGGAGGAGGTGTCACCAGAATGGTAAAAACAGAAAAGAGAGAAGATTCCAACTGTTGGCAAGGATGTGGGACACTGATGGTGGGGGTATAAATGTATACAAACCCTTGGGAAAATACTTGGTTGTACCTACTAAAGTTGAATGTAAGGTACCCTGGGGGTCAGAAGGCCTATACTCCATTATGTATTCAATAGAAGTGTATAAAACAGTCACCCAAAAACATGTGGCCAATGCTCAAATACCTTTAAACTGTCCCCAAATGACCACCAACAATAGAATGGATAAATAAATTGTGGTGGAATCACAAAATGGGGACCTCTACAGCACTGAAGGTGAATGATTCAATTTTAAATGACACTCATCAATACAGTGTTAGACAAAGAAGCCAGACATGAGAGAAAAAACAGTGTATGATTTTAGGTATTTAAAGTATAAAAACAGGCCCCACTCATCTGTGCTATTAGAAGTCAAGATAGTGGTTACCTTTGGAACATTAGTTACCAGAAGAAAGCATGGTTGGGAACTTCTTGGGGGCAAGTCCTGTTCTGTCTCTCTAGTCTGGGCGCTGGTTGCCTGGGTGTGTTCAGTTTATGAAAATTCATTGAAGTGTATTCCTAAGTATATTTTCAGTATATCATATTTCAGTTACAAGTGTTTAAAAGTTGGCGAGATTATTATTTCTATGACCTTCACAGCCCTAGACACCATTAGAAAATTTTTTATGCATAATGGCCTGCTGAGCTAACCAGCTCCACACAATCCCTCCAGTGCTTAAATGTATACTTCTCATACAGCCAAGGGCACGTTCTGAATGGTATAGTCCATATCTTCATCTAAAGCAGAAGCTACAAACGTCAAGCATGTAGTAGCTGAGATCTCGCATGCAGTCACAGTTTCCAGCACAGGCAGAAATTCCAAAGGGTGGCAATCCTAAATCCCTGATTTAAATGGAATCTGGAGAGATGAGGGCTAGAAACAAATAATTACCGAACGACTGTTATGTGCCAGGCATTGCTCAGAAATTCATAAGTTGCTGTGTAAGTAATATTATTTAATCCCTTATCAACCCTTTGGGGTAAAAAATGATATCCTCTTTTGTCCTAATAAGGTGAGAGAGCAACATCGTGCAGCAGTAGGAAACACACTGATGTTGGAACCCAGGCCTCTTACTTCCAAAGTTTATTCCACGAAAGCGCACTGCCTCCCAATTAGGTAGAAAACTACTCAAGTTGTATTTTAATTTCTCTAAACATAGCGGTTTCCTTCTGAGGTAGGAATCATCTGCTCAGTTGGTTTTAGAGTACCATTTTCCTTGTTGAGTTGACTTAGCGGTAAAATAATTTTGAATGAAGTGGGCAGAGGGATCCCGGAGAACAGCAGGGAAGTCTCAGAGGACCTTATGATTTTGGGCTCTTACTGTGGGAGCTTTTATGCTTTGTAGGAATTGCATATTGAATAAATAATTCCAATTTCCATGGAGTGGGATGTCTGAAACCTCCAACTTTTTGTACTTATTGACTTATTTTATATGGTTTATCAGTTTAATAAGTAAAACACACTTTCCTCTTGGTCAAGAGTTTCCCAGAAGTATAATACAAAAAGTGGTAGATGCAAATTTGTTAATATCTACTTTCACCTCTGCTGAAAGGAAAATAATAAAAGTCCAGGTACTGGCCAAAAATAACTTTTACTAAAATAGGCCCAGAAGCCCAGCTCTGGTCCTTGCAACCAAGATATGATGTGGTCTGCCTTCTTTGTAAATTAGAACTTTGTTGGCCTAATGCCTCTAAGACCTACACCGAGAAAGGCATGGGAAGGACACATGGTGAAAGATCCAATATATGTTGTTCTAAGCATTATTCTAGACACCTGCATATTCTAGACACGCTATTCATAATTTAGAAAAAGAAATTAGCAAGAAACTTGCTTAGTGCCCCAGAAATATTAAGTGGCAGAACCTAAGTGTTGATCTTTTTTCTATAAAGGGTCATATAGCAAATTTTTCAGCTTTGTGGGCCATACAGTCTGTTGTAACTGCTCACCTCTTCTGTTGTAGTGTGAAGGCAGTCAGAGACACTATAAAAGCGGGTATTCCAATAAAACTTTATTTATGGACATTGACATTTGGGTTTCATAAAATTTTCATGTGTCTCAAACTATTAGACATCTTTGTGTTTTTTCAACGATTTAACAATCTAAATACCATTTTTAGCCTGCAGGTGTACACAAACAGGTGGTGAGCCAGATTTGGCCCAGAGGCCACAGTTAACTGACCCCTGTTTTATCTGATTCCAAAGCTCAGGCAAGCTGTTCTGAGTTAGCAGATTGTTTTATCTAAAGTTTCTTGGAATCAAGACCTCCCTGCCAAGCAAGACTTGGCTTTATGCTCAAAATGCTTTGACTATTGAAACCTTTGGCACGTAGTAGAGGGATGGTGAGAGAGAGAGAGAGAGAGAGAGAGAGAGAGAGAGAGAGAGTAGAGAGACAGAGAGAGAGAAAAGAGAGAGAGAGGAGGCACAAAGAGCAGAGAGCAAAAAGCATTAACTACATGTTTTCTCTTATACCAACTGACAGATATTGGCCTTTCCATTTCCAAAACCTAGGATGTCTTGTTACCTGTTTTCTAAAACAGAAGGGAATTAGTGTAATATCAACATTAGAATTTACTATATTGTGATGAATCAGGAGAATTTTGCCAACCGTTAGGAACCTGGTAGGTGGAATCCAATGGTCATCTAACTTGGAATATTATAAATGTTGACATGGCATATTGAATGGTCACAGGAAGGTTTTTAGATGTTGTCTACTGAGGTTTGTAGATGGGATCTGCTGAGGTCCTCCATGTTATCTGCTGCCTCATTAGGTTATGGGGAATGTCAATTCATGTATCCTGGAAACACAGCTGTGTTTCTACCTAAAGCAGGAAGAATCTTGGCATGATTCACCCAGGGCAAGAAGGTCCCATTGGAGAATGATACATGAAGATAGGAGAGAAATAATTGACACCATGAAGTGTTAAACTGAAAGGAATCTTTAGGCAAACCAAAGTCATAAGAAAATGGACACCCAGATGTTAACCATTTAGTGTGGAAACCATGGCTGATATTTTTACAAATACTGATTTGCTTTCCCTTTATCTAGTAATCGAGGCCTGTTTAAGATTGTTAAATGGCTTTAAGCTTAGTTTCCCCATACAGAATTCAAAATAATAATTCTGATCCTGAAATAAATGAAGTCCAAAAGAGTTCTAGTTCTCTTTAATATGACTATTTCTGATACTTTACAAAATAACGCAAATCAAATTGAAAGAATGAACATTTTTCTCCTACTTTGTTAGTGCTTTAAGCAAGTGGATGATCTTCCCGGCCTTTCCCCCAAATCCTCTAGATTAATTTTTGGTGACATTGCTAGGGAACTCCCACGAAATCTTGTGGGTCCATGGAAACTATACATAAGTCTCCAACATATTATGTAGATCACAGAAGTCCTATCATGTGAAAATGTTCTGTTCCAAAAGTTCCTTGGAACTTTGGACGCATTTTTCTTATAGAACTGTGTTCCAAGGGATGGTTATCTTCCCAAGCCATCATAAAAGCCTATTGGATTTCCCAAGTGGCTGAGCTGGAATGAAAATGCTCAGAGGCTGCTAAGGCCCGAAACTTCGAGAGACAGCTCGATGGATTGGGAAACTGGTAGAGGCTCTGCCATATCCTGTCCTCCTCCTTTTGGGAGAATTTGGCAGCCCTTGAGTAGTAAGGGAGGAGTGCCTGTGGGGGTGGGGGTTTAGTGGGGAAGCTAAGGTCTCCTTTGCAAACAACGGAGGAAGGCTCCATGTTAAAGGGGAAAGGAGGAGACAGGAAACCTCCATTAAATTGTTTATAAGTTGAATTGTTTCTAAGGCCGGAACTGACAACTGTGTTTTTACAAAGTAAAAAGGATGCACTGAGCTCCACAGCCATGATGTGGGCATGTACAATATTTAAGAAGATCAGAGTGCAGTTCTCTTTTGACAGGTAGATTTCAAAATATTGAGAATTGGGACAGCATATAAATTTTTCCAATTTGAAGATAATCGAGGGTTATTGTTGATGCCATCTGAACAAGATTATGATATTTGTGGACTGTGGAGTGGTTCAGATCACTGCCTAAGCAAGCAATTATTTTGTTTCTGCTTCTCCAGTTAGACAAGGGAAAATGTTTTGCATTCTATCAGCTGGGCTTTTATTGTTTTTCATGTTAGGACAAATGTTCTTTGAGAGGTGGGGTCTTGTTTGAGGAAATGTCAAGCTGTCCAGTTTAGATTTATCGGTGATTGTAGCAGGTGCCAAATGTTTCAAGAAGCTGGTGTATGCATTTTTTCCCTTCTCCCTTGGAAGATTTTTCTGGACTCAGGATATGTTCTCTGCAGGAAGAAAGCAAGTGTGTTACACTTAAAACAGTGTACAACAGAAAAACCTAAAGAAGGCTTGTAGTGGATGGATTTACATCATTTGAAAGGTATTTTATGCACCAAGTTCCAAAGTTGGGGAAGGCAGCTAAAGAAGGAACTGTCATTTAAGGCACAGGCTTGTGGTAATGGTATCTGGGTGGGCCAAATAGGCATGATTTATGAGAGTATCATAAGTCTTGCTGGCTCTAAAATATTTGCTCTCCAATGTTCAGAAATTCCCATCTTTGGCATAGTCCTCAGAGAAGCACTAATTTAGCTCAACTTCCCCAATAAGTTCCCCACAAGCAGGTCAAATTCAATGTGAGCCTTTTGGCAGGGAGTGCTTTGGAGGATTATGTTTTATCTTAAAAACTGCTAGGAATTTTGCATCCTCTCCATAGTATATCCATGTTTTGTTTAATTTAAAAATTTCATCCAACCTCAAATCTTTGAGTAAAGCTGATGTTCCAGGGGGATGGAGCGTGTTTGTCCTGCATCCCTGAATATTCCTCTCGAACACTGTCTTGTCTCCTTGGCAGGAGGTAGATCCTATTTTATGAAACAAGGACTTCAGTCATTGTCCAGTTGGTGGTCCAGTCATTGTCCTTTGAAATATACAAAATCTCCATTGGAACAGCGATGCGTGAGTTCGTTTTTACATTAGGAGCAGGTCATTGGTCAGAGCAGCTTGTTGTCACTTTGGAAAACGGTACTCAAAAATGCAGTACTAGAAAATCTTTGCACTTAGTGCTAAAAATACAATACCCAAAAAACAGTGTAGAAAATTTTTGGTGATGGGAAGGGGGAGGTCTTGAAAATATGCAATGTTATCGTAGGAAGGTAACCTTGAGGGAGGATACAGAGAATCTGGGTTGGAGGCAAAAGAGTGTAGTGAGGCTGAGGAAGAAGCAGAAGAAAAAAAAAAAAAGAGGAGAGTTGTAAGTGTCAGATTTTTCCAGAGGTTTTCTTTCTTTTTTAAAAATTTTACTTATTTGCGGCGCCTGGGTGGCTCAGTGGGTTAAAGCCTCTGCCTTTGGCTCAGGTCATGGTCTCAGGGTCCTGGGATCAAGCACCGCATGGGGCTTTCTGCTCAGCGGGGAGCCTGCTTCCCTCTCTCTCTCTGCCTACCTCTCTGCCTACTTGTGATTTCTCTCCTCTCTGTCAAATAAATAAATAAAATCTTAAAAAAATTTTTTTACTTATTTGTGGAGGGGGAATGAAGGGAGGGGAAAAGAGAATCCCAAACAGACTCCCTGCTAAGGATGGAGCCAGATGTGGGACTCGATGTTACAACTCTGAGATCACGACCTGAGCTGAAACCAGGAATTGGACAATCAAGCAATGGAGCCACCCTCTCAGAGGTTTTCTTTTTCTTTTTTTTTTCCCAAAAAAATTTTTTTTTATTTTTTCAGTGTTACAAGATTTATTGTTCATGCACTACACCCAGTGCTCCATGCAATACGTGCCCTCCAATACGAGCCACCACCAGGCTTGCCCAGCCCCCCACCCCCACCCCTCCTAAACCCTCAGTTTGTTGCTTAGAGTCCACAGTCTCTCATGGTTCATCTCCCCCTCTGATTTCCCCCATTCTCTTCAATAAATGGTGCTGGGAAAATTGGACAGCTATATGTAGAAGAATAAAACTTGACCATTCTCTTACACCATACACGAAGATGAACTTGAAATGGATAAAAGATCTCAGAGGTTTTCTTAATGGCTTTCCACATTTCCAAATCTATCCCTATCCTCAATCCCATTCCTCTACCCCAACTCTAATGCTTGTATTCCAATGGCAGCATCAGCGTCTGGAGACTCAAAGTATGAGATCCATTAAGCAACTTCATCTGTGAGGAATCCCACCCACTCCTTCCTGCTGCTCAACCTACTGGTTCCTGTGTACCTTTCTGGCTTCATCTCTCACGCCATTGACTATGTGCCTCACTGCTCCAGCCAGAGCCTGAGGAGGCTTTATTTTGTTTCTTTCTCCCCACCTCCCTTCCAACTAATCATGAAGTCTAACCAAGTAACCTTGGAAGCAATCTTTCATTTTATGTAGAAATTACAGTTTCTGTAGGAAACACTCAAAGGGCGGAATGGCAGAGAGTTTCATGAAGAGCCTACCCCCACCCCCACGGCCCCCACAGAGTCAGGATGAGGAAGCTAAGAAAGAATATGGAAAGATGTAGGGTTGACAATGGAATCCAGTAAACATCCTAGGAAATAAGGGCCAAGGTGGCAATGACATTCTCAAAAGTACTTTATATGTGTGCTTGGGACCATGGAAAAGAGCCACTCAATGGGAGCTGAAATGACAATGCAGCCACTGCCAGAACTATAGTGAGTCTAGTGGGGGGGGGGGGAAGTAGGGGAAATAAGTGCTCTGCCCACTCTCCTTCTTCCCATCCTCTGAGCTTCTACCAGTGCTGCTTTTTGGCAAAGACCAACCGAAAATCAGAGGGCACAGAAATTTAGTACTGTGGGCCATAGGGGTCAAGCTGCTGGGGCACAGAAAGGGCTTAGATGGGAACAAAAGGGACCTGATGGGGTAAGCAACAAACAGACAATGACCAGCCCAGATTCATCTTCTTCCTTTAATACCTGAAAACTCAGCCTTAGTTCAAGACCATTATCTCTTTCCTGGATGGCTGGAAGAACTCTTCCCAATTGTCCTAGTTGTCTCCAGTTTGTCATCTAATTTAATTTCAATTTGACACACACAAAAAAAATAAAAACAAATATTTCTTAATAATTTTAATGCTGACAGATGGTATTCATGTGTAAGATACATCTGGGGAGGGCACCCACAGCTAGCACAGTACCCCATGGCTGTGGCTCTTTTCTTATATGCTTCCAGTCAGTAGAACACATGGAACTGTGTATAGGACTGATATCACACAATATTTATGAAATTAATAAGATCACTTACAAACTGTGTTTAAAAAATTACTGGAAACAGATTCCTGGGGCCTAACAGATATTTATAGTAGTGCTACATAGATATTTGTTGAAAGGATGAGTGTTATTTGAGACACACATGCACAGCAGTGGATCTTTACTTGTCAATGTTTTAAATACAACTAGACAATCATGATTAGATCTGCTGTCCTAAAATGAATTTCTATGTATCTGATCTTATCTACTACTCACACACTCTTCTTGGCCTCCCATTGCCAAGAAGTTCTTAATATAGTGGAAAGATCTCTTCACTGACCCACCCCACATCATCACCCTGATCTCATAGGTATCTTCAAAACCTCTCCCAACAGCATTTGTTCCCCATCTGTATTGAGCTCCTTATCAGTCCCGGGAGATATACTTAAAGCAGATGATCTCTGTGCCAACACATATTCCCTTGACATTTAACATTGTAATGCATGCTGACCCAAATTCCCACTGCCAGCACCAGACACTCACTGCCCAAGGTCCTCTCTGCCCATGCATGGGGAAGACTTGAAGTGCCAGAACCCACTCTGCCCATACGCTGGAAAGACTTGAAGTGCCAAGAAGTTCATGGCTCCTGGAAACACCTCTCACCAACAACTTCCAATAATGGGGAAAGGAACACTGCACAGCAAGAGAAGGAATCAGGATGGGTTTTTACAAATTGAAATACAGGGCTAATGGCTGTGTGTAAAAAATTGAGAACTACCACCAAATTGCTGTCTCAAAATTGTGTCTCAATTTACATTCCCAGTACCAACAACAATTGAGAAGACCTCTCTCTTCACAATCTTTAGACACTTGATATTAACAGTATTGTAAATTTTGGCTGACTTGATAGCTTAAAAAGTATCTCACTGCTCTAATTTGATTTCCCTAATCCCTGGTCATAACTCAGTTGGGTAGATCTTTTCTTATTATTTGTATCAGCTGTTTATATATTAAGGAGATTAGAACTGTGTGCTTAAGAGTGGGGACCTCACTGTAATCCATCCTGACACTTATTACAAAGTGAAAATCAATAATTATTTCTCATGTGAATGAAGCAATGAATAAGTGAGAGAGTGAGTGAATGAATGAATGAGTTAATAATTGTGTTTCTCTTGTTTAGAACTAGTACTGGACATAAAATGAAATGTTCCTTTTCCAGTATATTTTTATGGAACTTTCTCTGTAAAGTTTTTCAGTAAGCTTTTCTATAAGCTGTGAGAAATGTGTGAATTGAGTTAAAAGGGGCATGTTGTGTTGCACTGCATTTCAGAAGTTTCCCTCATGTTCTCTTGCACTCACTCATCCAAATGATAAGAGCAAATGGCCTACTGTGTGTGATTCGGACTCACACACACATCTGCTCCTTTTGAGGTGGCAGCCCTGGAGCTCTGTTGAGGCCTGCCTCTGCCGCTAGAGTCAGCTAATATGTTGCCCAATTAAACGTCCATCCAAGATTTCACAGGGACTTGAGAATCATTGTTTTTGGCTGGAATCCTGGGTTTGAGGTTTCTTTGTGTAGGACTCTGAAAAAGGATTTGGCAATGTTGTCTCTAATCCCAAAGTACGTATTTGGGAGGCTGTCTTCACCATTACCCACCTAATAATTCAGGCTCCAGGGCCCATTCCACCAAGTGCATTCATTCCTTTGGTAGAGTCAAAAAGAACTAATCCAGGAGCCAATGTACCTGGGTTCTAATGCTGGATTCGACAGGCACATTTTCACTGTTTGAAGCCCCATTTTCCTTAACCTATACTGAGGAGTTTGGACTTGACAATCTCTCAGTCCCTGTCTAGCTCTAAAATTCTGAGTGGGATTTTGAATCTTGCTCTGCCACCAACAGTGAGTCCTCGGAGCTTTTCCCATTACTCATGAGAATGTCAACGTCTGGGTAAATAGATATTTTGGGGTCAGCTCTAAAAAACCCAGAAGTACATATCAAATGTTGATTTTGGCCCAGGGATAAGCCTGAGCAGGCCGTGTCAAGCATTTCACCAAGATAGCTGCTGGAAGGAAGGGCCAAGGGAGGCAGTTTGAGTGAGATGATTGGAATGAAGAAGACCAGCCCAAGTCCCCTGGTACAGATAGATGACCCTGTAGGAGAAGCAGAGGGGACAGACCAGGAGTGGACCTACATATCATAGAGAAATCATTAGCACCAAGTTGGAAATGCCTAATGACACTGTCTCAAAGCCACATTCTCAGACAATAGGGAAAGCTGTAAATAGATCCACACCATTATCCAAGCATAGCAGAATAAAACTAAGGGAGAGCCAAATTAAACAGGCTTAACCAAAGTTTTGGGTGAAAATGATAAATGTTGCTCATGCCTTCAGAATGGGAAGCTCTGTTCAGAATATTCACAACGGTGGGGCCTTTGGAGATAGCTACAGGCTCGGGCTCGTAGTCTGGTTCTACCCTACCACTAGGAGCCAGCTCTACAAAGAACCAGAGGCAAAGACACTTTCAAAGGGGTGGCCTCACACCTTGGAAGACTTGTAGCATTCCTCCATTGTTACTCAAGTGAAAAAATTTTAAAAAACGTGTTAGCCTCTTAAGACCACAACTGAGAGTTGTACCACATGACTGAAAATTATAAAGGGAGGAATCTCCTTACAATTTTTAAAAAATTTGACATAATTTCAGACTCATGGAAAAGTTGCAAAACTGTTAGAAGAATTACTGTGTGCCTCTCACACTCACATTCAGTGTTTACTAATGACGCTCTTTTCTTTCTTCCTTTCTCTTCCTTCTTGGCTGACTGCCTACCTGCCTGCCTTCCTTCTTTCCTCCCCCCCCCCTTTCCTCCCTACCTCTTTCCCTCTCTCATATATATATATATATATATATATATATATATATATATATATATAT
>CM053610.1:29145218-29159735 GCA_028646535.1 Procyon lotor
TGTAAAGGTATCTTTTTACCTTAAATATTAAATTTTTGATGCATGTTTCTTAAAAACAAGAACGTAGTCATATAATCATAGTACCATTATCAAAACCAGGAATTAACACTGACATAGTACTATTATCCAGTTTATAGACCTTATTGACTTCCCCAACTATTACAATAATGTTCTTTACAGCAAAAGAAAATTCTAGATCACATATTGCTTTCAGTTAACATGTCTTTAGTTTTTTTTTAATGTGGAAGAGTTTCTCAGTATTTCTTTGTGTTTCATGATATTTTTGATGAATGCAGGCCAGTTATTTTGTGGAATGTCCCTCAATTTGGGTCTGTCTGATGTTGTGGAATTTCCTTTTAGCTTTATGCACCGCCTACTGAAGTACAAATGCCCAGTTGGGATGTGACTGGCTGCAGGAAACAGTTTCTCCAGCCCAGCAGTCTTGAGCTTTGCAAATTCCCCTTTGCCCTGTCTTGGGGGGTTTCCTCTCAATCTTCCTCAAATATGGTTTCTCATTCTGCAAGAGTAGTGGGAAAATCAGATATTTTGCTCATTGGAAGTTGGACTTACATTGTTGTCCACATGTACAGTGTTGGATTGGCAGATAGATCCTTCAATTCTATCATAGTTAAATGATAAGAGGCTTAAATAACCATTAAAAGCAGGCCAGAGAAAGTATCCATGATGTATAGGTTAGCTTCTTTGGGAAAATAAACTTTAAATCCTGAGCAAAGCTATGTACAAATTAATTTCTGAGGGTTAGTGGGCTCTTTGTAGGCAATTTCAAACACTGCCTACAGTGAAGGAAAAACAATCACTTCCTTACAGTGAAGGAAAAACAATCACATTGTTTTTTGATTAAGTTTGCTATCATATGATTCCATCTTGGTTTCTACTTGGATGGGTTTTACTATTTAGGCCCTCAAATATCTTTACTCTAAGGCAGTCTCCCTACTAGTTGATCCTGTGGAATGAACTCTGGAAATGAATATGTTGAAAACTTGCAGGGAATCTAAATGTGATTTATCAGGTTTATTACCACCACGTTTTGTTGTCAGATAAGAAGGGTAGAAGAAGATGGGAGGATGTGGAATGAGAGAGCTACTCAAAGTATTTCATTTGTGTCTTGATAGACATTTGAGGATATCCTCAAAGTTTGGGACATTTCTGGATGAACCTGTGAGTCAGCAGGGGAATTCTGATGAGAACCATGGTACCAGAAATGCACACAGAAGTGCACTAACTATTACAAATTGTAGTTGAATCTGAGACTGTTAAAGATGTCATCTCTGAGGGGCACCTGGGTGGCTCATTGGGTCAAGCAGTGGACTCTTAGTTTTGGCTTGGTCATGATCTCAGTATTGTGATCTCAAGGTCATGAGACAGAGCTGCATTGGCTTCCACACTGAGAGCAGAGTCTGCTTGTGTCTCTCCCTCTGCCCCTCCCCCTGCTCATAAGCACTGGTGCCTGTGCTTCTCTCTCTCTCTCTTTCTTTTCTTTCTTTTTTTTTTTAAAGATTTTATTTATTTGACAGAGAGAAACACAGGGAGAGAGGGAACACAAGCAGAGGGAATGGTAGCGGGAGAAGCAGGCTTGCCGCAGAGCAGAGAGCCCGATGCGGGGCTCGATCCCAGGCCCCTGGGATCCGACCTGGGCCGAAGGCAGATGCTTAACGACTGAGCCACCCAGGCGCCCCTCTCTCTCTCTTTCTGTCTCTCAAATACATAAGTAAAATCTTTAAAAAAAAAAAAAAAGATGTCATCCCTGAGATCAAGCTCAGCAATTTCATTCATGTGGAAGGAGCATCTCTAGCTTTAACCAATAAGAAGTTAACATATATAAATATTTGAATGTTGGAGAGGGAGCTTGGTAGAAACTAGAGTGGGTGGTGTGCATATCAGTAGTATCCCTGGCACGCATGAACCCTTGGGGGTGAGGGTTTTCCAATTGTGGCAAGGAAGAGGGAAGGATAAAACACGAGATTTGTTCCATATCATTACCTTTCCATTTTGAATCTCCTTCAAGCTGCATGGAATAATGTCCCAAATCAATTTCAAGTCTTAGGAAGAATGAGTAAATGTCCACTACACTTAAGTCTCATTATCAAATATTTATTTTGAAGCAACTAACAATATGGCTAGTTTTTATTTGTTTGTTTGTTTTAATGATTCCTTCCAGTGATATTCTGGAAATATATTCTATTTTCATAGTATATGTATTATGATATATATTTCATAATATATATTATGAATATATATAATATGTACCCATATATAATACATGTATACATATGTGCTTTTTTCCCCACTCAAATGGTATCATACTATATATAAAATTTTTTATTTTCTCCCTTTCCTGCTAAAAGGAACATTTTGGAAATTTGTTCCATATCAGTACAGGTAGACTGCCTCAGTTTTCCACTGAAATATATGTGGAAATATATATATAAAAAATTATATATAAAATATATATAAAAAAATAACATGTTAATGTTATTCCACTATATGGATTATGTATAATTCATTTAGCAGGTTCTTTACTGGTGGATCAGATGGATTAGATTGTTTCCAATATTTTGCTATTATAGGCCATTCTGTTTTGCTTTATTTTGCACGTGAGTAAGTATGTCCGTGGAAAAAATATCTAGAAATGATATTGCTAGATCAAAGGGTATATGAAATTTTAATGTAGAAATATTTGAACAGATTGGGAAATCATCAATATGAAAGGCCACTGATTTGGACCTGATGTATCACCAGGGAAAGTAGGATGTATGTCACTGGACTCAGGTATGTATCCATACATCTGTGTACTTTAGTCCAGTAAAACAAAGGGATAAGTCAAGATAGAAGTACTTTACAACAGCACTCTTCTGGAACTAGTGACCCCAAGGTGATTGGCCATTGTATGGCCAGTGTTCCTGAAGATCTGTCCCTAGCCACTAATCTAGTCCATGGGTTGCACCTACACTTTGTGAGATGCCCAATTCTTGGGAAAAACTCAACATCTTGCCATTAAGAGTAGAGGCTCCATCAGCTCCTACCTAGAAGCTTGTAGTCTCAGGCAAGTGACTTCTGGAAGCCTGGTCCTAGATTAAGCTATAAAGTGGGAACTTCAGAGTGAAGGAATAAGTTATGAGACTAGTTAAGTATCATATCAAAGATGGAGCAATAACAATAAAAACAACTCTCCATTCAGATAAGAGCTTGGTATCTCTGCAGGACATTGTCCTACCTCCTGCTCCTGAACATCAAAGAGATGGGCTAGACAATGCAATAATTGGGTGTTATAAAATCAAGAAGCTTTTCTGTTCAAGGTGTCCCACCCCTTGCAATCAATTCCCCACTAAAGCCCCAAACCACAATAACATTTCCGGGGCCAGAGTCCCCAAACACCAGGTATGTTCCCACAAGGCATTAGATATTTGCTTCAACAGAGAAAGATAAGCAAATCTAAGACACCACCTCTGGTGGTGTCCTGCACTTTAACACATGAAGCATTTTCCTCTGAGCTAGCAGGAAAGGTGGAGGAGAAATGGCCCTGGAGGAGAATGTTTGCTCTACCCAGAGGAGACATAAGAATGTGAAGCAGAGAAAAAGCTGTGATTTCCCATTCACCTGTGTTTATTCATTTACCAAGGAATACTGGTGGTAGACCTCTTTGTGAGATCTAGTGTTTCTGGAGTTCAGGAAGTACAGTGTGCGATGGGTTCTGCCAACTCAGAGAGTCATGGGTTCTAGATCCAGTTCTCTCATCCTCTAGGTGAGTGACCATGGACTTAACCCAATAAGTCTGAGTCTGCATTATAAAACAGAAGTAATAACAGTACATTTATCTCAAAGACAATGTGGGTAGAGACTTGGCAGACTACTGCCGGCACATATGAACTCATCAGTAGCTTTTAGCTATTATTATTAATGTGAATCCCACAGAGTCAGTTGTGTTGCAGCTAATGTTTGCATCACCAGCCAGAGTTGTAGCACCTATTGTCATGATCCCTTGGATAGCATTATGTCTTTGCTTTATCCTTCTTGGTACAGGTGTGGCTTCTGCATGTGCAGATATAGCCCAGGTAATTGCATTGCATGGGAGGGAGATGCAATGCAATTTCACATACCTGGAAGTTAGGCTAGTGGTTTTTAAAGTGTGCCTCTTGGACCAGCAGCAGCATCAGCAGCAGCATCACCTAGGAACTCATTAGGATCCACTGCAGACTTAATCAATAAAAATCTCTGGGGAATGGGGCTCCCCTACCTTACTTCTCAAGGCCTAAGATGATACTGAGGCATGCTAAAGTGTGAAAACACTGATCTGGATGCTGGGAAGCCAGTGAACTTCCCTACTTCACAGGAAGTGTGAAGGAAGCTGGAGTGGAAGAAGAAATCCAAGATGGCATGCTCATAGCTCACAGCCAAATTTGGGTGAATGGTTTAACAACCTTGCCTGTTCTTGAATGCTCCTCTCCTCTTGGGCTGGGAACAGCCTGTCAAGCTGCAGATATTTCCTTTCCTCTTTGTGTCCCCGCTTCTCTCCCACAAGACACAAGATAGTTCCTGCCCAGGCATCTCAGATTACCATTTCTTCCTCAAAGCCAATTAAAGGTCTCTAATCCCTCCTGTGTTTACCAAAAGGATGAATTTGATCAGAAAGGATGAATGGGAAGGGCAAAATCCTAGAAGAGCTTGGGAAAGGAAGTTTCTGCTCCAGTGGTGGGAACACACCCTTTCTCACTAAGCTTATTATGAACTGGTGCATTTTTGAATTAAAATACTCTATGTAGCCTGCCTCTTTCATCTAAAGCCCTTGCTTGTGATTTCTTTCAAAGGCAGTGTCTGACTTTACCCTTGGTATTAATACTTTTGAGATTCTTTTTCCCAAATACATCTCAGAGACCCCCAAAGTAATAGTTTGAATCATACAAAATATCCATTCTTACAGGTTAAAAGCAGGTAAAAATCAGCGATTTCTTATGATTCATCTTAGTCTGTTCACTCCAGGCTCTTTATCTGGGAGCTATCTTTCTTTCTTTCTTTTTTTCCCCATCATTCATTCATTCATTCATTCATTTATTTATTTATTTATTTATTTTCCCCCAAATATGCTTGTTTTATTTTTTCGATGTTACAAGATTAATTGTTCATGCACCACACCCAGTGCTCCATGCAATATGTGCCCTCCTCAATACCCACCACCAGGCTCGGCCAACCCCTCACCCCCTCCCCTACCAAACCCTCAGTTTATTGCTCAGAGTCCACAGTCTCTCATGGTTCATCTCCCCTCTGGTTTCCCCCCATTCCCCCTTCCCTTCCTTCTCACAATGCCCTCCATGTTTTTCTTTATGCTCAGCACATAAGTGAGACCATAAGGTATTGGCTCTCTCCACTTGACTTATTTCACTCTGAATCTTTCTGCTCACAATGGAGGGCAGATTATTTTCTGAAGTTGTCTAGATCAAGCAGATGAACTCCTTTGTGAGACCATCTAGAGTTTGTGCTAGTAACCTTCCAAGTCTCACTTTCCTGATCCCTAAAATAGGATGCTGTTACTTGCTACAGGTGGATATAAGATTAAATGAGAAATCATGCATAGAGTACCTGGCATGGTGCTTGTATTCTAAGCACTTTAGTGTCCTTTAGTGAGGTAAACTGAAGGTAACACTCCTGAAACTCCTTTCTCTAGCTCTTCTGCTCTCTCTTCACCCTGTCCTACATATCTATTGGTGGTGAGCCTCTGAGTTATACTTGATGCTCATCTAGAAATAAAGGGTCTGGAAGTTTTTAAAAAGCTCTTAGAAGACTTTGTTATGAGTTAGTAAGTGAAATCTTTCCTCTGCCTTAAGTAACCATTACAGTTCTTCAGAGAAGTGCCAGATTATTTTATTTATGTGTTTTGGAATCTTAGTAGAAGAGAAAACAGCCTGGTAAATGAATGCAGAGTTCCAGCTTCATCATTAATCTGATTGTGCAAGCTCTGAGTGTCTCTGTTTTCCTGTCTTTTACATGAGGATTGCTTATATATCTCAACCTACCTCGGTGAGGTTGGGAGTGGAACATAGAGCTAGTGCTTTGGGAAAGTGCCTTGAGCTTTTGGAAGGCAGAGATGTTACAGAAATATAAGGTGTTATTATACTGTGTAAGGATTGCCACTAATCTTTGGCAATAGTCGTGACACCAGGAAAACATTTTTTCTATTACAGTTCAAAAGCAGGAGGAGAAATGAAAAAAGTCTTTTGTTTTGTTTTCCAGTAGAACTGTCATCACCCCAGAGATGTTTTGGAGGGTGTAAGAGGACTAGTCTCAATGGCCTTTAAGAGCAAGGTTAAGAGCTACCTGTACTTCATGCTTCCTCTACTACACAGTGGCAGGAGTCCTAACTGATTGTCTTTCTGACTAATTACTAGATGTTAGAAAAGGTAAGTGGGAACCTGATACCCCATAAGTGGGACTGTTGACAAGAGACCCTGTGAATTTTCAAAGACCAGTGTTGATTGGAAATTTGCATGTGTTCCCAGCCAGCCTTGTGTATGGATCCACCCTATTCTTGGGAAGTAAACAAGGAGAAGCAATTCAACATTCCCATCAACAAAATGGCTTGCCCTGTGTTTGTAAAATGTCCTGTGGCTTATTAGTAAAGTGAGAGTTGCATTGACAAGTGTATGATATCGTGCACAAGCAATGAATTGGGAAGCTTCACTTTACTTAATGTGAAATTGTTTATATTTGTAGAGAGATGGGAAAAGTGACATTTGAATGGGAGAACTGGAGTCTAGGGGCTTGTATTTTTTCTTTGCTAAGTAAAAGTGCTCTTAGCTTTTTCTTTATATCAAACTCTGCAGATAAAACCCATGAACATAAAGAGAATTATATAGAACTGGCAAAAAAAAATTCAGTAGCTTAGATTCTTTGTCAATTTTTGCCACCCACCAGGAGCACATCAGTTAGCCTTTCTGAGTACAGAAAACCTTGAATACCTTTCTTCCTTAAACATATTCCAGCCATTGCTACTGATACCCCAAGCATGGGACACTCTGTGGACATTCTTTGTTCTTCCTCAAAGAGTAAAACATTATAAGTATGGCCTAGTCTTCCTCCATTCTCTTTCTCCTTCTCTGCTCATTCCTGTGATTGCATGTTTACATACAAAGCCTTGTGTTTTTATTTTTAAGTGTGATACACAAGTGGAAACAGATCTGCAAAAAACTCTCAACCAAATCTGTGCTAGTTCTAGCCACTTTCTTTCATCTCCACTGGAGAAGCAAGCGATCAGTATTACTCACAGTGCCTTGGAAGCGATTAGTTGAGCAAATGAGAAGTGAATTAATATCCTTACTAGCTAACCCCAAAGCAAGTCAGGGCGGAAAGATTCCATAGTTACACCATTTGATGCCAACAAGATGGTAATTAAGGATTTTTTTTCTTACATTTTTAATTTGGCAAATGCCAGCTTTCTGGTGTGAATCTAAATAGATTGTGGGTTCCATAGAGGAAATTTGGCATCAGATACACATGTGTGCTTTTTAAAACAGGATTTGGCATCTTGGCTTGATTTGGAGACAAAGGAACTGAATGTCAAGGACCTTCTGCTCTAGAACTGCCTCTGTCCTTGCAGCTCTTCAAAATACTGCCCCTCCTCCTGTTCCCCGAAAGAGCTTCCCCACCAGAGCAGAAAGCCTGAGCTAGCATCACTATTTCAGAAGTCATCGGGGGAGCTTGAGCTGGGAGATGCTTTTACTGTTAATGACTTCTAGCTAAAGACACCGGTATAAGCCAGATTGTGTGGCACTGCCAATATTCACTAGCTTTCCTAAGTGCACCTAAGACAGAAGAAGTGGCAGAAGAAAAGCAGCCTTTGGAATCGTTGTAAATTACAAGTAGTAGCTCAGTCCAAACCAGCTTTTCTCCTCTCCATGCAGGTCTGAGCTGTTTTCTTTCAACTCAGTTTTTTCTTTTAAAAAAAAATCCTCTGAGACAATAAAACTGTAACACAAGGGTCTAGGGGTTTCTGTTAGTTTAGCAAGAGAGTTGCCTGAGGGGAGGGTGCTTAACACAGGAATGAAGTGCTTGTTTTCGACTAGACTGCTTCAGTTTACATTGTAGTTCTGTCACTCAGAAGCTGGATGTCCTTGGACAAGACATTTGCCTTCAGGTTCCTTATCTGTCAAATGGAGTGTTGACAGTAGGGCTGTTGTGAACATTAGGTGAGTTGATGTGAACTCTATTAAGTTGTCATTAAATGTTAGCTGAATATTATCAGTGATTCTACTGAGAAGTGGAATCCGAGCAACATATTCATGTCAACCTGAAATATTGAAATTGGAGTGAGGAGCCCATGAAGATGAGTTGAGAAGAAAGTTTTTTCCAGAATGTGAAGAAACCATGTTACTTTCTGTTGTCTTTACTATATGGCATCCTTGGAAGCCACACTGAGAAATATAGTTCAGCATAAACTGTTCCAAGCTTTTCCATTTTCTACATGACAGTGGTGATCCCACTTTGCACGAAAGTACTGAGATGCCCTTGAAAGAGGAGAACAGGGAGAGGACAATTAGAGAAGTGAACAGGCAACCATGGAATGGGAGAAGATATTTACAATGACACTGCAGACAAAGGGCTAAAATCCAAGATCTATAAAGAACTCCTCAAACTCAACACTCAAAAAATAGATAATCACATCAAAAAATTAGAAGAAGACTTGAACAGACACTTCTCCAAAGAAGACATACAAATGGCTAACAGACACATGAAAAAATGTTCATCATCTTCAACCATCAGGGAGATTCAAATCAAAACCACACTGAGATACCACTTTACACCAGTTAGAATGGCCAAAATCAACAGGACAGTAAGCAACAAATGTTGGAGAGGGTGTGGAGAAAGCTCTTCCACTGTTGGTGGGAATGCAAGTTGGTACAGCCACTTTGGAAAACAGTGTGGAGATTGCTCAAGAAATTAAAAATAGAGCTACCCTATGACCCTGCAATTGCACTACTGGGCATTTACCCCAAAGAAGTAGATGCAGTACAAAAAGGGCCACATGTATCCCAATGTTCATAGCAGCAATGGCCACAATTGCCAAACTGTGGAAGAGCCAAGATACCCTTCAACAGACAAATGGATAAAGAAGATATGGTCCATATATACAATGGAATATTATGCCTCCATCAGAAAGGATGAATAACCAATTTTTGTATCAACATGGATGGGACTGGAAGAGATTATGCTGAATGATATAAGTCAAGCAGAAAAAGTCAGTTATCATATGGTTTCACTTACGTATGGAGCATAAGGAAAAACATGGAGGACATTGGGAGAAGGAAAGGAAGGGTGAATTGGGGGAAATCAGAGGGGATGATGAACCATGAGAGACTGTGGACTCTGAGCAACAAACTGAAGGTTTTGGAGGGGAGTGGGGGGGGTGTTGGATGAGCCTGGTGGTGGGTATTGAGGAGGGCACGTATTGCATGGAGCACTGAGTGTGGTAGAAAAAAAAAGAGAGAGAGAGAGAGATGATCATGTGTAGGAAGGGAAGGCCTGCAGGAAAAGTTAAAGGAATTTCAGGGGAGGTCTGAGTCGGCAGATAATTCTGACTTTGGGGTAAGCGTATCAGCAAGGACTTACTAAGGAAGAAAATGACTTCTTTAGGAGGGAACATTAGGGGAAGGTGAATGGAAATCTTGTCAGTAACTACCATTGTTAAATTACTGCTCTCCTTTGTCTTGGTCCGGATTCTCCCAAAAGCAGACCCTGAGGCAGGTAGTTGATTTAGAAGGTGACCCCACAAAGCATGGTGAGGGAGCGGGGAGAGTGTGAGAAAGGAGTAAGCTAGTATAGGCTGTGTTAATAAGCTGGTTACTGCTATTGGCTATTGGGGCTCTGTCCTGCTGGGGATCCTCTTGGGAACCTCATGGAACACAACTTATAATGCCAGGGAATCTTGGGTATTTATCATCACTGGTTCAGGATTGCCCTGCAGGTGTTACTCACCCCCTCCGTCTTCCCCGACTCCCATCTGGGCTGGCCTGTGCATGGGCTAAGCAGATGTTCACAGTGCTAGAGACAATGCTCAGAAAATGCTCAGGGTGGTAAAGAAAGGCATCATGCTAAGAGGTGGAGAAAGCTAGTGCTCCAGTAGGAAGCAGCCAACCTGCAAGAGAACTGCCCACTGCCAATGCAGGTGAACTCAGGGGAGCTAAGGGAGCCATGTCTGCTACGCCCAGTGACTTGAGAGCTAATTTTCACACAAGGAGTAAATAAGCAGCAGAGTTTGGTCTAAACTACTATATTGATAGAACTATTTTCTTATATAGCTCCTGTCCCTTTTAATTCCTCTTTCTTTTATGGTATTCTTATCTTATATTCTTTTTTCTGCCTTTCATGCACCATCTTACGTTTTTAGATTTCTTTATGAGGCTGTTAATGTTAAAGACTTATATATCTGTGTAACTGGTCACAATGTCTAGAATTTGCTAAAAATAGATAATTAATAATTACACTGAATGGCAGATTTTTGTCTACCAAGACAGAATCTTTAAGTGTCCCCTGGTCCAATATTCTTATTTTACCTCTATGTTTGGCCTCCCAAGGAGGCCCTGTACATCTGCAGAATCTTTTAATTTTTGCATGGGTAGTCCTTTTGAAACATGAAGGGCTTAAGATTACTTCCTTCCCAGGGAGAAATGATAGTGCAGGCAGAATGCTTCAGCTCTTTCTAAGGCTAGGAAGTGGGCTTGAAATTGACGAAACAGCAAATTTCAGTCTTTGGCTGGCAGGTTCAACAGCCACTCCTAGCACTCATAAATGTGTCCCCTACCAGACAGCTCACCTCGAAACATTGACTCTGAAACTGTAATAAAAGCAATTTTATCCTTGACTTTTGGAAAAGGTCATTTAAAGCACCAGGGAAAAGTTACCAAAGCCCCACTCATAGGAACAATTTTTCTCACTACATGTGGGGTTGTTCACTTTTTTCAACTTTCAACCTATGTGATTTCCTCAGGTACAGAATTCAGCCTAGTTCAAATGGGATTGTCATATAGGCATTTTATTCAGGTCTTTGTATATTATAAAGATGCTATGGAAAATAGTGGTGTAGAAACTCTACTTGTTTCTAAAAATTTTTCAGATTTTACTTTGATTGTTAATACCAGGTATTAGGAAACTTGTCTTTGTTCTTTAATGTAATCCTAGCACTTAGAAATATTCTATGCTCCATGGGGTGCCTGGGTGGCTCAGTTGTTAAGCATCTGCCTTCGGCTCAGGTCGTGATCCCAGGGTTCTGGGATCCAGCCCCACATCAGGCTCGTTGCCTGGCAGGAAGCCTGCTTCTTCCGCTACCATTCCCTCTGCTTGTGTTCCCTCTCTCGCTGTGTTTCTCTCTGTTAAATAAATAAAATCTTAAAAAAAAAAAAAGAAATATTCTATGCTCCTTACCTGATCATTTGGAAGATGTCTCTGCTGTCTGGGTAGGTTAGGGTCATTTGGACTCCTTCAGACGTTTATCTTGGTAGGACATGATTGTTGATGTCCAACAAATATTTATCAAATAATTGATCTAATGATGCAAGTTTCCACTTTTCTTTCCAGAGTTCCAAAATAACTAAAATTTTACATGCCATGATTTATAAGAGACACAAAGATTGTACAAATCCATCTTTAGCAAACAACTTAATCCTGCAAAGTATCTGTGCCCACATTACATTTAATACAGAGGCTATTAAAAGATTTAGGTCTTTATTGCTTCTTAATATTCTGAATAGATTCCAAAGTGGTTTTAAAATGTACTTTGTGCTTCCTAATTAATATTAACACAGTACTTTTTCCTTCTAGATAGTTTATATACAGACATCATTTCATTAATTTTCTTAGTGTTCTGGTCTATTTGTTACTGGGCTGATAATTTTCATTACAAACTCTTCTCTGGCAAGTCTTTGGTTCATTGGACATACAGCTTAAAATAGAATTAACCCATATTTAATTCACTTTGTTAATTTTGAAAGAACTAGATTGTAGTAGAGCCTTAAAAAATTCTTTATTAAAATTCAATGTGGTTAACATATACTGTATTATTAATTTCAGGGGTAGAATTTAGTGATTTATCAGTTGTATATAACACCCAGTGCTCATTCCATCAAGTGCCCTCCGTAATGCCCATCACCCAATGACTTCATCCCCCACCACCTCCTCTCTAGCAACCCTCAGGTTGTTTCCTGCATTCAGGGTCTCTTATGATTTGCCTATTTTCATCTTGTTTTATTCTTCCTTCCCTTCCCTTATGTTCATCTGTTTTGTTTCTTAAATTCCACATATGAGTAAAGTCATATGGTATTTGTCTTTCTCTGACTGACTTATTTCACTTAATATTTATCTATCTATCATCTATCATCTATAGATCTCTATCTCTATCTTTGTCTCTATCTCACATCTTCTCTATCCATTCATCTGTCGATGGACATGTGGGCTTTTTCCACAGTGGCTATTGTGGACATTGCTGCTATAAACATTTGGGAGCAGATGCCCCTTCAGATCACTACACTTGTATCTTTGTGGTAAATACCCAGTAATACAATTGCTGGGTCATAGGGTAGCTCTATTTTCAACTTTCTGAGGAACTTTCATACTATCTTCCAGAGTGGCTACACCAGCTTGAATTCCTGCCAACAGTGTAGGAGTGTTCCCCCTTTTCTGTATCCTTGCCAACATCTGTCTTTTCCCGACAGATTAATTTTAGTCATTCTGACTGGTGTGAGGTAGTATCTCATTGTAGCTTTGATTTCCCTGTTGCCGAGTGATGTTGAGCATTTTTCATATGTCTGTTGGCCATTTGGAAGTCTTCTTTGAAGTAATGTCTTCTGCCCATTTCTTGAGTGGATTTTTTTGGGGGGGTGTTAAATATGATAAGTTCTTTTTTTTTTTTTTAAGATTTTATTTATTTGACAGAGAGAAACACAGCGAGAGAGGGAACACAAGCAGAGGGAATGGTAGCGGGAGAAGCAGGCTTCCTGCAGAGCAGAGAGCCCGATGTGGGGCTCGATCCCAGGCCCCTGGGATCTGACCTGGGCCGAAGGCAGACGCTTAACGACTGAGCCACCCAGGGGCCCTGATAAGTTCTTTATAGATTTGGATACTAGCCCTTTATCTGATAAGATATTTAATGCAGTAGAGTTTGTTAAACTTTTCAAACCCCCTTAGAACATATTTGCTCTTTTCTGAATGGCACAAGGGGATCCCAGCACCTCGTCATGCCTCATGGTCATCATTAATGTGGTAAGCATCATTGCACTGCAGAAGTATGGTTGTGCCAGCTCATAACATGCCACACACACATTGATTTCCATGTGTTGAATATCCAGCATGCCCAGTCTTTGGTACTAATCAGAAGAGCTCTTTCCTATTCATATCTAATTATCTTAATTGCCACTGCTTCCTATTATGCCACATAAGTAGATAAGAAATACATCAATTAGAAATTGTCAACCACACTGAATAGCACATAGATTACAAGCATTTTATCACATGGTTTACTGAAGTGTGGGAAACTTATTTGCTAATCTTTGTGTTATGTATCCAGAGACATCTCAGGGAATGAGTGTCAAATTCCAACAACGTGAGTTGTAGACTGTTTATGGTTTTGCTTTGCAACTATTCCATCCCTAATGGGCAGCTTTTAGGCATAGGATATTGCTTTATTTGACTTTTATGTAATTGCTTTGGGTCTGCATCCAATGGATGCCTCCCGTTTCTGTCCTTGATCTATGGGAGGGAGAAGTTACTTCTTTCAGTGAGTGACTTCAAGAAGCAGTGGTTGCATTTTGGCAGTTGCAGAATTCAGACACTTCTGCAGTCATTTCATGTCAACCCCTAAGTTGATAGATTCATTACAAGCTGGGCTCTTCATTTTAGTCAAAATAATCTGATTTCCTTTCTGAAAAAAAATTATTTTAGTCCACTTCCTTTCCTTTCTTTCCTTTCATTACAAACTCTTCTCTGGCAAGTCTTTGGTTCATTGGATATACAGCTTAAAAGAGAATTAACCCATATTTAATTCACTTTATTAATTTTGAAAGAACTAGATTGTAGTAGAGCTTTAAAAATTCTTTATTAAAATTCAATGTGGTTAACATATACTGTATTATTAATTTCAGGGGTAGAATTTAGTGATTTATCAGTTGTATATAACACCCAGTGCTCATTCCATCAACGAGCACCTTTCTTCCTTCCTTCCTTCCTTCCTTCCTTCCTTCCTTCCTTCCTTCCTTCCTTCCTCCCTCCCTCCCTCCCTCCCTCCCCTCCCCTCCCCTCCCTTCCCCTCCCCTTCCCTTCCCTTCCCTTCCCTTCTTTTTCTCTCCTCTCCTCTCCTCTCCTCTCCTCTCCTCTCCTCTCCTCCCCTCTTCTTCCTTTCTTTTCCTTTCTTTTCCTTTCTTTTCCTTTCTTTTCCTTTCCTTTCCTTTCCTTTCCTTTCCTTTCCTTTCCTTTCCTTTCCTTTCCTTTCCTTTCCTTTCCTTTCCTTTCCTTTCCTTT
>CM053610.1:29159835-29266447 GCA_028646535.1 Procyon lotor
CAGTGTCAGATGGTGTCTCACACATAGCACTTAAGAAACCTTACTCCTGATGGTGCCTTGACCTTGGGGCCCTCCTGATCAGGCGGTCTCAGTGACACTGAACAGGGAGGCATCAAAGAAAGGGGCTGTGAGGTCCTGTGAGTTGATAGCCACAGGGCCTCCTGGAGAGTGTGTTGAAGACAGGGAAGGTATGGAACTGATGTGGCCACCGAGCATTTTTAGTTCAGCTAGTTGAATGACTGGGGTAGTCAGATTTCAGGCTCATTGTTCTTCTACTGGTTCCATCTCTCATCCTATTTGCTTTCTACTGTGTGTAGGAGTTTTGTTTTGGGCACTGATGGCATTCAGGGATGCCTTTTAAGGAAGCCCAAACAAGGTAAGTTGAGAACTAAGGATACTCAAAGTAGTCTCTGAGGACACGAACTTGACTACTTGCTGAATACAACAGCATTTTGATGTAGTAAAAATCCTGCCAACAAGTCTAGCAAACGCTGTTGCTTTCCCAGAAGTCCCTTGTAGGCAGTTCTACTAAAAAACTGAGAAATTCTGGTGTCTCTGTCTGAAGGTGTTCTGTGACCACCAGGGTGTGCTTAGCCTGCTTGCAGGGAATACTGGGAAACTCACAACCTACTGCTCCCAGGGTGGGTGTTAGTGAATCAACACTTAGCTTCTTGCATCCCAGTGCACAGTTCCAAGGTATGTTCCATATAGCCTCTCTAGGGGGCCCCAGTGGGGTTGTAACCAGAGTTTTACACAGCAACTGACTCATGGACACACTTTGTATTGGCTTTCTTTCCTTTTCTTGTCTCCCCATTGTACTCTCTAACTTTTACTTCCTGGGCTATGGCTCAACAAACTACCTGCATCCAAGTCCTTTTCTTGGGACCTACTTTTGGGGAAATCCAAATTATATCAGAGTCAGATAAAAATTCAGTTGTCATATCAAAAAGAATCTAAGGGACCCCTTGAAAGCTTTAATTCCACCAAGTTCATACCCCTGTGCCTTGGTTTGGACTCCCTAGAAGGAAATCCTAAGACAAGGATTTTGCCACAAATAATTTATATGGAAGGTGATTCTAGGAAATGCTAGTAAGGGAGTAGGGGATTGAGATAGGGAATGGATGAAAGAAATAAATGGGGTGTTATTAAGTCAGTTATCACTGTGGGCAGCTGGAGCCCAATTCTGCTGAGGTACTCTGGAGCATTGTAAAACATGCCTCAGCATTGTCTCACCCAAGGGGTAAGGAAGCTGGGGTATTGATACACCAAACCCTCATCCACTACCAATAGAAGACTACTCTAGGGTTGTTTTTAGCACTTCTGGGATGATCTGCATTTGGGCCAGTTGTGATCTTGTGGCCAGAAAAGAAGTCCTACTGAAGGAGAGTCTCAGTTTATAGTAAGCAGCCTTTGGGTAGAGAGATAAATGTTGAGGGAATTTGAGACGGGCCCGGAAGCTCCTGCTCTTCATGCTGAGACTCTAAAAACATAATATGTCTCTGAAATAAGAGGAAATGCAAAGGAGCACTTATTCTCTTATTCAATGAGTGTTTATAAAGCCCTGCCTATGTGCCAGTACTACAGGGAAATCTAGAGAAGATTGAGTTTGTGTTGCTCTTGGTGGCCTCACCAGTGTGTGAACATTTCTCTTCCATAACAGGCTCCCCGGTGGCCGGAATAGAGGGGCAACTTTGAATCCTGATGTGACTTCTTAAAGCCTGGCTTCTTCAGTTCATAGGTTATCATGCAGACTGTGGACTGAGAATTAGGAAATTTCTGTTCTAGACCTTCTCTGACCTTGACCACCCATAT
This sequence comes from Procyon lotor, assembly GCA_028646535.1. Taxonomy (NCBI): domain Eukaryota; kingdom Metazoa; phylum Chordata; class Mammalia; order Carnivora; family Procyonidae; genus Procyon; species Procyon lotor. The sequence goes on from CM053610.1 coordinate 29,161,648, forward strand.
GACCTTGGAAGAGTTATCTTGTCTCCCAGGACCTTGGTTTCCTCTAGTGCTAAATGAAGTAGCTGGCATAAGATGTTTCGGTGGCCCTTTCTACCTGTGGCTAAGGACACATTTGCAGTGGTGAGTGTGGTAACACGGCTGTTTGTGCTGTGTGGGTCATTTCCTATGACCCGCCTCTGGTCTGGAGGCATTTCAGGTCAAGGGATATCTGAGCTGTAAGAAAAGTTAAAGCTGGAAACTTATTTTTATAATTAATAGCAGTGAAGCTTAGGGAAACAACATGTATTGTGCAAACTCACCCAGCTAATTAGGGGGCAGAATTGGGAGCCAGAACCTAGTTTCCTGTTACTTAATTGATGGATATTTCTATCAATCTATGAATCACACTTTTTTGTAGCAAGATATAAAGAATAAGCATTCTGAGATGGCAGACTAATGGCTAAAGAAACCCACTTGATGCAAACGCTGTGATCGTGAAACTAAAAGCCATTCTCATTTAAGGGCTCACACTAAACCTCAGAGGCTACAGCTCTTTAGAGATGCTCTCCTGCTGAATAGGTCCTATGCGCTGCCCAGTAGAATTCCCAATCCCTTCTGCGGGGATTGCTACTAAGTGGAAAGATAAGCCAAATAACTGGATAAAAAAAACCCAACTTGTAAATACTTCACCATGAGTGCTTGGATTAGTAGATACCACTACTTTCATCTAGCCTGTGTTGATACATATTCAAGACGGTAGGTTGATAATAGGGAAAAGCAAGGCAAGGAAACAGAGTTAGGGAAAGAAATGGAGAATCTGGCTTCTTTAGAATGTGAAAGTAATGAAATGTGAGTGTAGAATGTCAAGATGTCCCCCAACTGCTGCTTTCTGTGTCACCACAAATGAGCGTTGTGATTTCATTCAGCAAATGGCTAGGTAGGCGGTGACATCTCTGGCCTCACACAGGACTGAGTGCAGGCTGGTGATCCCAGGGTGGATTATAGGTACTATGCAAACCACTGCCTATTTTCTGGCCTGATTTTCAGATGCCATATCATGTTCCATCTGAATAAAATTTTAAGTATTGGAAAATCCAGCATCATAAAAGTCCATTCTACACTCTTGTGTGGTTCATAGGCCAGCATCATCAATATCACTTGGAGTTTGTTAGAAATGCAGAATCTTAGTACTGACTCCAGACCTACTGCATCAGAATGTCAACATTTAATCTTAACAGATCTTGGATTTTAACAAGATCTCCAGGCGGATCTGTAGCATGTTGAAGTCTAAGAAGCATTGTTGCAGACAAGAAGTGCTACTCAAAACAAGTGGGTACTTCCTTGAGTGGAGCCACTGAAAAAACTCTCAGCCAAAAATAGACTGCTCAAGGAGACTGGCAAACAAGTGGAAAAACTGAATGTAATTCAAATAATCAATATGATGGTGTAATGCTTAGTCTTGTTGTGAGCTAATATTGAACAATGTTCAAACAAATACATAGCTTTTAGGAAAAACGTGCCTCTGTTTTTTGTCTTTTTGTTTTGTTTTGTTTTGTTTTCCAGAGGTGAATGTACGAGAGGATGTTATTTATAGGTATACCTTAGTTCACCCACAAAAAATAAAGGTATGTTGCTATTAAGCATAATAGTTTTTTTTTTTTTTTTAAAGAGAGAGAGAGAGAGAATGAATGAGAGAGAGCATGAAAGGGGAGAAGGTCAGAGAGAGAGACAGACTCCCTGTGGAGCCGGGTACCTGATGCGGGACTCGATCCTGAGACTCTAAGATCATGACCTGAGCCGAAGGCAGTGGCTTAACCAACTGAGCCACTCAGGTGCCCCAAGCATAATAATTTTTATTGCAGAGAAAATCACCGAACACCGTACAAGAGGTGTGGTGATTCCCACTCAGTATCTTCAGATGGTCATGGAATAGAACCATCAAAACCATCAAATTCCTCCTTCATCTTTGAACCCACAGAGGTAATTGTCATTCTTAGTTCTGAAACATCCCCAGCATTTTATTAGTAGGGACTCTGAAATATTTGTAAAGGATGGGGATTAAAGTCGGCTTTTTCTACTTTCCTTTTGCAAAGACCGCTGAAAGAATAATTTACAAATCTTGACTAAATACATTTTGTTGATAGAAGTGTTTAAGTTTCTAAAGAGAACAAACTTTAATGATTTGACAAGCATCCTTTCATTGGCAAGGTTTATTTAACAGATTAATTACAAATCATTTTTTTTTTTTATATCCATGCAAAAGCAAGCAATGCTTTTTTAGAGCTAAGCTTGGAAGTGGCACACTGTGACTTCTGCTATGTTTCATTTGCCAAAAGCAAGTCATGCGGCCTATCCTAGGTTCACAGGATAGAAAATAGACTCCAGCTCTTGATGGGAGAAGCTACTAAATCACATTGCTGAGGGAATGGGAGGGAAGTAATTGGGAGAAATTTTGCAATCCACTTACCATATCAGGGTAGGCTGATTGTTAGAGTAAACAAACCCCAGATCTCTGGATTTTAACCTATTAAAGGTTTATTTCTTGCCTTTTTGCAGACCAGGAAGGATGGGTGAGGAGTGGGTGAAGGGCTATGTTCCACACAGGTTCTTTCTGTCTAGTGACTGTGTCAGTCAAGGCCATGGGACCTTGCATGGAGTTGTCTGTTTCCAGCCAGTAGATGAAGGAGGGGAGCAAATGTATAAAATGAACATCTCTTAATCATCCCAACCCAGCGGGTAGATGACTTACATATCACTTCTTCCCACTTTCTGATGGCTAGGACTTCGACACATGGCAGAATAGAATGACAAGGGAGGTTGGGAAATGCGGTCCAGCTGTGTTGGGAGGAAAAAGGAAAAGGGTTTGTTGAACACTTAGCTAGACTCTGCTACTGTTACAGACCTGTGACGGAGGAATTCATTCCAGGGAAAGGTGTACTGGGACACATTTCAAAATGCTGATGCATGACTGTGGGGTAGACGAAGTTTAGAAAGACAAGACCATAATTAGGAAGGGGAAACAGGCCCAAATGTCTATGTAAATACCTGGGTTATGAGGCAACAAGTCTGGGAAAGGATTTGGAGAGATTTTAGGATGAGGTGGGCACTTGGGAGTCAGTGGAACTTTAATAGGAGGAGACAGGAGTGAAGGGCAAAGGAAAAGCTTTGAGCCACATGGGGAAACTGAATTTGTTTGCTTGTTTAACTTTGTTGCCTCTAGTGGGGCCTAAAGTTGATGCCTTAATGTAGGAAGGCAATGTTAGTGCTGGTCAGAATAATGTACCCCTTAGGGCTACATTAAAAAACTATGCTCGGTGCCTCATTTGCACCTTCAAAATATGCACATACATGTGCGGGCCAGAAAAGGCTGTACTCAGAACATGCATTCTTATGTGAACTGTAGGTAATTGCACAAGCAAACAGGAAGTTGCGTAGGTATGCAGGCAGGCGCCTGTCGGAGAGGTGTGTGTTGGCACAGGCAGGCGTGTGCCTGGTCCATTTGAGTACGATTTTAAAGGCTTCTGCTGAGAGAAGAGAGGGAATGCAGGCCTCTGGGCATCTGCTTCTTTAACTTATGGCTGCTCTTTGTCCTTTCAAGGTTTGTTCTCTGGGCCGGGCCAAGTTCAGGGTGTGTTTGTGGCTGTAAGAAAACAGTGCTATTTCAAGGTCTTAATGGGAACACCCATGCAGGGGTGTCATGGTCTGAAAGTCTGTGTCCCTCTGAAACTCACATGTTGTGATCCTAACACCCAATATGATGGCCTTAGAAGGTGGGGCCTTAGGGGGGTGATTAGGTGCTAAGGGTGAAGCCCTCTTGTATGGGATTAGAGCTCTATAAAAGAGGAGGCTCCAAAGAGCTCCTTAGACCCTTCCGCCGTGTGAGGACATAACAAGAAGTCTGTGACCAGGAAGAGGGTTCTTCCCTGACATGTTGGCACCCTGATCTCAGACTTCCAGCCTCCAGAATTATGGAGAAATACATTTCCGTTGTTAATAAGCCACACAATCTGTGACGTTTTGTTATAAGGGCAAAGAGAGAGAAAGAGTTTGGAAGCAGCTCTTTTGGAGGTGTGTTAGTTCCACGCTGGAAGTTTTTTGTTGTCTCGTTTGCTAATTCCTGAGCTGGTGAATAATTCCTTTGAAATTTTCTTTGCTGGGGTCTCTGTGTCCTAGTTCTCCTCAGTCTGCAGGCTACTTTCACTAGTCTTTATTCACTGCCCTACTTCCATTTGTCCTTTGGTATTTTCCTGTGTGTCGATACTTAACCATCTTCTGACTTTCTGGAACAGTGCTGTCCAGTAGAACTTTCTGTGATGGTGGAAATAGTCTATATCTGCTCTGCCCAATACCAAAGCTCCTCCCCAACACTTGACATGGGGCTAGTGGGGCCTGAGAACTGAATTTCACATTTTATTTAACATAAATTGCCACATATGGCTGGTGGCTGTCTTATCGGAGAGCATAGTTCTAGGACCATCTTTATGGGTAATAATTTCTCCCTAGTGTCAATCACCATTCACCCCATCAATCCTGATCAGAATCTCTTGCACTACTTGCTTTGCTGACCCATATTTATAAATATCTGCAACATCTTGACCTGGCTGCTCTGTGGGCCCCTCAAACACAATGTGGCTAATGTTTAACTTTTTATCTCTACCTGCAATACACATTTTCTCCTGGCCTTCTTTCTATTACTTTATCTTTGGTCACCCTTGTTCACTGGTTAGGACGCAGTCTGATCAGAGCATACATTTATGTTGTATGTATTCAATGTATATCATGAAACTTACACAAATTTGGGAACTCTCTTTAAGAAAAAGAATACAAAATTGTGAATGCAAAATTAGATTCAGAGCTTTGGGAGAGCCTAGGCAGGTGAGGGAGGGTCTCCCTGAAATTTAAGCTTTGTTCACTTTATTATAAATTGGCCTCAATTATCATTAGAGTATCTTACAGTTTCAAGGTTTGGATCTTTGTTTGGCCACTTTCTTGCTGTATGAACTTGGACATAACCTAACTACATTAAGATTCAATTGGCTTATTTGGGATAATAATAATACCTGTACAACTGAGTTGCTACAAAATTTTTTTTAAAGATTTTATTTATTTATTTATTTGACAGAGAGAGAGAGAGATCACAAGCAGGCAGGGAGGCAGGCAGAGGCAGAGGGAGAAGTAGGCTCCCTCCCGAGCAAGGAGCCTTATGTGGGACTCGATCCCAGGACCCTGAGATCATGACCTGAGCTGAAGGCAGCTGCTTAACCAGCTGAGCCACCCAGGCGTCCCTGAGTTGTTACAAAATTAAATAAGATAATATAGGAAAAGATCACTACATCTAGAAGGTGTTCCCTGAAAATAATTTTATTCCTTTGTCCTCCTTACATTAAGGGTAGTAGCAGCAATAACAATGACAATAATAGTAGTAGCTAATGTATCAGATGCTACATTCAATACTTTATATAGAATGTCTCACTTATTCCTACAAGGTAGGTACTCTTGCTCTTAATCTACAGATGGGATACATCCCATCTAATGATGGGATAACTGAGGCCCACAGAAAGTTAGCAACATGCCCAAGTTCTCACATGCTAGTAAGTAGGGAAGCTAGGATTTGAACCCAGATAGTTGGACCCTGTGCACTCTTAACCTCATGCCTTGAGCCAGGCATTCAGGATTCTTCACAACCCCCTTTCTATCAACATGCTGAATTCCCTCCACACACATCTACTATATTCATGCCAACTGCTAAACATACCATGACTTGCTGTGTACTTCATTTTTTTCCCCCCAGGCTATTTCTTTTCCCTGAAGTACCTTTTCCTCCTCTTCAGTCTCCTGTGTTCCCATAGGCTATATTCATGTCTTAATATAATAATCTTTACTGCTGTCACTGTAAAGAAGTTGGTTTTTTTTCCGCCAAACAATACAATATCGTTCCTATGAGCATCAAGAATGATTAGCTCCTAAACAACTGCTCTGTTTTTATCTTACAGGAGATCTTTAAAAAATACAGATGCCTAGGGTGCCTACCATTAGGCCACATATATGGGAATGTTTGGGGTTATGTCGAGATTCAGTGACTTAAAGGGTTATGTTTCTCTCTTTCAGCTGGTTACTAGAAGGTCAAGGACCAAGTCTTAGCACAGCTCTGCAAGGATGCAGGAACTTGGGCTTCATTTTGTCTCTTACTCTGATTTTTCCTTCACTTTTCATTTTAAATTGTACATCGCTTGCTTTTGGGCATACATTTTTGTAGGTTACCTAAATTAATTTTGCAATTGCTAGAGATGTAAATATCAATGATGGCGATGATGATGACAACAGATTTATCTGGAATAAACAGAAACTCTACTGACAGCTGCCTAAGTATGGGCCAATCTCAAAACAGACATGGATGGAAAACACAGGAGGAAATCAAATTGGAAGTCTTGAAGAAAAAATTGTCTTCAAACCCAGGGACAACAATCACTCTAGGCCAAGTCCATGACCATGGCTATCTAAATGCAGTTCACACACGGCCATTTATCTGATGGCTTCTTCTTACTTGGGTCCTTCTTTGATTCTAGCTTTATTGAGGTTAAAAATCTAAGAAAGGTATATTAAATGAAACCTTGTAAGACACATAAATTTCTTTGTATATTTTAAACTACTGACATATACAAATACCCAGTGTCTGACTCTACCCCCCCACCCCCCCACAATGTAATTCTTGTTATTTTGGTGACTTCTTGCTCAGGTGTCATGATCTTGTCAGGTAACGATCCTCCGGCGCACTGACCACATATGCCAGGTACACTGTAGGCTTTTCAATTTTCCCATCTGCTGGCCTTTGCCCTGACTCCTCCGAAAGCCAGCATAGAGGCCATGGCTATGAAATGGCTTTTTGTCCTCACGTTTTAGGTTCCCTGAGGCCCCCAAGTCACAAAATGGAGAGGAGTGGCTGGGGGAAGAGGGCCTGGCAAGATTCCCTTGGTTTCTAGCCGGCCTCCTGCCAATGCCCGCAGATGGTGGGGGCTGAGGGCAGGCCCTCAGGTGGGGGCCCATATGCCTTTGCCGCCCACTCAGGCCCTGGCAGCCTCGTGTGCCCAGAACCCCCTTAAAAACTGATTATCCAGCTTGCCTCCTTTGTGAGCCGGCTCATTACCATTTCATTGTGTTGTGGCAATTCTTACCGCACGCAATGAATATTGACTTCATGCTTGCTTTTCTAACTGAATTACAGGGGGCCAGTCGGAGGGCCCGCATTGCTTGCCCAGCTCCAGCCGCCCTGGCAGCCACTTGAATGGTCTCAAAGAAAAGCTGTTTGCTTGAGCATTTAGGGATAACAGAGAGCTGTCACAAGCCGCTACAGTGATTTATTAAAAGACAGGAAAATGGGAGAAAAGACCCTTACTTATTTCTTGCACCAGCTGCCTGCTGGCTTTCTTCCATTCCCTATCCCTCTGCCTCCTCTCTTTCTATTTCTTTTTCCTTCTTTTCCTCCCTCCCACTTCCTTCCTTTCTCTCCCATTTTCTTTCTCACTCTTTTTCTCCGCCTATCCCTCCCTCCTTGCCTCCCAGACTTCTCTTTGTTCTCATTTTCAGAAATGAGAGCGGTAAAAAGATTGTCGTGTTTTAGGCACCTGCTTTTGGGGACTCTGTGCCTGTTTCCTACACCTTAACAACACCCCAGTAAAGGTAGTGGGGTGATACATTTATCCTATGAAGCCTAAGAAAGGAGATGGAACTCTTGCAGACGTGCACGTCCACGAGCAGCCGTGTGCACGCGCACACACAGGCGCACAGGCGCACGAGTACTGCAAATGGTGCGCGGCTGTCCTGGGAAGAGCAGCTTGACCCTGAAGGTGAGGCAGGTTGTCCTTCCCTTCTCAGCGCCACCTCTTTTCCAGAGACACTGCAGTGGGCCTGACCCCCTGAGACCCTCCCCTGAGGCCTGAAGAGGCCGCCCCAGCACCGCCCAGCCTGGGCTTCTCTGGAGACCAGGTTGCACGGGAAGGTCTTCCCTACTTGATCTGCTTGTTTTGGGGCCTGGATTCAGTTCCCCTGTGTCTCTGATGGCTCCTTCCTGCATCAGGACGCTTGAGAGATGCAAATGTGGCTGGTGTGAGGACAAATATAACAAGTGATAAAGTAAGAAATTGTCAGGGCGCCTGGGTGACTCGGTGGGTTGGACCTTTGCCTTCCGCTAGGGTCATGATCTCGGGGTCCTGGGATGGAGCCCCGCGACGGGCTCTCTGCTCAGCGGGGAGCCTACTTCCTCCTCTCCCTCTGCCTGCCTCTCTGCCTACTTGTGATCTCTTTCTCTCTGTCAAATAAATAAGTAAAATCTTAAAAAAAAAAAAAAAAACAACAAAAAAAACCCCAACAAACAAGAAATTGTCTTGGATGACAATTTCTGCTCAACAAACCAACGTACGGACCCGCGATCGGGCTGTTTCCCCGCGACCCTGGGATAGGAAGGAGACGGATTGCATGCTGGGTGATCCTGGGCATGCTGGCCACTTGTGTGCAGTCCTGGGAAGGGGGGTAAAGGGACAGCTGTTCAAGATTAAGGTGCAAGGACTTTGTTTTCAGACCTTGTCTGAGGTGCAGGAACATGGACCTTTTCTTCGTGCCTTCTAGAAGCTTTCCAAACATGGGATTACCTTGGAATCCATGCACAGTCACTCTGCTTTGCTCCTGGAACATATTTCTGCAGCCCTCTCCCTTCTCCATCTCCTTATTTTGCTCTATGGACTCTGCTGTGTCCCCACCTTTCACTTTGCTTTTCCCAAATGCCTTTGGTCCCTCTTATCTCCCTCCATGAGGCTCTAATTAGCCTCCTCACAACCCCATAAATCAGGGGCCCCTCCTCCCCTGGTTTGCTTCCTTAGCGGAGGCAGGCAAGCTCACCTTTCCTTTCCCAGATGACAAATCAGCCATTAATCTTGGTTTCAAAAACGTTTATTGGCTGACTTCCTTCAGTAGCTTCTGAACTGTTTGCAAATAAAGAGGAGGGATTTTTGGTGACCTCAATAGAGATAGGCACTCACAGGTGGATTTATTCTCAGGTTTGACTTTTTTTTTTTCTTTCTTTCTTCACAGAAAGGGTAAATACATAACTACCTCTCAGTGGTTGTGATTTCTTATTTTTGAAAAGTTTTCAGATCTTCCGTTGGGCTGAATGTGTGTGTTTGTGTTATTCAGCCTGGTTTGTTGCTATGTATGCATCCAGACAGGGTGACCTGTGGGAGTAACAAAGGGAGTGTCTTGCCTGGCTGCTCAGTGATTCTGAACAGTTCCAACAGGTGCTCTGTGATGTTTTTATGGTCAACAGACAATGGCTACAGAAGAGTCATCTACAAGTTTAAGAACTGGAATGTTTTAGGCATCTTTGTCAGCCTTTTGGTTTCCCCTTCCTGATTCCCAGGTGTTAATAATGCTCTGGCTTCCCTTCTTAGGCTTCAGGAGGCCGGATTGTCTTATAATCTAGATTCAGTCTCTGGAAGTTGGCATGAATTTATCATTTGAGGTGTGTCTTTAAGAATGTAGGAAATACAGCGAGAAAGCTTGTGGGAAGGTAGGAAAGGTGTCTCTTGAGGGAGAATCCACAAAGACCTGGTTTTCAAATGCTATGGGTTAGAAGTAGGCTGTGGGAAAGATGTCTGGTGTTGGGTCCTGAAGGTCCCATCTCTGCTCTAACCGAAAGACATTTTATTTTTAAGATTTTATTTATTTATTTGAGAGAGGGAGAGTGAGAGAGCATGAGAGGGGAGAAGGTCAGAGGGAGAAGCAAATACCCCGAGGAGCTGGGAGCCATACGGGAGACTTGACCTCGGGACTCCGAGATCATGGCCTGAGCTGAAGGCAGTCGCTTAACCATCTGAACCACCCAGGCACCCTAACCCAAAGAAATTATAATCTGGGCATTTTGGATATTGGGGCAGGCAGTGGGGGAGATATTTTTACAGTCCTTGGATCCCATGTACTGTGCCTTAGAGAGAAGATTAGTAGGGCTTTGTGACTTCAGGGCAATGGATAATCTTAAAACTTGAAACCCTTGGGACACAGGGTTTTGGTAGGTTTTGATCTATTTTGGTCTACACCAAAGTAGGGATGTCAGAGTTCGTAATCTTGATGTTCACTCTCTGGTGACAGGCATATTTGTGCCAGTTAATTTAGACTGAGGATTACCCATCCAACTGATTAAAATTTTTAGTCACCAGGACTTAAAAAAAAGAGGAGGCTGTATGCGTGCTATAAAATGTGTTCAGCATGTCTGCCTTTTCGTCTCCAAATGTTTTGGCCTTATCAGGTATGTGGTGTCTCCCCATCACTGAAAAGTCCTTGACGATTAGAATATTATTATCATGATGTCAATATCTCCTTCCCCAGAATTGCCCATTCTTTTTTTTCCCATATATTTTAATTGGTATATAAATTACTTACAGTGAAATGCACAGATCTTTAGTGTGAGTTTAATTAGTTTTGACAAATTCGTATCTGCATGTAACCCACAGAACATTTCCATTACTCCAGAAAATTCTTTTGGGCTCCTTATCAGATAGTCTTCCTCCGCTTGCCAAAACCAACTGTTTTGATTTCTACTAATGTAGATTCATTTTGTCTTTTTAGAACTTCATACTATTAGAATCACTTAGTACATATTCTTTTGTGTCTGACTTCCTTTATCCAGCGTACTGTTTTTGAAATTGATACTGTCGGTCAATGACTGCCTTGGTTGGGCAGGTGATCCAGTCCTCAATGATCCAGTGGAAAGGGTCATTGTTACCAGGGTCCATGGAACACTATTTTTATCTGGCATCATTAGACTACTAGTTCCTACTTTGAGCAAGTACCTGAAGATGAAAAACTGCCTACCTGGGATGCCTGGGTCGTTCAGTCTGTTGAGCATCTAACTCAGTTCAGCTCAGGTCATGATTTTGGTCATGGGATAGAGCCCTGAGTCGGGTTACAGACTTGGCTGGGAGTCTACTTGAGATTCTCTCCTTCTCCCTCTGCCCCTCCCCCTGCTCCCCCCCACCCCCCCGCAAATAAATAAATAAATAAATTAAAAAAGAAACAAAGAAAGAGAAGAGGAAAGGAAGGGAAGGGAAGAAGGGAGGGAGGGAGGAAGGAAGGAAGGAAGCAAGCAAGCAATTGCCTACCTAGAATGTGTGCTCCTAGGTGGGAGGGGCATACACTGCTTTCTTTCTAGTACTTGGAAGGTACTTTTCATGGGAAGCATTTTTACATGTAGCCTTAGATCTCATTGAAACAGTTCTATAACTGCTATACTTCAGGGGGTATTTTCTGTTGAGGCTCCTGTGGGCTGGCTAGGATACCTAGCCTTTGTGCAGAATGTAGCTCCTATATGAGTTGCAGATAAACCCAGCCAGTTGAAAATGAAGGGATGCCTTGACTCTAGTTTTCTTTGTCCTGGCACAGGGCCTCAGGTGTAAGTCCTGGCCATAGAGAATTTTCTAGACTTGATGTACATACGTCCTCGCTCTCTCTTTCACCTAATTCCAAGCAACTTAAGTTTGGCTGGACGTGGTCCCACATTCAGTTAATTCTTAGGGTAGGTGTTGTACCTGTGGGGCTGCTTGGGCCTGGACCTTAGGCACTGCCCAGAAAGTCACCTTAGTACTTACTTAATTTTACTACCGTTGCTAGTGGTGTACTGTTAATTATTAATGTCCTATGCTTCATAATTGAAGATAACAATACTGCCCCAGGGGTTTTTAAGTTTATAGTTCCCTGAAGCAATGCTTATGGACTTGTACAGTTACATTCTCTCATTTGGTTCTCAGACATCACAGAATTTTAGAGCATTGAGTGCTCTTTTGGGTCATTTTTTCATAAAAGAAATGAAAATATATGCCAGAGAACTTTACTGATTCATGAAAGTCACCCCACTAATTATTGTCAGTGGCTGGAAGGCTGAGATGAAAGCCTCCTGCCATATATATATATGGAAGCCAGGATGGATGTGTATTATAGTAATTGATTTATGAGGTCCCATTAATATATGACCACTACACTCTTCATATATGGTTGATATTTGAAGCAGAGTTGGGTGTCTTGATGAAAAGATAATTTAACATGTCTTCAGTTAGTTACACTGTTTGACATTAATAAAATTTCTGTGGTCAAGAAATTCAGGAATCCTCTGTTTTCAGTTCAAATGTATTATTTCTTGCTTTTTGGCCTTCTATATTTGATAAATCCAAACTCTGATTCCTTAGCATTTAATGTTTAGGTGAAAGAGGGGAGAGGAAGTTAACCCTTATCCTTGCTCAGGGTCTCAGGAGACCCTCGTGTTGATGCTTGTGAGAGCTGAACATGTGTATGTGAGGGGAGGATGTGGCCTTCGGGGTTATGGATCTGCTGGCTGTAGAAAAAGACGACCTTGGATGTGAAATAGAGAGTTTAAAAACCAGCTTTACCGAAGGGTTCAAAGCTAATGATTCCAAAGTGTTGACTATGGTATCAGAGTAAATAATAGCAGGCTTTCATAGTGTTTACTTAGCTTTGCAACTTACAAAGGAATTGCATAGGCTTCCATCCACACCACATTGCTGGTTTGTATCACAACTCTCCGTTTTGAAGCAACTTAAGTGATTCTGACCTTTTGTTTAGGTTGTGGGTCAACGCAGAAAGGAAGTTTTCTATAAACCACCATGATGTTTGTCTCAAATTGAAACGGGCATGTCTTTGATTAGGATTCCTTTCATAACCAAGAATGGCGTCAGCAGACTGCCTAGAAGTGTCAAACAGGAGGGGCACATGCCTTAAACTTGTCAGATGTTCACTTTCCTTATTTTGATAATCAAAAGCATGACAAATGATGTGAGATGTTTGATTATGGTTTAAATCATTCAAGTGAAGTGTGTCCCATTCAAATGTGCTTATTTTATGGCGCTTTCATAAGCTGCTGTGGAGTTTCTCAAATGGAGACATTTTTCTCAAGTTTCATCAAACAAGGTAAGTTTGAACTCCTAATTGCAGGTACTACCATTTTCAAAGAGGCTGGTACTGTGTTCACACAAAATTAGCTACATGGATTCTGCCCAGAGCTAATAAACAAAAACCGATACAAGGTTAGCATACAGAGTATGCTGGATATTCTTATTATTCATTTCTTTAAATTCTTCCGAGATGTGAGGGGAAGAAATGGAGATACATTTTATCAAACCCATTTTACCAGTTGAGAACCTGCAGACCAACAGGCTCAAGCAATGTAGTCCTCTAGTAGCAGCACTGGGACTGGGTCCTAATGGCCACAGTATTCAGGGCACCACGCCACCCCCAACTGGACTGTCAAATCTCTTTTATTTTGAGCGAAATGGCAGCTCCCCTTTGAGTCCCTCCATTGCCTTTAAGTCTTGTCACCACCCATTTAGGCTTATTCCCACCCCATTTCCTTCTTTCACCACATGTAAACACATTAGATACCAAGTGATTACCATTGTGGCATTTCTTCTGCAACTCCCCATATTTTACACCTTTCTTGACCTCTTCTCCCAACAGTTACCTGTTCTGTGTCCTGTTTCTCCAGAGTCAGCCCCCATGACTTGATAAGTGAAAAGGAGAGAACAGCAGGGGTTCATGATGGCACAGCTTCATGAATATTGGAGCCCCTCCCGGAGAGCAGATGCCTTTCTTTGACGCCTTGTATCAAAGCAAACCTATAGGCTTCATCCTAAACAGTCAAGACCATCTGGTATGGATAGTTGGTTCTGAATAAATAGTGAATGAACAAACGAATGAATGAATGAATAATTAGAGTCGAGGTGTTTATTTTAAAGGGGGAAATTAAGGCCCAGAGAACTAGAGTAGTCTGAGGTCCAAGGAGCAGAACAGAAAGTAAAGCCCGTTTTTCCAGAGGCCATTCTTGCTGTTATTTCTCACTGACCTCCTTCAGGGTCAGTTCATGTACTATTTGTTCTAAGAAACCTTCCAGAGAAGCTTCACCCTCCCTTGTTCAATCTCCTGCTTCCCCTTGACCCATTATTCTCTCTATACATCTTAGCACTTGATTCCACCAAATGCAGCTTTTTAACACCCTATTTTGCATTATTCACATCTAAGCTCAATGCCTAGTATATAAAAAATACTAAGTGCTGTTGAAAAGTGAAATACAAATGTCTTCCAATCTTTAATACATGAGTCTCTCCTCCTAAACAGAAAGGTAGACATCTGCCTCCTATTTTTATTGGTTGTGTTTATGCAATTCACAAATGTGCCACAGGCACATAGTAGGTGTTCAATGCAGATCTACTGAATGTAGTTTAATTTCCTGGTAGCTGAACAACTAGGCAGACTGGTGGATAGATATAAATTAGCAAAGCAGATTTAAACCATGTGTTGATCATTGAAAAGTCGTTTCATTTTTAGCCAAGATAAATGCTTTTTTAATGTGTAAAGAAATCTATAATTTTCTGTGCTTTGAATTAAAGCTCCTACTTCCCAGGTTTCCTGCCTGCTTCTGGCTGCTCTTAATGAGCTAATTTACCCCACCGAGGTGAGAGATTTCCTCTTGGGAAAGGATTTAGATGTGCCTCTCTCACATCCAGGGCCCCAGAGCGTTTCCTTACAGGGCTTTAAACACTCTGAATGTATTTAAGAGAGAAGCCAAGAAACAAATCTGTTGTTTTAGCTTTATTTCTCGAGGCTCAGCGGCTCGGCTTTCCTCTCTTTGATCACACTCACTGGAGTGGCAGGCCTGGAGACTGTGCGGAGAAGGGCTGGGTCCCTTTAGGAAGCCCAGTTCAGGGGGACCCACCCAGCTCTACACAATGAAAATAAAGTTGTCAAGGCTTTGAGGTGGCTGTGCAGATTTATTCTTCCTGGGCAAAGTGGTAAGACATTTATATTTTTTAAAAATGCTTTGATGAACTTGATAAGGAAGCCCTGGTTTGAATGTGGAAAAACATTCTAGAGCTTTTTCCACTGCTGAACTGGGTTCTCAACATTCATTGCAAAGCTTGACCTGTGGAAATGAACTTTCCCTTCAAATTAATGACAAGACCATAAAGGGAACCATTTGGGGATCACAGAACACTGTTTTAGAATATAAGCTTCCCTGAGACAGGACGTCATAGAAGCCTGCAGATCTTGACATCTGCACACATTTCCCGGTCCTCAGCTGCCAACCAGTCTTCTGATTACTCTGTTATGTCGCTAAGTATGGTTCCCTTACTTCTGCTCCTTCTACCAGCTGAAGCCATGGAAGATGCCCCCTTTTCATTGTGCAAAGAATGGAAACAGTTTCTGTCCTTTCTAAGTTCAAGTGTTGTTTGTTGTGGAAGAAATGTCACACACTATTCTGAGTGTGTCTTGTTCACATTCAGGACTTGAGGGATCTAGAAAAGGAAATGGAAGCAGTAGTGAAATGTCTTTCTCTTATATTTCAGAAAGCTATTTTAGCCAAGAAACATCTGCCGATATCCTTGAGATGGTGCTTTTAACATCCTTGAATTACACAGACCCTAAAGGGCTATGAGCTCTAGACCAAAAAAGGCATGGACACTTACCAGCTGGTAGTGGCAGGCAATCTACAATCTTTGAGGGAGTTTCTTGGGAAAATCAGAAACGTGTCCTTCAGTTTTGTTACTGGGATAGCCCTGTTTTGGGTTGCAACTGACTCAGTGGAGACCCTATGGGCTTGTGACAGATGGAACCAGGTTTGAATTCCTTTGTGGGTACTTATTTTCTGTGTCACCTCAGGTATATTCTTAATTCTTTTGGCTCAGTTAGCTCAAGTGTAAAATTAGGGTAATTGCATTTCGCTGGTTGGAGCCATTTAGGTTGTAAGGATCAAAGCTTGGCTCCGGTTACACTGGAGATTAGGACTTATTATAAGAGACGCAGGCACTTAAGGAAATGTGGCAAATGATCATCATGCAGGATACAGCAGCCCCTTCATAGGAGGCCCTGCCATATTCATGACATAGTTTCTTCTCCTATCCTCATCTTCCTGTATGCCTCTCTTCTCTCAGCTCTCATGGCTTTTCCTTTTATTCTACTCCTGTTGGTCTCTTTCCCTGTCCTTGTCCTGCATTCTCACCAGTAGAGAAGATCCCATGGAATCTGGTTACCACCCAAGAGGAAGCCACCTCTTGGTCATGCCCACTTCCTCAGAGCTGGCTCAGGAGCCAACCATCTGTAGTAGGTGGGCCAACGGAATCAGATGATAGCAAACATGGCTGTTTTGTTTGGGAGAGAACTGGGCTCGATAAGCTCTACTTGCCCCTCCTGATCCATTCTCCATTCTTCTCTGCCCGGCTATGTGCCCGGGGGGCTGACCTCTACCTCTACTAGAGGCTGACCTCCAGTTTATGGGCTAAACTACATTGTACTCCCTTGTTGTCTTATTTCCTATTAGGTTTAACTAATGGGAAGCATTAGAAGGACATTAGATGATGATACAGGAGAGAGAAGCTGGGTCATTTTTTCCTCATTTCCCACCTGACTGTGGTCTTGATGGTGCCCAGTCTCTGTCCATCAGCCCCTCTACTATGGCTACAACTCTCTCTAGCATTTTATTTATTTGCCAGAGAGAGAGAGATCACAAGTAGGCAGAGCGGCAGGCAGAAAGAAAGGGGGAAGCAGGCTCCCTGCTGAGCAGAGAGCCCAATGCGGGCTTGATCCCAGGACCGTGAATCATGACCTGAGCCGAAGGCAGAGGCCCCAACCCACTGAGCCATCTCTAGCATTTTATTAACAGTCCTCTTCCCCAGGCCTACAGTATATGGTTTCTCACTTATGCTGGGTCCTGGGAGCTTTACCACCCCTAGTTGCTTCCCCTAACTTTGACCACAGTTTTGTAAATAATCCCTTTATTCAACCCCTATCAATAAAGCCTTTGAATGGGCCATCTTACTTAATGGAACCTTGACTGTTACAGAAAATTAGATGTTGGTGGATCTAAACGTTTCACATGCCGACCAGGACAAATACTCAACTTCAGGGGTAGTGGTAAGAATTAAATGGGTTATGTTCCCAGGGGCTTAGTGTATCACAAGACTCAGTAACTTGAAGCTCCTATTATTATTTTGCCATGTTTGTGTGGAAGAAGCTAATTTATACAATGTGTTTAGGAGGCATAAAGTCCCCACACATGTCCCATCTAGTTTCTTTTTCTGATTTTTTTTCAATAACCTGAGAGAGGTCATTTCCAAGATAGTGGGAATAATGCTAATAGGTTCCCAAAGGCACACTGTTGAATTTTCTGAGGCAAATTCAAAGAGATGGGACTATGACAAGGCTTTGTGGTATATTATTTAAGGGCATGATATGGGGCAACTTTTGGTATTACATTATT
Source organism: Procyon lotor (assembly GCA_028646535.1). Classification (NCBI taxonomy): domain Eukaryota; kingdom Metazoa; phylum Chordata; class Mammalia; order Carnivora; family Procyonidae; genus Procyon; species Procyon lotor. The sequence continues at coordinate 29,178,935 of CM053610.1, forward strand.
AAAATGACAATAGATTCTGAATGGAGGTACAAGAGAGGCAATGATAATAACTCAAAGTGTAAAGGAACAAGGAATGGGGTGGCTCTTGTTGGATTTCTGCTGCTGTCCCTTCAGTAAAAAGTTCTGGGCAACCAAGAGTCGGTGACACAGTACCAGGAAAGAGATCACATTTAGAGCTATTAAAAAAAAAACCCTGAAGTGTTCTATGTGGAGGGATTCTCAGAGATAGCATAGTTCAAGGGTCTTCTTATACAGACAAGTAAACGGAGGCCTCGAAGCCACGATGCCTAGGTCAGGGATGACAAATGTGTGGTACATGTGTGACCACTAGTTCTCCCATATCCCTGATAGACATAAACAGTTGACCACGGCACTGGTTCCCATGTAGCCCAAACAAGACCTCCGATTCCTTCAACTGACACGCTCCTTCTCTGAAACCCCTAAAGTAAGATAGGCAGGCACCACCTACACCTCCAGTTGCCATCCGCTGGAATAGAGGCAGTCTGGGACTCTCAGACCTAGGGTTTAGTGATTAGAATTCTGGTTAGTGATAGACAAGAACAGTGCTGATTTTGCCTTTTAAATCTTGAGTTTTCAAATTTCATAATTATACAGATTAGCTGAAATACAGGTCTTTTAGGCTATGTCCATAGATTCGGTTTCGATGGTTTCAGTTATCCACAGTCAACCACAGTCTGGAAGCAGATGATCCTCCTTCTGATGTAACGTCAGAAGATCAATAGCAGCCTAACACTGTATCACAATGCCTGCGTCACTCACCTCACTTCATTTCACCACCAAGGCATTTTATCATCTCCCATCATTCCAAGAAGGGTGAGTACAGTACAACAAGGTATTTTGAGAGAGAGACCACGCTCACATAACTTTTATTACAGTGTATTTTTATTATTTATTATTAGAGAGAGAGTGCAAGTGAGCAGGAAGGGGAGTGGCTAAGGGAGAAAAAAGAGAATTTGAAGGCAGGCTCCACGCTCAGCATGGAGCCCAGTGAGGGGCTCAATTTCATGAACCTGAGATCATGACCTGAACTGAAAGCAAGAATTGGACACTCAACTGACTGAGCCAGCCAGGTGCCCCTACAGTATATTATTATGACTCTTCTATTTTAGTGTTGTTAATCTCTCACCATGCCCGATTTATAAATTAAACTTTATCATAGGTATGTGCGTATAGGAAAAAACATAGTGTATATATATATATATAGCATTTGGTACCACCCATGGTTTTAGGCATCCATGGGTGTCTTGGACTGCATCCCCTACTGATAAGGGAGGACAGTTGTAATTCATAATAAGCTTCAGCAGCAAGTGTGAGAGAAAAGGGAGTTGGGTACCTATGTATTCATTTAGAATTTGTCTGAAAGTTACCCAGGCTTATGATCTATTTCTTTTTCTTCTTTTTGCCACCTTCCTTTGGTCTATTTACCTGCCAGTTAAGACCATGCTGATAAGGCCAATTAGAGGAAACATAAATCAGTCTCCTTTTCTCCTGGCTTGGCTAAAATGTTTGGTAGACCCAAAGTCTCTAGACTCTTTGCTTTTAGTTTTAGTTATTAGTTGTCATTTATCCATCACTCTGGTGAAAGACAGCATTGGTTTTAACAAATAAATATGCTCATTTATCCATGTTGCACAACATTCAGGCATTTGAAAGGACTGTGAAGATTTTCTTTTGCCTTCAGGGACCTTTGAGTTTGAACCATGTACTTGTTGATACTCCACTGTCTTTAAATTACAAAAATGGCAAAATATGGTTCCATCTAAAACTTACCACTTACTCTTTTGCATACTTATGTAGAAATCCCTGAAAATAGAAGTCTGCAAATGTTAAAATTTAGCAGTTAACAAGATTGGTTTTTTCCTGATAGTAACTATGTGACATTCAATAATGACGAAAGATATTTGTTGTCATTAGATCAATGTCAGATCAATAGAAGCCATCCCCATCAATCTCAGCAATCTGGTTCATGCTGCTCAAAGATGATAAGACCCAGGCAAAACAGTTGCACTCAACAACTCCAGGGGCACCTTTCACATTCTAGTTAATGTGTGTAATGGTCATGAAATCAGGGGAGCGTCGTCGTCTTCCTAGAAGTTACCACCCTATACAGTAAATGTTGGAAATATGGACCCCAAACACTTAAATATTTAATCTAAGTGGATATTGGCCAGATTCCCTACGGAGCCTCTGATGTTAATGAGAAAAATAAGACAGATAAGAGGAAGTTTCAGAAGTCTCAGATTGTCCGCCTATAGCTACGTAAGCCTTGTCAAAAAGGTTTTGTTTAGAGTTTTATTTCACCCAGTTTTCTAAAACCTGCCAGTTGTGTATACTACAGTGTATTATTATTATTTATTATTAGAGAGAGAGTGCAAGTGAGCAGGAGAGGGAGTGGCTAAGGGGGAAGGAAAGGAACCCCATGAAGATGGTTGTCATTTGGCTCTTAATTTAGATCTCTCAGAGATAGCAGTAAGACAGTAATTAGGAACTTGACCTCTGGTCTCTGGACTTAGAGGAATAGGGTTCTCAACCCAGCTTTACTACCTCTAGGGGTATGTGTAAGCCATTTACTTGGTCCTCAGCCTCAGTTTTCCCACTTGTGTGATGGTGACAGTAACTGAATATGTTTCATAGGTTATTAGCGAATGCATGTAAAGTGTACCTAATACTGATAAATGTCGGTAGTTGTTATTGGTATGACACTTCCCCAACACACTTCGGAAAGCGAGGTGCACGTTGTGCTCTGCCCAGGTTGCTCTTACCTGCCAGGTGCACCTATGCCAGCATCTGCCAACAGCTTGAACCTTGACTTTCAGAAGGTTGCCTCTGGGCACTTGGAGCTGCCTCACCACCTAAGAACTGTGAGGGCCTGGGAGTTTCCATTTCCTGCCAGCTCCGGCTTAGCCATTTATAGCCAAGTGCCTACTGGGACCACGAAAGCTCAGCTTTCATGGTAATTTGGGCTCTAGAGCCCCCCCATGGGATCAGGCAGAGGCTGGAGATTTGTGGCGGATTTCAGCCCTTGCTCAGTTCCTTCCCCTTTACTGCCCACTGACCCCCTACCTGTTTTCTCCTAAAGGCACTACTTCCTTATGGAAGTCGCTGGCACATGACTCCTCGCCTCCTGAAACCTGACCAGCTACAGAGAGTGTTGTGTTTCGTCCGCACCAAATTTTCGAGGTAGGAGACCCATTTTACAGATATGGCAGTGGAGGCTCAGGGGGGGCCACCTGAGTCTCCAAAGCTCCTTTGGTTAGTCAAGCACCTGGACTCCTGCCTCCAGTTGCTTTGTGCTGGGTGGCCGGCACCTGTCCCCAAATTGTTTATCTCTGTTTCCCCAGTTTTTGTTAAGAATGAGGGAAGGGCTAGAGTCAATGATCCTATGAAGCATTTGGTATTGAGGAAGCAAACGAACTAGGTTTAAGAAAAAGGTCATAAATCTTATCACAAAGGCTGGATCCTGTTCTTTTGAAACCACATGGCAGAGATTCCCTGATAGCAGCAAGAAGGGCCTGGGAGGGAACCTGAGGGCTATTGTATTTCTATGTGCAGGGTATCCTGCAGCCCGCTTCTTGCTGGCATCGGCTTGCTTCGTGCTTGAACTGCTTATTAAAGTCTAGACGCAACATAAAAGCATGTAAATTGGTTCCAGCCATCTCTAGTAAAAACTTCAGCTGGAGCTGGGAAGTGATTGGAGCATCTCTTGGTGTAATTAAAATTGACTCTTAAAGTTTCTTTAGCTTAATTGGTAACACTTTCTTTGGAAGTTGGTGAAAGCGTCTTGCTGTGAAGGTTAAATGCATTTCTGTGTATAAGATCAGAATTCAAATATAGTTTTATGGACACATTTACAGTTATGTTCCACCCGGGTGGTCTTTTTTTTCTCGTATCTTTTCTATTTAAGATTTATGCTGTCATTCACCACAGTCTAAATGTGTTTTGATAAAAAGAAAAAAAATGAACCGTTGCTGACGCATTTCAAACAGAGAGTTGGTAATATTTTGAAGCTTTCAGTAAATTGAACGGCAGCTTGCTTGGCCTAACTCAAACTCCCTCCTTCCCCGAAGCTCTTCACTTTGGAGTTTAGTGTTTGAACTTTATTTGTTATCCAGAAATTCGAAGTGACTACTACTCTTCAGCTGGGTCCAAAGGTAGGAAGCTAGGCTCTTTCTGAGATGGTCGTGTCCTTGGTGTGGCTGAACCCATTTAACCCCATTATTTGAGAACACATGCGTTTATACCCATGAATGTGTTTATATGCACTGAAACTTTTCTCCATTGGTTTCGCTTCTTGAGGGTCTGGCCAGAATAATAGGTTCTTATAGTCAAAAAGCCTATGCTTTTAAATTTGGGGGGGAGTGACCAGGAATAAAGCTTCCAGTTCCCTGGACCCTCCTTAATCCAGATATGGGGGAAGGCCTGCTTGATTTTACATTCATGAACATTTACTCTTCTTGATTCTCTTGGGCCATGACTTGATTCTAGTCTTAGGATCTATGTCTACCCATACCTGTTTAGCAGGTTGACTACCCATTTTGAATCAACCCCAATATTATCTTCTCATATGTGTGTAGGGGTTGGGATTTGCAAACAATGTTATGAGGACCATAATAGAAATAAAAACCGCTCTAGTCCTTGGATCTTAATGCAACATTGTTGATATTTCTGTGTTTTTCCCTCATACTTGTTCACTAGTAGATATATTTTTATGTGGTTTCAGTCTTCACCATATAGATCCAATTTGAAATCAATAATCCTTTATTTTCAATAAATAATAGAAGTTAAGTTTTCCCATTAGTATGTACTTATTATAGAACATGTAAAAATATTGAAAAGTATTTTACTGTTGCCCAAAGACAATGCCTGTTAACATTTTAGTGTTTATTTTTTCAAACTTTTCTAGACACATGCTGCTATTCTTTCTATACAATTTGATCATATTGCATATATAATTTTTGTTTTCTGCTTTTTTATTTCATTTTTATTTCATATGATGTTAAGCATATTATAAATCTTTGATAAATATCATTTAAGTGGCCACATATTATGGTACATTGACAGGTTATAATTTGCTTTAGAATTCTCTTATTAGAAGATCATGTTCCCTATTTTTTTGGTATCATAATTTTGCAAATGGGTCTGATAATTGTAAATTCAGATTTTTTTTTCTGTATCTTGGATTATTTCCTTATTATAGATTCCTAAAGATGAAACCGTGTGATTAAAGAAAATGAAAGAATTTTAGGCTCTTGATAATATTGTCAAAAGGCTTTCTAGAATATTATATCAATTTACAGTTTGGCTAACAACACATGGGGCTACAATTCCTGGTATGGTTATTTTGATAGAAAAATGGCATCTTGTTTAATTTGCATATTTTTGACTAATGGGGATGTTCAGAATGGATGTTCAGGATGGAAGGATGTTAAAACTGTAGTTTTTGGGATTTTGCTCAGAGATCAAGAAAACAGCAACAACAAAGTGGAAAGCAAGTCCAAGATCCAAGTAGAAACCATATCCTAATGGGATGGCATCATTTGAATGCTTAGATTCAGCTATCCATGGGATTTTTCAGTTACATAAACCAGTTAAATACCTGTTTTTGCTTAAGCCAGTTGACCTCGGGTTTCTGTCACTTACCACTAAAAGAGACCTGTAGATACCCCATTTAAGTAAATCTTTTAAACTTCATTCATTCATTTATTTATTCAAGTAATATTTATTGAGTGCATGCTTTATGCCTGGCACTATGAATAAGTTCAACTTCTAGTTGTATGGAGAAGAAAGAGATAAAAACTAAAGCTCAAGTCTTCTGTACCCCCTGGAATACTTCAGGGAGGTATGGCTGGAGATATGTGTGTATGTGTGTGTGTGTGTGTGTGTGTGTGTGTGTGCGCGCGCGCTGCATGTGTGTATGTTCATTGCGGGATAGAGTTTATTGAAGATTTATAATAATAGTAGTATTTGTAGAGTATCTGGAAATGGTCACCAAATATAAATTTTATTACTTGATGTATCAATTATCTATTGCCAAAATAATGCAACATAACAAGTAGCCACAAAGCCTGAGATGCATATGACAGTAAGCATTTTTGTTCATAAATCAGTGGTTTGGGCAGGATGGTTCTGTGGATCTGAGCTAGGCTCAGTAGGGCTTACTCTTGTGCCTGTTATCAGTTTTGATTTGGCCGGGTAGCTTTGCTGTTCTTGGCTGGACTCCTTCAGATGTCTAAGACCTTGCCTGGGACAAGTGGGGTTGGCTCCACTCGTCTGTCCCTTGAGCATTCTAGCTAGGGTGTGCTCACATGGAAAACAGAGGAGCAAGACAGTAAGTGAAAACATGTAAGCGTGTTTTAAGACTTTGTTCAAATCACCTCTGCTTGTATTTAATTGACCAAAACAAGTCACATGGTCAAATCCAGGGAAAAGAGGTGGGCACTGCACTATTATATAGCCAAGGGCAGAGATCCAGGGAGAGGTAAAGAATTGAGGCCATTTTGCCACCTATTTACCACAATTAGTGGTAATAAGCCAATGGGTTGGCTTATATATAGTTCATTAAAATAAATATTCTTGTAATTGATTTAGTTTGTTGGAATATAGACCATTTAAGTCTCTGAGATCCTTGAAAAATAAAGCTCTCCTAAGAGGAGTCTTGGTCAAGTCATCTCTCCTCCAAGCACTTGGGACTTTTCCTTTTCTCCAGAGAAAGAACCTAGTATTTTGAGTCTTTTTTTTTTTTTAATAAAAAAGAAAAATGCTGTTGGACTAAAATGGCCTGTCTTCATTTATGGAGCTTAAGTTTCCTAAGCTGGAAGCTATGTATGTATTTTTTTGCCAAGGTCGACTCTGGGCCTATGGTTTCCACTGTCTTCTTGAAAGAAAGAAAAAAAAACCCAGAAAAATTCCTAGGGCACTATACTATACCCTTCTTCCGTATTTTATGTAGATTTCTGAAAGGGCTGATTGCTTTTGGTATGAGTGATCCAGAAGAATTATTGCAATTGGCTTTTTGAAAAGTCTATTATAATTTTACTTTTGGTTTTCTGATATTATGGATTTTTATAGTGTTTGGCCTTTACAATCCACAGGAAGTTCTATTTAAAAGACGTCTCAAACTTTTTGCTCTCTGTCCTTTATAGGCTTCCAACTCTGAAGGGTCACTGGGGTCAAGACACTGAGTAGGGCTCTTCATCTAGCTATCATTTTTGGTTAACCACAGGTGGATAGTCTAGATGTAAAACCAGGCTCTACTACTTATTAGTTGGATTGCTTGAAGCAGGTTAACATATTGTTTTTAGCCTTGACTTTCCCTCCTATAAAACAAATGTCACAATATTGTCATGATGTTGTCACAGTGTTGTCATGAGGGTTAAATGAGGTGATGTATGTAAAGCCCTTTGCCCAATGACTTTAAGAGGTAGTAACTGTTCAGTATATGGAGGTTGTTCTTAACGTTGTGACCTTATTTGATGTTCATTGCCATCAGCATTGTCCTTGACACCACCCATAGGCTTGGGATGATTCTAGCAATGACCCCAGCAGAGGACTTGGCAGCAGAAAGCACATGGAGGCAGAACCTTGTCCTGCTTTTCATGGGGGTCTGTTCCCATCATTATCCAACTGCTTGTCTCCTACCTCAGACCTCTTATTCCCCTGCATCTGGCTCCCATGTCCTTTCAAGGGGCCCTCATTCTCCACAAAGATGTTATGAGGATCCAAATATGAAGACCGGTGGTTCTTGATTTTGGCTGCACAGTGGAATTGCTTACGAAACTTTTAAAACAATACTCATGCCTGAGCCCTATGCCCAACGATTCTAATTTACTTTATCTGGAGTAGGGTGTAGGCATCTGTATTTTTAAAAAAGTTCTCAATATGAGGGTAATATTCAGCTAGAGTGAAAATTACTGGACCAACCTATTTCAGGGCTTCTAAACAAAATTTCTAGTTTATTCTATTTTTATTATGATCATACTTTTTTTTTTTTTTAAGAGAGTGGGAGCGAGGAGTGGCAGAAGGAGAGAGGAAGAGGGAATCTTAAGTAAGTTCCATGTGCAACACAGAGCCCAATACAGAGCTTGATCTCACAACCCTGAGATCATGACCTGAGCTGAAATCAAGACTTGGACACTTAACTGACTGAGCCACCCAGGCATCCTTAGGATCTTACTTATCATTTGGTTGCTCCAGCCTGCAGACCTTCCTTTTGGAGGAGATGTTTATTTTCTGAATAGCAAACTGGCATCTCTGGTAAATAAACCAATGGCTCTATCATGATGTTCTGGGAGCTGCCAGTACCTTAAATATCATTAGACTTGTAGGCTGCTTGGGGAATTTTCCATCATGGACCCCCAAATTTTGTCCTGAAAATTATCATCCACATATGTGCAACAAGAACAATTTCATCTTACACTTAGGCAGTGATTTATACTCTTTAACAAGTTTTCACATTTTATATGAGAGGTACTACAGTATAGTGAATGGTCCCAAGTTAGGACCTGAAAAATCCGATGTTTTACTTACATCACTAATTTGTTATTGTGACTTGGGCCATAGCTCTTAAATTCTCTAAATTGCCTGAGGGCACTTCCTTACTTGCTCTCTTTAAAGAATTCCAGTGTGATGTGTAGATATATCCCTGGCTCCTTGTCCCATTTGGCAGATGAGGAGACTGAGGCACAGTGTGGAAAAGTGAGTCATCAAGCCGTAGGTCATAGCTTGAATTTCATCAGTCAGGCTCCCATGGCTCAGGTTTTCAGCCCAGTGTATGTACTACTGCCCCAATTAGCAAATTATCCAGAGGGCTGAAAGATGTATTGTTTCAGCTGAAAGAAATGGGGTTTAGAAGACCAGCTCTGTACTGATACAACAGGTCCTTTTACCTCCTTAGTTCCCTTCTTCTGCTTTCTCCCTCACTCCTAGGCCAGTGGAGATGCCTTTGAGCACTAGATTCCCTTTCACAGATGCAGGTGAGTAGTCATGAAAACCCAAAGTCTTCTCTATTCTGTTGGCATTTGCATTCTTGTTCCTATGGACTTCTTGGAGCACAGAGTCAGAGAGGGGTGGTAGAGATTCCCTAGATATTTCCCAAATGTGCTTTTACTTCTTCCTGGCATATAACTAAACTATATCTTCCAGCCTCCCTTGCAATTAAGCTTAGCCATTGACCGAGTTCTGGCCAACAGAATGTGGGTGGAAATGATGTGTGCTGCTTCTAGGCCCTTGAAATCTCCCAGGGGCATCCGCTGTGGGTTTTCCACATCTATTCTTTCCACCATGGAAGCCATGTAATTGAAGACAGGGAAGCAACAGGATGGAATCTAGGACCCTGGATCAGAGTTTAAAGAAGAGCTACCTGATCAAGAAAACTTGCACTGAAAAATTATATAAGCAAGGAAAAAACCGCTCTATTTTGTTAAACCTTTGTGATTGTAAAGTTTTCTTGCTTTATCACCTTAAAACCAATTGGTGGAACAGAAAAGGATTGGTGGTTTAGTGAGAGGGTTCCTCTTGGATCCAGAGTTCTCTGTGGCATCACCTGAAACCACACCCTTCCTCAGCTCCTTCCTCTGCCTATGTCCTTAAGTCTTACAGGTTTCACCTAAGGGTTCTCCCTTATAAACCACGTGGACAAAAATCCCTATCTCAGGCTCTGCTCCACAGGGTCCCAATCTAACGTGCCCACTAGAATATAAGCTTCGAAGGGTGGGAATATATTTTGTTTCATTATTCTCTACTGAATCTCTAGTTATCCAATGAATGAATGTATTAACACTTTATATGCATAAGTAACTAGACACTGTGGATAAGTATAAGGAAATGTAAGTCATGGATTTGGCTCTATGTTCTATCAAGTCTTATCTAAAGGCTTTCTTTTCTATGAACTTTAAAAGAATGTAGACAATATCATATAATCTGTTTCTCATTTTTTTCTTAATGTGCAACAATGAAGTGATAATACCATTTTACTTAATGCCCTTGTTTTTAAAATGAGTGAGATTTAATTGTGGAAGTAATTTTTAAGGTAATTTTCCTTTCCCGTGATCAGTTCTTTATATGCTTTTTTTTTTTTTCTGAAGAGTGGGCATTAGAGAATTTATTTTTATTTTTATTTTTGAGTAAAACTTGGGAAAGAATTTCATATAAATTGTAAAAGTTAGCCTGGCCATAGAAGCAAAGAACATATCCACATTAGAGACCTTTTAAAGCCAAACATAATTCCTTTAAAGAACACTATCCCAGACAATGTGACCTTTGCTTTGCAAGGCCTGCTTCTGGCACGAGGGGGCTTCTCATTTGAGCAGTGGGAGAGAAACGGTAAAGAGCATGCAAAAAGTGATTGCTTTAAGCGTATTGGCTTTTCCTTTCATATTTGCAGTGTGATCCTATTATTTTGAAGCAATGAGGTCATTTAAGTGTGCCTGGCTGGAGGTTTGCTGTTTTCCTCTATTCTTTCCTTAAATCTTTTTGTCAACCATGTTCTCCTTGACTAGCAGAGCAGCTGTCTGTGTAGTTATAATCCCATTAAAAAGGCCTCTATTATGTCAGTAATATATTTATAGAGAAATTAGTCACCTGGGCTGTTGGGTGATTCTTCTATTTAGGCATATTGTACCCTAGAAAAGTAGGGCTATCCTCTTCTTGTTAGATAAGGCCTGCTGCCTTGTCACGGTGCCATATTGGCTGAAACCGATTAGCAATTAACATGGAACATGCCTTCCTCTGTTGTAAAGCCCCCTTAATCTTTGCCACTGATCATATTCCTTTCAAGCTTTGCTGATAAAGCGGAGATTGTAGATGTGTCTGGGTGTATGGGGCTTATAGTATTAAGTGAAAATATGACAGGCATTAAATGACCATCCTGATGAGAAAGGTGGGGCATCGAACCACAAAGACTTTCTAAACCTGTTCAAGTGCATTTGAGCAGTGTCCTAAAATTAGGAGTACATCTTCCTGCCCAGATTGCATTCTTTTTTTCTAAAGAGATTTTACATTCTTGCTGTCTGAGTGCAGGTCTAATTATATTCTCCTAAGAGGAAAGGCAAGAGGCTGAATTACAGTAAAGGAATATATCAGATTATTAAACTATCCACGATTAGTGGGTTGAGGTTTCATTTTTGGAAGCTCATCATGTTTTGCAAACCATAAAAAATAGGGCACTTTTTAGCAGACTTCATAATAAAAAAGGGTGACATTGAAGTCAATCCATATACTATCACATGTCCTTTGTACTAATCTCTTATTTTTCAAAAAATGAAGTATTGATTTTTGAGACACCAAAAGTATCCTTTTCAAGGATGACCTCAAGGGCTCTCTCACTGTAATTCCTCAATAGTTTAGGAGACTTGGAAATGCCTGGATGCAGAAAGAAGAGTCATTGGCTAGCTGGTGGGTGCTTGCTCTCGGAATATTGGTGGGATGTTGGAAAGAGAGGTGCAAAAGAAAGGCAACTTTCTGAGTTTCAAGTGTTGTTATCAACATTTAATGCCAGATAGATCCTTCAGGAAAACCATAATCAAATTTGCAGAGCAGACCGTAAGATTTAAATGAAAGGGTGTAAAGCAGACAAGTGAAGAAAAACCAGCATATTTATACAGCATAGCTGAAATTTCCTCAGCTGTCTGAAATTATTTAAACATCAAATTCAAAGTGAAATTCAGAAAGGCCAGGGCTTCAGTTCTGTAAGTCAGTTGTTCTAATTTTAGTATATGTGCTGCCGAAGTGAGCACTGTAAGTCAGATGTTCTAAAAGTCCTTTTTGGTCCTGCCCTCAAACCCCTCCCATTTCTCACCTGGAGGTTTCTTACTGGTCTTTTCTATGTTCTACCTGCCCCCTCCCCCCATTATCTAGCACTTATTCCTATTCAGAGAATATGTAGCTCTCTACCTTGGGTGTATACAGATTTTCATTTGAGAAAACTGAAAAAGAGGGGCCAAGGCTTAGAGCTCTTAAAACATTAAATTGCACAGTTTCAGGAAAACTGGTTGTTTTTGTGCTTTCATAAATTCTGCATTTCAGCAAGATAGCATACTCAAGTGATACTCATTAGAGAAACAATTTGTGGTGTTTCAATGGTCCCCACATGCTCATACCTATTTTTAAGGCCCACAGGATTCAAGATGCCAATTTCCTTCAGAGCTGGTAAATGACCACATGATGGCATATCCTTTCTTGATCCTTACTATATCCTCTCAAGTTTATTTCTCCTTGTGACTGCAGGGAAATTCTCTAAGAGTGGAATATTCCAGAGCACTGGTGTCCTCTAGAACTTTCTCTGATGATGGAGATGTCTCCTGCACTGTCCTATCAGTGGGTACTAGCCACTTGGGATTCTTGGGCACTTCAGGTGTGGCTAGTGTGACTGAGGGACTAAATCTTTAATGGTATTACACTGTAATTCATTTAAATCTAAATAGCCTCATCCATGCACCTAGTGGCCACTGCACTGGACAGCTCTGGTTAAGTAGGGAATTTGTCTAGTAGCCAAGATGGGGAAAGATGGTATAAATCACATGTCTTGAAATACAGTGTAATTTAGAGCCAGACAGGATGGTTCAAATCTGACCTCCGCTTTTTTGAACTGTGATGTTGTGGTAGTTATTTAATCTCTCTGTGCCTTAGTTCCCTCATCTCTAAGTCAGGAGATGATAATGATAGCAGTGTGTACTTCCAAGTATCCACGTAACAATTTATTGACATAATGAACATGTAGGAGAATACCTAGCATGTAGACAGAGTTAAAAGTAGTCAATACCAATGGTCTAATTGCCCTGAGATTCTGCTCTTGGAACCAATGGGATAAAATTGGGAAGACTGAGTGGAGCATTTAAATTTTCATAGGTGCTCAATCTTGAGAGTTTTCACCATGCTTTTCTTTTTAGCATTATTAGTTAATTAAATCATACATTTATCTAACAAAGAAGACTGTTTTGTGCCACTTTTTTTTTAAGATTTTTTTTTTTTAAAGATTTCATTTATTTATTTGACAGATTGAGAGAGAGATCACAAGTAGGCAGAGAGGCAGGCAGGGAGAAGTGGGGAAGCAGGCTCTCCGCTAAGTAGAGAGCCCAATGCAGGGCTCGATCCCAGGACCCCGAGATCATGACCTGAGCCAAAGGCAGAGACTTTAACCCACTGAGCCACCCAGGTGTCCCTGTTTTGTGCCACGCTTGTCCTAGGGTCTAGCGATATAACAATGAACAAAACATTGTACCTGTCCTCAAGTTTCAGGTGAGGGAGATTGTTGAAGACTGAGTATAAATATGGCCCCAGCTCTTTATTCCTCTCTGTATCATGCCCCTTTGTCATGTGACTTTGCAGCATCTCTTATCCAGAAGAGTCCATTTTCTCACTCTTAAATCCAGGCTAGTCTTGTAACTTGATTTGACTGACAGAAGGAGGCCAAAGTGACCTCATGCTAGTTCTCAGCCTGGACTCCAAGGGATCTTGTGCAAGTCCTGTCCCTGCCCCCCTCTCTCTTTCTCTTAGAAGCTGGTACAGCTGTTTTGGGAGCAAGCTCAAGCTGGCCTGCTGGGAGATAGAGACCACATGCACATGGAGCAGAGCCAAGTCAGCCCAGCTGAGACCATCTTAGACCAGCTAGTTTCTACACAGCTGGCCACAGATATAAGAGCAAGCATAGCTGGGCACAGATCATGGGCACACCATCGGCTGGTGTTTGAAGCTACTGAGTTTTAGGAAGGATTTACACGCAGCAGTCACTCACTGATAGATAGTCCGATCAGTGTGTCAGGAATCACTGTACAGTCTTAAAGATAAATACAGGGACTTAGAGTGGACTTGCTAATGGAAGACATTGCTAAGCTGAAGCCTGAAAGATAAAGAAGGAAGATGTTTCAGGCGAGGATACAGCATGAGAAACCTGGACGTTAGAGAGCAAAACTCCTTTTTCCCTGCATGCTGTCAAGGACATATAAATAGAAATATTCTTCTGCTCAAGGAGCTTCTTAGGTAGCTGTGATGTCAAGAGTCACTGATAAATCAATTATTACACAAAGTGGACTATAGTAACTGCTGAGTTCAGACACTGGTGCAAGAAGTAGGAAGAGCTCAGGGAAAGGTCAATAAGACTGAAATAAACATTCAGGAAGACTCAGAAGATAAGCCAACTGTGATGACACTTAAGAAATGGGTAGGACAAGGCTGGGAGTTCAGGAGAGAGGAAAATATTCCTGGAACCATTTGGGGCATTTTGTGGAAGGGCCTATTTGGTCATTCCTACCCACTGAACACTTACTATGTGCTACACCTCTTGGGAGGAACCATGGGAGAAGAAGCAGCAGGGAACATTACTCATCTTTATGAAATTGAGAGTTATGCTTGCCTTTGGAGTGTCAAGCTCCTTTTCTACACCTTGATTTTTGCATAACATAAGCTCATCCTATCATTCATTTCCATCTGCATTGTTGGGGATGTTGCTTTGTGCTAAGGAGCAGGGAGAGCCATGAAACTAGATCGATGAGTACACTTTTAGGTGTTCTCCATAGCAGCAGCTAGAGGCTTGGTTGCCAGTTTTTCCAGGAGATATTGTCTCCTATCTGCTCTTCAAAGAGGATGTTCTATTTCTTAGCCCCCTGGAGTGTGGATTTCATGCTGAGCTGAAGATCCAAGCCCCAGGACTTTGGCGCCTGTTGAGAGCTTTATCTTCTCTCCTTCAGGTTTCTACTGAGACTGCTTGGGATTTAGAGGCTTATATGGTGTTTTCTTAGCCAGAAGACTTTGTAAAACTTGATTATCAGAAATAAACAAGAGCAACCCCCACCTTCTGAAAACAGTGCTTAAGAAAACCTTAATTTGGAATGAGGGATAACCCAGACGGCTCTGGCATGAGCTCAGAGCTGCCAAACCCATGCTGAAGCAGAAAGTTGCTTATTTGTGAGAGATATATTTGTTGAATCATAAATGAAAGCTGCCATCAAAACTAAGCCCAGACATCCAGGGACATGGGTGGAGATAATTAACACTGTCTCCTTTTCTAGTTTGCAAATGTGTTTGGGACAACAGTGTTAGGGGGTGGGGTCATAGAGTCTTTTTGAAGACCTATATGAGCCCCATGGCTAGTGGTGTCACCATCTCTAACCCTGACTGCTCTTATCTAAGTTTCCTCATGAGCTCTCAAAGGCATTTGAAAACAAACAAGTGAGAGAGTTTCCCAAGACCATCCTAGCAATCCACTCTGACACTTGCTGTGACAGTGGGCCAAGGCTGGCCCCTCTCTGTGATTTCTCATGGTCTAGGACCCTGAGATTCTTTTCCATGTTAGTTCAAGAGTGAAATTCTATACTTTACTGTCAATTGCTCTGGTCAGAGATTATGCCTTTGGACACAATTTTAGAAAGGTATTTTTTAAATGGAAATATATACTGATAATATTATCTGTGGCTTCTGGATCTGAAATTCCTTACTCATTTCAAATGTATTTCAGTGCGTGGGGTAGTTCATAGGCTAAAGGAGAAAGTTCCTGTGATTGGCTGTGGGTTTTTTTTTACAGTTTATAATAATCATTAAGAAAAAATTGCAATTCATGTTAAATAAAGGGGACATTTCTATAATATATAAAGAGTACTTACATATTAATAATAGACCAAAACCCAATAGAAAAATGGACAAAATATATGGTCAGATAGTTCACTAAAAAGCAAATTAATGAAACAAATTTATTTTGCATATATATAAAACCACTTGATCTCATCTATAATAATAAAAATGCATTTTAAAAGTGTATTAAGATAGTTTTCACTTGGGGCACCTAGGTGGCTCAGTCATTAAGCTCAGTTGTTAAGCGTCTGCCTTCGGCTCAGGTCATGATCCCAGAGTCCTGGGATAGAGCCCCACATTGGGCTCCTTGCTCGGCAGGAAGCCTGCTTCTCCCGCTACCATTCCCTCTGTTTGTGTTCCCTCTCTCGCTGTGTTTCTCTCTGTCAAATAAATAAAAAATCTTAAAAAAAAAAGATAGTTTTTACTTCCTGGATTAGCAAACATCTAAATGTTTAATAAGATACGTGGTATCTTAAAATGTGTGAAAATATGTGAAGAAACTGGAACTCTCATATATTGTTAGTGGCCATGTAAATTAGTTAAATAATTTGGAGGACAGTTTGGTAATAGTTACTAAAGTCCCAAATGTCTTTTGACCCATAGTTCTACTTCTAGAAATTTATCCTACATTTCACATGAGTGAAATGAGGAATGCATAGCATTATTTATGGTGGCACTATTTAACTGCAAAATGGTGGAAACAATTCTAAATGCTTTTCAATAAGGGGGTGGGTAAATATATTATGGTATACCACACAATATCAAACTGTGGTTAAAAATAATGAGGTAGATATTTCTTTATGTACTGCTATGGAATAATATCCAAGATATAGTGTTATGGAAAAAGTGCAGGGTGCAGAAAAATTTGTGTTGTGAGCTATCAGCAGTGTAAAAAAAGAAAAAGAAAAAAATGTATTTGTATGTGCATAAAAATCTTTGGGTACATACACACACAAAATGGTAATAGCATTTTCTTCCAGAAGGGAGATACTGGGTTGTTGGAAGACAAAGTTGGGAAAGAGATTGTATTTTCTGTATATTCTTTGTACCCTTAGAATTTTGTGCCACATATATGAATATATTGTCTGATAAAAATCTGAACGCTAATCAGAGTTCTCAGATAAAGGTTTCTTTCAGATTTTTCCTATTTGGAAATTTGGAATTGTTCTTCCTCAAGCACATCTGTCTTCTCTTCTGTGTCTAATTTAGTGCCTGGCAGAGAGTAGAGGCTCAAAAATATTTGTTAGGGGGAGAGAAATGAAACAAGATGGGATGGGGAAGGAGACAAACCATAAGAGACTCCTAAACTCACGAAATGAACTAAGGGTGGCTGGGAGGTGGGGGGGTAGGGATAGGGTGGCTGGATTATGGACATTGGGGAGGGTATGTGCTATGGTAAGTGCTGTGAGATGTGTAAGCCTGACGATTCACAGACATGTACCCTGGGGCAAATAATACATTATATGTTAATAAAAAAATCAATTAATTAAAATATTATTTACTGAAAAAAATATTTGTTAGATATATAAATGAATGTTTAGAGTGATTGAGATGACTTCACACAGAGGCTTGCCACTCCTAGGTATCCACAGTAGGGCTGGCTTGAGCCTACCATGATTTCCAGTGGAGTAATTTTATATGGAAATCGATCACTTTCTTTTTTAAAAATTTCATTTAATTTTTTTTTAAAGATTTTATTTATTTAGGGGACAGAGAGAGGGAGCGCATACATGCAGGAGTGTGGGGAGAGGCTGAAGGAAAGGGAGAGGGACAAGTAAACTCTCTGCTGAGCAGGGAGCCCAGTGTGGGGCTCAATCCCATGATCCTGAGATCATGACCTGAGCTGAAGTCAGACACTTAACTGACTGAGCCACCCAGGTGCCCCTGATCACTTCTTTTCAAAGAGGTACTGATGAAAAGTAATGGACTTACTTAAGAATGTGGTATTAAAAACTTGTAAGACTGTATTGATGGAACCACTGTCCTAGACACAGTCATGGCCTTTGGTGACTGATGAATTCCTTCTGAGAGTATGGGGAGTGAGAAGAGGAATCTGTAGGTATGGCCTTGACCAGTGATATACCAGTAAAAGTTCCATGATTGGTGTCTGGGGAAAAAAAACAAACCCTGATTTATAGTGCTTGCCAGTTTCCACGGTGTAAATATTTCTAGCACAGCTGATTTCAGGCTACTAATATGACATCTCTGTAAAGTTGGGAAGAGATGGTAACATTGGCTCTTCTGATAAGTGCCAGGTCTAGCACATCCCTGGTAAGGATTAGGCAAGAATTTCCCTTTTATAGTCAAAAGCAGGGGCTTTAGAATGTAAATAGACTCTCT
Organism: Procyon lotor; assembly: GCA_028646535.1. Taxonomy (NCBI): domain Eukaryota; kingdom Metazoa; phylum Chordata; class Mammalia; order Carnivora; family Procyonidae; genus Procyon; species Procyon lotor. Next base: position 29,196,857 of record CM053610.1, read on the forward strand.
GAGGGGTTGGAGTCTAAGCAATATTTTGTAATTCTTCTAAGCCAATGATTCTCAAGGTGTGGTTCATGCAAATTCTTGGGTCCCTACCTCCAAACATGAATCAGAGACTTTGGAGTTGGGGCCCAGCAATCTAGATTTTAAAAATTAAAATATTTTCAGACAAATGACACCAGAAAAGTTGTCATCAGCAATAAAATACTAAATAAAATATTAAGAGTTGTTCTTCAGGCACAATAAAACTGTTGCTGATGAAATATCAGAGATATAAGACGTAATGACAAGCAACAGTTGGCTTCAACGGCAGTCAGTTGGGATAAGACTCATCTCTTCTTTCTTAGATATCAATCATGCCTCTGTCTTCATTAGTTGTGTACTTGACTTTGTGCTGCTGTGGACTGTCAGGAAATCCTTCATCATCCAGTCAAATGTGTGTCGAGGAAAAATTTTGAGTCTCTAGAATGGTTCAAGACAGTTCTATGTCAAAAACTCCAAATAAGAGTGATTTTTATAAGGAACAAGTCAATACCTCTGAAATTTGAACCCCATTTTATTGGGCAAGTCACGAACAACAAAGTTGTCTGCCTGCAAGCGTGTTAATCTCATTCCAGTTAACTGGATCACTGGGGAGGGGACTCAGCCTGAAGCTACTAGTAATGCCCAAGAGACAATCATGCCAGGTGCTAAACACTTCATCAAAGGGGTTGATTTTCTTGAGCATGTCTGGTTGGATCTATGCCTAATGCAGCTGCTTTTCTTCACCCTGAGCCCAGCATCTACTTCTAGTTGTGATTTAAATTTCCCATATTCCTTCTGGGGAGCCTGGGCAGCACAGTTGGCTAAACCTCTGACTCTTGGTTTCAGCCCAGGTCATGATCTTAGGGTTGTGAGATTGGGCCCCACTTTGGGCTTCCTGCTTAGCATGGAGTCTACCTGGGATTCTTCCTCTCTCTCCCCTGCCCCTCCCCCACTGGCTTGCGTGCACTCTTTCAAAAACAAAACAAAACACACTTTACCTCCTTTAACACACTGGATTTTTTAAATGAATGAGAGAAAAAATAAATGAGAATTAAGGAAACAGAAGGAATAAAAATAACAATTAAAAAAAAAAACCCTCCAGGTGATTCTGGTACACGTCATTGCTTTAAGCCTGTTTTCTCTGGGAATGGACAGGAGTATTGATAAATACAGGCCTACAGGGTTAAACAGAGTAATGATTATAAGGTACTTGGCATAGGGGCACTAACTATGATAAGGAAGATGATATTTTCTGTGACTCAACCAGGTATTCAAGAGGCATTAAAAGAGTTTGAAGTATGCTTATTTTCTTATGTCAGAGGGGCAAGAAATATGCCAGAAGATATAGCCATAACTTTCCATACAGTTGGACCATGTGTAATTATCTTAATCCTTGTAGCATTATTTGGGAGAGGTGAATACCAGCCCTATTTCCCTGCAGCATGCTTACATAGGGCCAGATGCCTCAGACTAAATCCAGAGAGGTGATTTCCCCTCACTGTCCAGCCCCTTGGCAGCCCCTAGCCCTTGCTGTACTGAGTAAACCAACCTGTGAGATGTGCACCAAAAACCTGGAGTGTGGGAGATGTGGGGAACATGTTGGAGATTTAGGCTCTAGCCTTAGGAAAGCCTTGGAATTGGGAAGTAACTCTTGTGATTTTGAAAAATATTAGCGACCTTTATTGAGCACCTACTACCTATCAGACATTGCAACATGACTTTGCGCCACAGGCACTATGTCTCTTTAACAGATAAAGAAACTGAGATGGAGAGCTCCAGTAATGTGTTCAAGGTCACAGAATAGACAGTTTCTTGGATATAAAAAAGACACAGAGCCATTCCCTTAACCACTACTGTTCCCTTTTCTTTTTTATATCTTCCCTTTTACATCTCAGGCCTGTCAGTGGTAGGGATCTTGGGAATAGAAGGACTGCTCACTCTTATTGCAGGGTTTTTTTTTCCCCTTTAGGCATATTTCAGAAGCTCTCACACCATAGTGGTTCATGGCAGTCTTCCCTAGGCACAAAGATGGACTTCCAAAGGAGGCAGTGCAGCGAAGTGGTGAGAGCTTGGGGTCCTACACACCTGTGGTTGAATTCTGTCTTTACCACTTATTAACTCTCTACACTTGAGCATATGATTTTTTTTACCTCTAAGGGTCTTAGGTCAAATTCCTTAGAGGTAGAGCCTGAGATAGAGATTTTTGTGCAAATGATTTATTAAGAGAACACTCTCATGAGAAATCTGCAATAGAATGAGGGAAGCAGGAGAGGGACAAGGAAGATACTGAGCAAGAATGTAGACTCTGGCTTCGGAAATCTACCTTCAGCTTGATCCCACAGGGAACACTGAAGTGTAGATTGTATAGGAGTTGGTCCCAAGGGAGTCATTTTCTTTTGTATCCCTGTGTCAGTCGGTTTTCAGTTTTTGTCTAGAGGCTGCCATAGAGGGGTGCAATTTCCCTGTGAGGGTGAGGTGTTGCTGTGGTAAGAAGGTAATTATCAGAAGGGGGAAGTTCTGTGCATTAGCAGCCATTACTCACAGTAGCTAACCCTAAGTGGGATCTGGATTAGGTAAAACAGCTCCTACTATAGTCACTCTCAGATTTTTATTATTATTTTTTATTTTTATCTTTTTAAAGATTTTATTTATTTTTTTGACAGAGAGAGAGAGAGAGAGAGGATAGGAACACAAGCAGGGGGAGTGGGAGAGAGAGAAGCAGGCTTCCCGCTGAGCAGGGAGCCTGATGCGGGGCTCAATCCCAGCACCCTGGGATCATGACCTAAGCCGAAGGCAGACACTTAACGACTGAACCACCCAGGTGCCCGAGACTTTTATTTTTAAAATGCAGATACTAATACCCACTCAAAAGGAGTCTTGTAAGGAAGGATTAAATGATATAATGCATTTCAAAGATTAAGCACAGTGCTAGGCACAGAGGAAGCACTAAATCAAGGTTAACTTTGTTTCCTTTCCTATCCTGTTGAGTGTCACTTCATTTCTCTAGTTGAGGTAAAGGATATTTTTTCAAAGGAATTAGCCTATTCCCCATTCTCCTATACTCTTTAGATTATAAGAAAATATTAGGGGAGTATTATTCACTTTTTAAAAAAATATTTTATTTATTTATTTGACAGAGAGAGATCACAAGTGGGCAGAGAGGCAGGCAGAGAGACAGAGGGGGGAAGCAGGCTCCCCACTCCCTGGTGAGCAGAGAGCCCAATGCGGGGCTCCATCCCATGATCCCAGATCATGACCTGAGCCGAAGGCAGAGGCTTTAACCCACCGAGCCACCCAGGTGCCCCTGCTATTCACTTTTTTAATAAAAAATTTATGTTTAGCATCTAGTGGGTGCTAGTTGCAGTTCTAAGTGTTGGGAATATAGTTGTAAATAAGACAGACAAAATCCTTACTCTAATTGAGCTAACATTCTACTGCAGAGGAAGAGATAAAAACACAGAAATTAGCAAGTGTTAGTCAGTGATGAGTGCTATAAAAATACATGTTGGGGAGATGAAATCCAAAATGACTTCAGGGCTACATTTGACTCAGTAGTCAGAGAAGTCTTGTCTCAAATGACATTCACTTGAAGGTCAAGAATGAGTTGGTTATTCAGAGTTATGGGAGAAGCCTGTCTCAAGAAGAGAGAACAGCTAATGCAAATGTCCTAAAGCAAGAAGAAAGTTTTTGGCAAATTCAAAGTGCAGAGAAAAATCCTGAGTGCTGGAGTGTAGATAACAGGGTATAGTGATAGGAGATGAGCCCAAGAAGATAAGGTGGAAAGGTAGGTGTAGGCTAGGTCCTTCAGAGCCACAGTAAGGTGCTCTAAGAAATTTTGACTTCATTATAAGTCTCAAGGGAAGCCACTGGTGAGTTTGTACTGGTGAGTGAAATGAACTTACATATATTTTAAAAAATCATTCCAGCTGCTTGTGAAGAATGGAGAAAGAGTAGAAGCAGAAAGACCAATTAGTAGATCATTGGAAAGATAATGTCTTGGAACAAGGTAGTGGAACAGAGGGAATAGATGTAAATGGATTCAGGAAATGTTTTGGAGGCAAATTCAGTAGGCCATATTGACAGATTGGATGTTGGCCATGAGAGAAAAGGAGAAATCAAGGATGTGTCCTACATTTATGGCTTGAGCTTTTCTGGGGCAGATGGTTTAGCTGTTTACTGAGATAGCAAAGACTGGGGGAGAAGCAGGGATCTTATATATCACAGAAAGAAGAAAGAAAATGAAAAAAATAAGAATAGTGCCACTAGTACAAAATAAAATGGAGAAAATATAAAATTAGAAGAAAAGAGAGTAAACAAGAGTTTAATACTATGGGCTGGAAAATGTGGTGCACAATATTATGAGATGTGTTGAACTTTGAAAGGCCTATTCAAAGGAGTTTGGTCTGGTAATCAGCATTCTCAGAGAATGGCAAATGCAAATTTATCCTTCCAGTTCCTCTAAGAGGAAGTGTCTGGGGGTAGTTAGGTTCTGGAATCTTGGAAGGTCTGAGGGTTTACTTACTTTAGAATTATTATTATTTTTTTTCAGTTCTAGTCATCAAAGCCATAAGTACTAGGGATGAAGTTCTTTTCAAATGGGGATATTTTCTGAGTGGTATACTTTAAAAATCTCAATAGATGGGTAGGAAAAAAAAACAGTCTCAGCTTTTTCCATTGGCCTAACTTCTTTTTGGGGGACAAGAGACAGGAGCTAGCGTTCTCTTTCCATCCTATTCAGTAGTAAAAAAAATCATGAAACAAATGTAGCATTTATTTTTCAAAGATTTAAAATTAAGAAAAATATTTTGGGGTTGGAAACTTGGGAGCAATGTGCTGTGCTGATTGTCTGTCCAAGACCAAAAATTCCGAGGAGTTTAAAAGAAAACAAAACAGAAACCCTCCTGTAGCTTTGTTCTTGGTTAACTCTTCTTCCTTCAAGACAGACCTTATTCTTCCCAATTAGGCCTCCTATTTTAAGCTTTTAAAAACCCCAAAGGTTAAGGAAGGAAGATCAATATAGAGGTGGTTGAGATGTTGAAATATTTTTCGTGGCCATGTTGTTATATTTCTGAAATAATGAAATCTCCAGGGAGCCAAGGGAAGGACTGGGTATTCCTCCAGAGCCATTTGGAATCATTTAATGGCCATGAAGTTGGAGTTAGGACCCTCCAGTCAGGAATTTCTCTTGTCTTCTAATCCTCTACCAGCAAAGGGATAAGAGTTCTGTGCACTGGAAGGGAGGTAATTGTGGGTCCTCTTTGAGAGTTTTGATTATGCTATAATTCCCAGCCATCCATGAACTTTTCTGGGTGGTTTTAATTGGGAACCATAATAGAATCAGCCAATCCCTAATATCAGGAAATTACACCCAATTCCAATACAACTGAGATGACTTGACAGAAAAACATTATTTCTCGATATCTATTATACTCCTATTCCTACATTAGACATGTTAGATACGTATTACTGTTTTTATTCACCCCAACACCTGAATATTATAATTTCTACTTTAACTTCCATGTGACTGCAGTCCTGTCTAGCTGTATCTGAAGTGAAGTTGGGTGATATCTCTTCCTCTGGGCTACTATATGTATTGTATGATTTTTCATGAGATTTAAAAAATTTCCTGCATAAAGAGGATAACTTGTATAGGAATGGACTTGGCAGCAGTAAGGCTTACAAGAGAAGCCAAGCTTCAGGGAGGAAGTCTGGAGATCCCAGTAAGTATTTATTCCAATAGAAGGGAACAGCATGATGAGACAGATTCTACAATATGGCTTACATTGGTGTTGCTCCTGGGTTTAACTCTGATACTGGCACATGACATTCTGACAGCATATATGAGCCACTGAGGGGAAAAGGGGTGATATTTGCAAACTAGATCTCTTGTTGATGGCGTCCAATAGAACTTTCTATGATGATGAAAATGTTTTCTATGTGTGCTATCCAATATACACTGGCCACATGGAGCTTTTGAGCACTCAAAACAAGGCTAATGTGATTGAGGAACTGACTTTTACTTAAATGGTTGCATGTCTCTAGTGCATGCAAATGCTAAATGCTTCCACAGCTAAATGTTTCAGTACCTCCAGTGCTGTGGGATCCCCACAAGGGAGCATAGCTCAAGTAAAGACAAGTTAGGGATGTAGAAGTCAGTAGGGGCAAGTTGCAGAAGAACATGGAGTAAGAGATGTCAGAGTGAATACAGACCAAATCAATTTAGAGAGTGATAGGAATCAGCTATGTAATGGGGAGCTTATGTAACAAGGAGGTTTAAAGCAGGAACAGTATGTGTAATAAAGACCTCTTTTGGTCCCATGTGGCAATGAGCTTTAGGTTACACTTAGATAATTAGGTCCCTTCCTTTGCAAAGTGCTCAGCACCTGCTCTAGTTTTTAGCACATTGTTTGTGTTCAATAAATATTTGTTTGGGATGAATGAATGGATAAAGGGGATGTAAAAGTTACTCACCTGGGATCATTGTATCAGTTAGCTATTGCCATAGTAATGCTGCATAATGTATATCCTCAAAACTCAGTGACATAAAACAGAATTCCTTTATTCTTGCTCATATGTCAGGAAAGGAGCTGGGATGGCTTGTGTCACATGAATTCACTTAGGGGCACAAGAAAAGCTCTTTTCATGGAGATGACAAAAGCACATGAGGCCAAGAAGAAACTTAGGAGTTCTTAAGTTGGGCCTTCAGAATAGTCATGTCACTTCCATCCATGTTCCATTGGCTACAGCATGTCTCCTCTCTGAGCCCAAACTTGAGGGTTGGAAGTACATTCTATGCCCACGTGCAAAGGTGAAAACCATGAAGTTCCATGACAAAGAACATGGTTCAGGGAGGGCTGAACTGAGGCCCAAGATTTGATCAGCCGTCTTCATGTGGCAGGCCAGGGTCAGACCTAGGTTTTATATCCAATTTGTTCAGTTCCTTAGTCTGTGTTTCTTCTTCTATCCAAATGCTTCATGTACAATCAAAGACAGTCTTACCATCCATGTGACTCTGAATCTCCAGGGTGGATGTTATGTTTCCATCCTTTAAAAAATATGATATTCTGCTTTTAAAATTTTTGTTATTTATCTCATTGAATGATTGTCATTTTTGTGGTCCTGGATTGCAATCAATCCACATGATTTGGCTCGGTCATAGAGTTGGAGGTGTAGTCTCATGGAGGTTCAAAGAATCCGTTAGTCTGCAAATATTTTTGCTTTAATCATGGACCGTCTCAGTTACTAAGGGCCTGGAATGCTGCTGCCAATGGCTGAAGCACAAGAGAGTGGAACTTTTAGTCTCAGTACCCTGGATTAGGTTTTCAACTTCGACTGAGGTTCCTTGCTGCTGTCAGAACCTACCATTTCCTCTTTTTAAGAAAAGAATGGTTTTCTTTAAAAAAATACATACAACCACATTCTCTCTTTGGCATATAATCTATGAATTTTGACAAATGTATACAGTCATGTAACCAGCAACACAATCAACATATATCCACCACAGAATTCCCTTGTGCTGCTCTTTTTGTCAACTCTTCTCCACATGTCCAGCCTTTTATAGAACATCATATAAATAGAATCATACAGTGTAGCCTTTTGAGTCTGGCTTCTTTTAGTTAGCAGGACGCATTTGGGACTCACCCATGTTGTTGTGCATTGTCAGTAGTTCATTCCTTTTTGTTTCTGAGTAGTATCCCATTGTCTGGATGTGCGGCACATTCTGTGGTTGGGGAACATTTGGCAGTTTGTTTCTAGTTTTTGATAGTTATGAAAAAGCTGCTATAAATATTGGCATATAGGCTTTTGTGTGAATGTAAGTGTTTAGTTCTCTTGGGTAAATACTTATGTGTAGAATTGCTAGATTGTATGGTAAGTTTATGTTTTAATATTCCAACTCCCTCTTGGAATATTGGAACCCAAACCAACCTTTTAAGAGACAGCTGAATGATTTTCTAAAGTGGCTATACCATTTTGCCTTCCTACCAACAGTGTATAAAAGTTCCTACTGTGATTTTTATTTCTCTGTTTTCCTCTCAGCCACTTATTCTCTTACATGCATTTGTAAAACCAGACTCCATCCATCTCCTCAAATTGATTTTATTTTTTTGCCTTCCCTGGTAGTTTAAAAGAGGCTGTTGCGTGTATCAGATCTATTTTAGAATGACGGGCATTACAGTTCTCTGCATGGTGCAATACATGAGAATATTGGAGTTCTGGTGCATGAAATTGGAATATTAATTTGCCATTAATGCACTGAGAATTCCTAGAAAGTTTTCTTCTTGACCCTTGGAGACCCCAATACAAAAATAAAGATGCTGACCTAGACAATATGTATCATTTCTATAAATCTGAATGGTTGATTTCTGGTTTTTTAGTCTTAGCTGCTTGCAAGATTTTGGGCATCAACCTACCATTTTTTCTGATGTTTATCAAGTCAAATTTCTAACTTTGGCCTTTACCATTTCAATGTATGCTGGCCCAAATCTCAACTGTCAGCATCTACTTCTTTTCATTTGAGAAATTTCTCCTGCCATCAAAGGCCACTCTGCTTATGCACATGGCAAGTTGGAGTGCCATGAAATTAGCACCACCAGAAGCAGCCTTTGACCACTGAGTGAAAGAAGAAATAGACTGAATTTGTGTATAAGCACCCCATCTCCCTCACCTCAGGGTGAGATAGTTCTGAGGTTCATGGTCTACACTGGCTCCCAGAGCTCCCCTGTGCATTTAAGTACCAGTTTGCCTACAGTATAACTTGCTTAATAGTGCAAACTTTATTGGTAACCTTCCCTTCTGTTTGATATCTCCACTCTCTTGCTAGCCCCTTTAATTCCCAGATCAATTATTTGAAATCAGTCCCTGACTCTGTATCTACTTTTGGTGTAACCCACATCAAGTCAGGTGTATTCCTGATTTTTCTCAACTCCCTTTTTTGGTTGCCTGCATTCCTGAATCCATATGTTTTATTCTCCATTAACTGAGTCTACTCAGACTTATATCTAGTTCTCCCAGTCCTGACATATTGTAAGTATCCCTGCTCTCCTACTGTCCATGAACATGATTTAGCATTTGCTGTGGTAGAAAGCTAATGGCAGTGGGAGCCATGTCTTTGTAAAGTTGGATGAGACATGGAAACTTTTCCAACTCCAGTTATGACATATGAAAAATTAAGGCTAGTAGGTCCTATCACGAAGATGGTTTTGAACTTAAAGTACCTATGGGTACATTACACATCCTATAGGTCTACCTATAGGATGACCTATGAGCATAGGTCATCAGTATGAGTTGATTCTCTTGCTTCTCATGGTCTGATCGCTTTGAGATCAAATCTTATCTCTCTCATGGCTGGCCACTTTCCAGGTGCATAGGTCAAAGAGTGAGTCTGTTTTTATCTATAGTATTTGGTTTTTCACTGACCTGGGAATATGACATGATATAGTTGTACCATAGTTCCTGTCTTGATAGATTATTTTAATAAAACAAATATTTTCTTTTTCATGTTACTGATTAGAAATTGAAGCAAAACTATAGTGTTTCATAAGTGTGTATTGAGGTTAGGTGAAAGAAGAAGACAGTGATATGAAACCACATGTCTTATTTCTACTTTGAACCTCAAGAACAATAAAAGAGAGAAGACTCAAAGCAAAACAGAATCTTAGAGTTGGGAATAACATGAAGGGTCACCCAAGTAACCAGGGTAGTAATAGCTAATGTTTATTGGATACTGGGAATATGAGAGGCAGTGTTCCAAGCGCTTTATGGATACTACCTTCACAACAACCTTCTGAAGAGGGTTTTATTATCATCATGCCCACTTTACTAAGGAAACAAGGTCAGAGTAGTTAATTAACTTATGCACGGTGACATTGCCAGTAAGCAGTGAAGCAGGTGTGAAACTCAGGGGGTCAGATGCCAGAGTCCACACTTTTAACCTGTTGCCTTCCCAGACTAGGTAGTCCTATCATGGAGAATCAATGATCTTCAATGTATTTTGTTTCATGTTTTATAATCTTAGTTCTTTATCTTGACTGTAAATCAACTTCTAAGCTGATTTCTTAAATTCTTTGATTCTAATTCTAAATTTCAGAAAAGATTATTTTTATCTTGACAGACTTTTGAAGCTTACTCCATCATCCCTGGATTTTCTCTCCTCCAGAATAACTACGCCCTAAAAATCCCTTCTATAAATCACTTGTGTACTATTATATTCATGATCATCAGAAGGCTGCTGCATATCTGTGCTGGTCATTGATGGAGCTAGTTCTCACCCAGGCACCAATTTGCATTAGCTTTCTATGTTGCCTAGCCTTAGGCTTGTTTTCACGGAAGAAAAGTACAAAATGACTGAATGGAAGTAGAAGTTCAATATTGTAAAGAATTGAAGATCTCCAGAAACAATAAATACGTGAGTAAATACACAATGTATTTATTTTCCTATTTTATTTTTTTTAAAAAAGATCATTACTATTTCAAGAAAAATGAGCATTGTACTCTGGAATTTACAACATATATGGTACCAGCCACCTAAGATGGAAGGAAAGTAAAAAGAAAAATTCTGTTGTAAGATTCATACATAAGATGTGTTTAATTCAAGGTAGATTGTGATAAATTAAGAATGTATAATTCTTAGAATAATAACTAGCCATAATAACCAAAGAGGTACAGTTAGAAAATAGTAGAATAGACAGTATGCTAAAAGATACTTGGCCAATCCAGATAAAGAGGTAGAGTTAAACCCAACCATTCCAATAATCACATTAAATGTTAATGGACTAAACATGCAGATTAAAAGGTAGAGATTGTCATATTGGGTGAAAAAAAGAAATTCTACCTATGTTTTCAATATAAAGACACACAGAGGTTATAAGTAATGGTGGAAAAAGATATACCCTTAAAGGAACTGAACCATAAAAATTGGGGCCTCTGTTTCACCTGAAGTAGGAAGTATAGGGTACCAGTAGATGTCCACAGTCTTCACAGAGAAGGAAGCAGCATGAGATGAATGACTCCTTGGAACAAGAAAATTCCAAATGCTGATGGATGCCAAAAACATATTCTCAAGGATCCAACAAGTTTAACAAGCAATCAAATAATGCCTTTCCATTTCTGCTTTGTAGAAAACTGCTAATAGTAATAAATAAAGTGGGACAAAAATGATTTTTCTGCCACCTCTTCATGGATGGCTTTTCAGCCTCATCTAGCATCTGGGTTGTGAGCAATTACAGTCACATGACTTGGGTACCAATTTCCTTCACCAGTTGGGTTTGGTGATGGATTTAGCTGACTGCCATATTTTTTTCTGGTTCAGTGTGTACTCTTTTCCTGCTGGCCCCATGGCAGTAGCTGTTTCCAAAGCAAATGATAACAGAATATAAGAAAGAGGAATGAGCTGTTGGTGTATTTATTGTTCCAGTTTTGCCAGTGGGATGAAAGGTGTAAAAAGGAAAGAGATGGTGTTGTGGCTTTGTTCGTCATACTTTGCTGTGGGCCTGTTATTTGGTAAAAAGTAAGTTTTCTGAGTGGTAAGATCTTTTCTATGAATGTAGCACATATGCAAAGCATGCCTGGTTCTTCCCAAGCTGAGAGAACTGCCAGGCTTCTGTGAATGAAAAGGAAGCCTGGAATATTCCTTCTCTCCCTCTGACCTCCTATAAAGACTCCTGCTTAACATCCTTTCAAAAGGCCCCTCAGCTGGGCAATTATAGGGATATAAATCCATTGAGAGAATCCATGGTTTCAGTCCTGTGTGTAAAATGAATTTCAGATAAAGTGGAGATTGCCTACAACTGTGATCTACAGTTTGGCTGGGCTGGGGAGAAACTTTCTGTGATGAGAGGTTATTTTTCTGGGAGTGACTTTAATTAACCTTTCTTCTTTAAGCCTGCATACTGGAAAGGCTCTTGAAGGTGGCATTTTCTCCAGGCTGTTCAAAGGGAATGAAGGTGACAGTTGAGTTTATTTTCAGCATTGTTAATTTGGTTAATGTTGGGGTCTTTCCAAAGAAACTATTAAAGCTATCATAGAAAATTAAGGGTAACACATTTGAGAAGGATTTTGGAACATTTGGCTCTTGTAGTGGCCTGCATAATGCTTGCAAAAAAAAAAAAAAAGGATGAATTCATTATCTCCAAATAGTGGAAAATATTATAAACGGCAGTAAGTGAAGTAAATGGGAGTTTCCACTGTAATGTACTATTCTTTCAGCCAGCCACCCAGAAAGAACACAATTTGGTTTGCTGGGTGGGGAGTCTTAACGAAAATGCAAGAGACTGTTCTTGGGCTCCGAGTGATGTTTTGGAATAAGGCATTCCTTCTGCCGCTGTGGCTCTTTTGGTTTATTGCCCATCTGGGCTGTGCATGTCTTGCAGCTTGTTGAATTGAACCTGAATGGAGCTCTCAACTCTTCAACTTAGATCTGAACTTAGGGTGTTGCTTTCCTGCCTGACTCAGCCTTCAAGAGAAAAGAAAATAAGAAACTAACCTCTCTTTTTGTGAGGAAATGGTCTCTCTTGCTTTTGGATGCCTCTCCTGCTTTGACTGCCTTTGCCAGCCTGTGAACAAAAGCCGTGGCTGTGTTTCCTTATTGTCAGTGGGATGCTTCACTAAGCGTGTCTGCTCAGGCCTGGCCTATGACGCTCCTCGGCAGACCCATCCTCCTATTCTGGGGGCTGAATTTGTGAGTTTACAGCTTTCCCAGGACCAGAGGGCCACATCCATCACTACCATCACCTTCTCCCTTTCCTGCTGTAAAAGATCCATGAAGGAGATCCCCCACCTTCACAGGCTTCTTGATTCCCCCTTCACCTAAATGAGTGAGTTACCAACTGGCCCAAACTGGAGGCAAGGACCATCTGATGGATTCTCTTTTGTTCTATTGGCTAATAAACTAGGTCATCTATAGGATAGCATCTTCTCTACCTCTCCTTAACTAATTTTTAGTGATTTTTGAGAAATTGTGAAATATATACAGGTCATTATAGGCTCTTGGTACCTGATATTTGCTATGGATTCTAGGAAATGGAATAATTATGTCTATATTTATATAAATTGTAAAATAAACTCCTCTCTAGGGTTTTATTTTCTACTTTTTATTCTGAATACAAATTATCTTGTATTGAGCAAAAAACAGCCCTTAAGTTTGGTCTGTGAATTCTTACTGGTCCATGGAAATTGAGGGGTACTGATGCCAAATTCAACTGTACAAGTATTGTTGAGAACTCACAATGTGTGAAGTCCAAAAGAAATATGAGTCATAGCTTCAGGTCTTAATAAGCTTAAAATCTACTTGAAAAGAACAAACAGATATGGAACATCTATGTATTTCCTCTCGTTTGATGTGTGTATGCACATGTACATACACAACACCCACACTTGTACCCGTGTACATACATATGCATGCATTCACACACATATATGCACGTGCTTACACACACACAAACATATGCACACAGTACTTCTGTATACACATATGCATAATACATTCATGCACTTATATACACCTATATACATGCAGACATATATAACCATTCGTGTATACTTAGACATATATGCACACACATACACATACATGTTCTCACGTGCAGGTACCCACTTATATACATGTATACACATTCATACACATATACACATGTACTCACACATACACACTCACATGTATACACACATACACATATACACACAAATACACATTTCTATTCATTAATTAATGGCTAGAACCCTTAGATCCAAATTAATAGTTGTATGTTCTTATTTCAAAAATTATTTTGATATAGATGTTTTTAGTGTTTCACCATTAAGAATGGTGCTGACATTTGTTTTGAAAGATATGTGTTTTTTAATCATGTTGAGGAACTTTCTTTTTGTTCTTGATTTACTATGGGATTTTTTGTTCTGAGAAATTTGAAAAACACCTCAAATTGAATAATGATAATGTTAATGTACCTCTCAATCAGAACTGAGGATTGGAAATGTTTTGTTCTATTTACTTTGTCCTAATTTAAATGAAAGAAATAAAAGCATTACAGAAGAGTTGGCATTTTCTTTGTCTTCTGTCTTTAGTTTGCTCCTCATGCCTCAAACCCAGAAGAAAATGTGAACTGAGAACATATCTTTTTCATTCTACTTTAATGCACTTACATACCTATGTATATCTCCATGAATAATATTTACTGTTCATTTTATGTTTGGAAATTGGACATAAATGTCAAGGTGTGTATTATCTGAAACCTTTTTTCTACTCAACGTTTTGTGTGGAGTTCTAATTATATGACTGAATAGAGAGAGTTATGTTATTTTAACAATTGTATTCTAGTATATGAATATACCATGTTAGTCATTCATTGATGTAATTCTGAAGGTTTTTCCCCCCCTATTTTAAAGTGCTTTTCAATGGACATAATTTGACACATTTGTTTGCAAACATACACAAGAATATTTTTAGAGTATGTACTCAGGAATACAATTACAGTTATAGCATATAGGTTTTCAATTTTACTAGATAGTGCCAAATTCTGCAAAATGATTTGACTGATTTAAACTTCTATTAGGAGTATATGAAAGTTGTTTCCCTATGTCCTTGTCATCTTTTTTTTTATAGTTTTAATGTTAGCCTATATGAGGCTAATGGATGTTTTAATGTTAGCCTATATGAGGATGTGAGGTGGTATATTGTTCAATTTACAGATCCTAAGAAGTTTTCTAGAAATGGAAATAAATGTTTTGCTTCTATGCTGTTTCTGAATACACTGAAGACCTTTTTTTTTTTTTAGCAATTTGCATTTTAAATTATGTTTACTGACTTTTCATAATTGAATTTTATGATACCTGTAGGTCATGATTTGTTATTTGTTTTATGTACTGCCACATTGCATTTATTGATATTTAATTTATAAGTTTTTTTTGCATCAATATTTATAATTAAATTTGTTCTGTATTTTTTCTTAGACTATTTTTCCCAGATTTTGGTATCAGTTTTAGGTTTTCTTCATAAAAAATTAGGAAAGAAAAAAATTAGGAAAAATCCTTTCTTTAGACTCTGGAACATGTTATCTAGTATAGGAAAAAATCTCTTTGTTTTTAAAAATATCTTTTGAAGAATTCATCCTTGGAACCAGTTGATCCTGGTGACTTTTGGGATTTTAGTTAGGGTAGGTTGGGAGGGGCTTAGGGAAGATATGGAGGTAACTCTTTATAAATGTCCATAGTTTCTTTTTTGGCTGTTCATGTCAGATTTTTCTACCTCAAATTGTTTCAACATTGCTAATTTTTGTTCCTAGAAAGTTAACTTATTTTCCTAGTTTTCAAATTAATTCACTTACTGAAAATCAGGTATATTAGTGATCTTCCGGAAGGTAGAAAAAGCTATTACATCTTAACAATAAAAAGACAACTCAATTAAAAAATGAGGAAAGGATCTGAATAAATATTTCTCCATAAAATATGTATAAATATCTGATAAACATTTGGAAATATGCTCAAAATCATTAGACATTTGGGAAATACAAACCAACACCACAGAGAGATGCAACTCTACGTTCACTAGAATGACTATAATAAAAAAGACAATAATATATACTGGCTTAGATACAAAAGAGTGGAAAGCTTCATGTGTTGCTAGTGAGAATGTAAAATAATGCAGCTCCTTTGGAAAACAGTCTCATAATTCCTCAAAAAGTTACAAATTGAGTTACCATTTGACCAATCAATTCCACAAAAATATTACCGGATAGGATTGAAAACATATGTCTAAACAAAAACTTATATACAAATGTTTACAGCAGTATTATTCATAAGAGTAAGAAAAATGGAATCAACCCAAATGTCTATCATATTGTATGATTCCATTTATATCACATATTCAGAATAGGCAAGTTCATAGAGACAGAAAGTAAAGTAGTGGCTGCCAGAGGCTGGGAGGAGGATTTGAAAGTGGTACTACTAATGGGTAGGCAGTTTCTTTTTGGGTGATGGGAATTGTCTGGAATTGGATATTAGTGATAGTTGCATATTTTTAATAGAAATAATTGACCTGTTTGCATACACCTTAAAGTGGTGAGTTTTGTGGTATTTAAATTATATGTCAATACAGTATATTAGTGATATTAAGAACATAGAATCTTAGAGTTGGAAGAGATTTTAGAAGTAAAAAATTTCAAATGCAATCTTTTTTTAAATTTAAATTCAATTTAATTAACATGTAGTGTATCATTAGTTTCAGAGAATTTAGAATTTAGTGATTCATCAGTTGCATTTAACACCCAGTGCTCATTCCATCAAGTGCCCTCCTTAATGCCCATCACCCAATTACTCCATCCCCCACTCACCTCCCCTCCAGCAACCCTCAGTTTATTTCCCATAGTTAAGGATCTCTTATCGTTTGTCTCCCTCTCTGTTTTCATCTTATTTTTCCTTCCCTTCCCCTATGTTCATCTGTTTTGTTTCTTAAATTCTACACATGAGTGGAATCATATGATATTTGTTTTTCTCTGACTGACTTGTTTTGCTTAGCATGACAGCCTCTACTTGCATCCATGCCGTTGCAAATGGCAAGATTTCATTCTTTTTGATGACTGAGTAATATTCCAGTGTGTGTGTGTGTGTGTGTGTGTGTGTGTGTGTGTGTATGTGCGTGTGTATTACCACATCTTTATCCATTCATCTGTCAGTGGACATCTGGGCTCTTTCCATATTTTGGCTGTTGTGGATATTCCTGCTATAAACATTGGGGGGGCATGTGCCCTTTTGAATCACTGTGTTTGTATCCTTTGGATAAACACCCAGTAGTGCAATTGCTGGATCATAGGGTAGCTCTATTTGTAACTTTTTGAGGCACCTCCATACTGTTTTCCATAGTGATTGCACCAGTCTGCATCTAATACGAATGGGCCAGGTCTTTGGTTGAGGTCTTTACTTCTTTAAACTGGAGATTAGAACCATTCAAGGGAGATGATTCAGTTTTTGACCAGATTTAATGGGTAGAAAAAGTTCTTTTTTATTGACTTGAAATCTTCCTTAAATGATCTCCCACTGATTCTTGTCCTGGTGTAATGAGCAAAACAGAGGAAATTTCTCTGCCACACACTCTTCCATCACATATTTGAAGATAGACATCATGTCCCTCCTATGTCTTTTTCCCCTCAAAAAAATGTTAATTTGGGGATAGTGGCATTACCAGAGGTTTAATCTTGTGTCTTTCTTTATATTGTGTTTATTTAGTTTCTCTAAAACTACTGCAAACATCATGCTTGTTAGGTAATGGGAAGAAAAATATATTGACAAATATGCTCTCCCAAATTGAGAGTGACTTGATCAGGGAATGGGGCAGTGGGTCTGTTTATTTACTTTTTGCAGGGCTAATTTTGGAAAAATTGCAAGAAGTACAAATGTCAGCTCACCCATGCTCCCACTTCCCTCCTTCTAACCTCTTGACTTCCTTCTTCCATGTTCTCTTACAAATCTGAGCTTAGCTGGATTCATTCCCCAGTTGAAGGTACAAGGAGGCAGAAACAGAAGACTCAACTCCTACTCTCAATTAAGTCAGAATCTATGCCCTCCAAAGATACCAATTTCCTTCTAATTACTTCTAATTTTGCAATAGTAGCAAAGAGTAGAAAAGTTTTTTCTCAAGTAGAAACTAGGATGAATAGAAACACAGGTAAAAAAGAGCTTAAGAAAAATCAACATGTCCTGGGGTGCCTACGTGGCTCAGTCATTTAAGCTTCCAACTCTTGATTTCTGCTTAGGTCATGGTCTCAGGATTGTGGGATCAAGCACCATGTAGGGCTCTGCACTCAGCGGCGAGTCTGCTTGGGAGCGTCTTTCTCTCCTTCTGCCCCTCCCTACTTGCTCTCTCTAAAATAAATAAATAAATCTTTTAAAAAAATCCACATGTCTAATGCCAGGAGTGAGTGAATGCGATTAGAATCAAGGAGAAGAATGCCTGTTTCTTCTACTTGCCTCAAATGTGCTCCTTGAATAAACCTGTGAAACACATAACACTGGGCAGATGGTTCCTATGTCTGACCCTGTGTGCCTGAAATTAGGGCAAATTATTATCAAATTATGATTGATAGAATAGCATGATGGTTAAAAATGCAGACTCTGCAACTGACAGCCTGAGTTTGGATCCCAGGTCCATGTCTCATTTTCTTCATGTCTGCATGATTACAACTTTATAGGGTTGCTGTAGGGATTAGACCTAATACACACATATGTATACAAACACAAATATGCGTAAATCACACATATATGTATACATACAGAAAGAGATGAGAGAGAGAGGAGAGAGTACTTAAAGTAGCTCCTAGTACATAGAACATACCATACAAATCTACATAAATGTTAGCTACTGCCATCGCTACTATTGTGGTTTCAGGTAGTGTTTGGGTCTAAACACCCAAACACAGTGTTTGGGTCTTTTAAATTCAGTGTACACTTTATACTTACAACACATATCAATTTGGATGCTAAATTTTCATTTTTAGTTGAAAAACGTGTACAAGAAAAAGAAGATTCTTATGTCTAAATTGTTCTGGAAAGAGCCTGTCTTTCTACAGCTCATTCTTCACTTGCATCTGTTAACTGACCATTGCTTTGGTTCAACTGATGCTCAGAAAGGCTGTTCACTCCCTACTTAATCCACCCATGACTCCTGTTGACCTAGACTTGCTGTCTCTATAATTCCTCTTCCAGCTTTCCACAGCAAAGAGGCCACATTGCAAAGCTGAATAGGGCATGATTCAATGAGGCAGCTATAAAACCTCAAAACCTCCCTAATCCATAGGACAGCTCCTGACTGCTTTGGTTATCCCCAGCCCCTCCTGCATAGGGGCTGCTGGAGCCTCATTTTCATGTCCCCACTCCATGGCCTTGTAGGTGGGACTCTGACTTCCTTGTATTCCTTAAGGCTGGCAGTTCCAGGGGAGCACAGGACAATGTGTCTTCTCTGCCTAACTGTGTGATGTGTACTTTGTATTCTCAACCATTCATTCATTTGTTCAATTATTCATTCACTCAGAAAATCTTTATTGAGAACCTACCACACGCTATACTTTGCAGGTGATGGATGCAGTCATGAACTACACATGATTGGCCCTGCCCTCATATAGTGAGTAGGGTATCTGATATTGAAGATGGTATTAACCTTTCAGTGTCAAGGTTAACTCCTAGATTTTTTCCAGTGTAATCTGATGAAAGAAGGCATTTAGGCAGTTCTAGAGGAGAAAGACATTGGAGGTAAAGTAGCAAATAAATTAATTTTAATACTATTTTTACTTAACCAAATACATCCAGAATGTCATTTCAGCATGTACGATTTATGACAATATAGATGGACTTTGAGGGCACTATGCTAAGTGAAATAAGCCAGGCAGACAGGACAGCTGGGTGGCTTAGTCAGTGAAGGGGCTGCCTTGGGCTCAGGTCATGATCCTGAGGTCCTGGGATTGAGTCCCACATTGGGCACCCTGCTCAGTGGGGAGTCTGTTTCTCTCTCTGCCTTCTCTCCCTACTGTTTCTTCTGCTCTCTCTCTCTCTCTCTGACAAATAAATAAATAAATAATCTTAAAAAAAAAAAAAAGAATGAAGCCATGAAGAGAAAGGCAAATATTGCATGATATCACTTATATGTGGAATCTTAAAAAAAAAAAAAAAGTCAAACTCATAAAAACAAAGTAGACATGTGATTGCCAGGACTGAGGGTGGGGGAAGGGAAATAGAAGTTGATAAGAGAGTACAAATTTTCAGCTGTTAGATAAATAAGGTCTGAGGGCCTAATGTAAAACATGGTGTCTATATTTGGCAGAATCATGTTGTGTAATTGAATTTGCTAAGAGAGGGTCACTTGGTGGCTCAGTAGTGGGAACATATGACTATTGATCTTGGGGTTGTGAGTTAAAGTCTCATGTTAGGGTATAGAGATTACTTAAATAAATAAAACCTAAAAAGAAAGAAACTTGCTAAGAGAGTAGAACTTGAATGTTCTCACCAAAAGAAGTAAATATGTAAATTGATGGATATCTTAATTAATTGGATGGTGGGAATTCTCTCATAAGGTACGCTTGTATCAAATCACAAGATACACACTTTAAATATCTTACAATTGTATTTCAATTATACCTCAATGAAGTTGAACAAATGTTAGTGAAAATTTGACACTTTTTTCACACTAAATATTCTAAATCAAATATATATTTTATATTCACAGCACATCTCAATTTGGATGCTCAATTTTCATTTGCAGTTGAAAAGTTTAGGGCTGATATACTAGATTCCATTCCTAAATGGTTCTAAACATAGTTAAAAGTATACCCAAACCTGAAGTATCATTTTTTAAAAATCTAAATAAATTAAAATTAAATTTAGTAGCTCAGTTGTATTAGGTGCATTTCAGGTACTCAATAGCCATATATAGTTGGTCGCTACTATATGGGACAGTACAGTTCTGTAGCTTAAGAGAGGGATCTAAGCTGAAGATTCTTCAGAATAGAGATGGAATGTAACACCAGAAAAATAAGTGAGATCACCCAGGAAGAATATGTAGGAGGAGAAGAGAGAGATGCTGGGTGATGTCCAAGGGCCTGCCCCTCTCCATGCTACTTCTGAGACTTCAGCCATGGCTTAAAATGGTTCATTATCTTAGTTTTGGGCATATGATGAAGAGTCTAAGCCATTTCTGAAAATGGGGCTACTAAGATTGTCATTGAGATGTAAGTATTCTTTTGCGTGAGTTAAAGAATATGTACACGTTTGCTGAGCCCTTCTGATCTCTTGTAGATCTGGGTTTACTTAACTTGGCACAAACTCCATCTCATGGTCTGCAAAGGCCGGTGCTCTCCTGAGATTCCTTTAGCTACACCATCTCTTCAGCCTACAGGATGGGTGTGGTCTCTGGATCATTCCAAGTCATCTGTTCTGGAAACTCAGACCCTACACTGCTTTCTACAAAAACTCCTTTCATACCAAGTATTGGTGAATTCAAGTGCTTTGCTGAAGGTTGGTGTCAATGACAAAGTAGATAGTTGTTAATAATTTCTTGGGTTTCCTTCTCCTCCCTAACTGCAGCCCCCCCCCCCCCCCCCCCCCCCCCCCCCCCCCCCGCCACTTTTGCATTACTCTCTTCTTCACTGCTCAGGGACAAACACATTGCCTAGTTTTCCTATAACAGTTGGGTAGGTTAAATTTGTTCTTAGTGTCTTTCTCTAAATCCTAAATGTTTTGTCCTGCTTTTTTATCCAAAACATACGATAGCATCCTTAAAAAGAATTTAGATGAACCAAATGATCTCCCCTTCATTATAGCTGTTTTCTGAACTGGGTCTTTTTTTTCTCCATCTCATCCTGTGTCATCACTCATCTTTATATTCCCTAAAGTGCCTGCTCACAGAAAGTGGTCAGTTTATATTTGTTTAATGACTGCCCTTGTTTCCTACTTCCCATAAAACCTCTCTTTCAGAGGAGAGTTGAACTAATTTCTCCTTTGCCCATTTCATCCAGGCCACAGACAAAACCACAGCTCATTTGGTGGCTGAAGCTTACTGAAAGCTTCCTTTCCTCTTGATGCAGCCAGTTTATTTAATCACATGGCAGTGTTGGCCTGAGGGTAGCAACGGTTGTTGAACAGTGATTGCTTCCCATTGGGGAATAAGAGCCTTGCCGTCTGGATTTAACATGCTGTGGCCCAGGAAATTGAACTTTCCAGTCTACAGTCTTGCCATGAGTGTGGTCAAGATGGGAGCACCAGTTGGTTTTGAGCATCATCAAGAAACAGATAATTTGAGTATTTGGGATGCATATGAAAAGTGAGAAAGAGAGTAAAGATTTGTGTATATAAGGGTAAAAATCAGAAAAATGCCAATGGCCTTTGATGCTAACATTTAGGCAAAGCAAGGTGGCAGCTTGAGTGGCCAAAAAATTATTTCCTTCATTCACTTATTCATCCATTCACTCATTCATTCACCAGGCAATTCCTGGCTAGCATTTATTGAGTGATTAATATATATCAGGCACCATTCCAAGCACTTTACTTGCATTGACTCATTTAGTCCTCCAGGTAACCCTGTTAATCTGGCACTATAAGAAGTTAAATTGCTCAGGCTTGCATAGTTAGTAAAAGGGGGGAATCAGAATTTGACAGGATGTCTGATTCCAGAATCCTTTTGATTTTACCATTAGATAGATAGGTAAGCACCACTGGGTTCCTATTCTCACGGACTTTACGTTCTGGTAGTTGAGATAGCCAATAAAATGTAAGTAAAAATTAAATAGGAAATACTGTTTCAGATAATGAAAAAGGATAGCATAATGAGATTGGGAAGGCATGGCCACTCAGAAAAGATGACATTTGAACCCACATGCAAATGATGAGAAGCTAGACACATGAAGATATGGGAAGAGAGTATTTCAGGCAGAAGAAATAGATAAAATAGGGTCTCACCATGAGTCTAGTAAAACTGTTGATACACTGCTTAGATCCCCTTCCTGGGGCTAAGGGACCATCATCTAGCTGCTGTGAGTGTTGGCTGCTATCTGCTCATAACTGCAATTGTCCTTAGAGAGATGATGTCCTCCCTTGAGAGTAGGCCCCACAGCCAATGGCTGATTGATAGAGTGGTATAAGATGCTGGCCTCTTGCCTCAAGTGGGGCTATGGGATCATCAGGCTGACCCTAGGGAGTCTCCAATGGAGATCTAGTTTAATTGTTAAATGTTAAATGTTAATTGTTAAATGTTAAAACATTAACATGTTTAATTGGCTTCCTCACATTCCATGTTCTGCTTTCCTCACTCTCTTGCAGTTTTGTCCTGAGATATTTCCCTCAATAAACCACATGTACCAGAGTCCCCATTATAGGGTATGCTGCTGGGAAACACAACCCAAGATAATGGGGAAGAGTCTGGTGTCATGGAAGGACAGCAAGTGAGGCCAGTGTGGAAGAAGCATAGTGAAAGGGAGAGAGTTCCCTGTCCCTTTCTGTCAGGGCATGAATGCAGAGGGGAGAAGGGGAACAGCTGAAGGAAAACTATGCAGCCTGTAAAAAAAAAAACAAACACCTGGATTTCACTCCAAAGGCAATGGGAAGCCTTTGGAAAGTAAGTTAGGTATTTAAATCCTGTCTTCAGTTGCAATGTGGAGAATGAACTGTGGTGTTGGTATGTGGCCGAGGGCCTGGCTGCCATCCCTTGTTATATTCCAGCCAAGAAATGATAGTGCCTTGCATTTAAAAAGGTAGTGGTGAAGGATGTGAGTTGGGATCTGGATTTTGGATATATTCCAGAAGCAGAGTTAGGACTTCCTGTTCAATTTGGTATGGCAGAATTAAGAAATCTAGGTTTAGCAGTGAGGCAAATGGCTAAGTGTAGTGGGAACAGTACTTGCTTTATCTTAAACCCTGGAAATTTTGCAATGGGTTGTCTATTTTTAATTCTAGTTTCCTCATTGGTAGATGAATCTGAAAGCTGATACGTTTTTGAATTGAAATGCTACACTATGGTGATTAGGGGAAAGTAATGGAATTATTCTATTATGTTTTTCTCCATGAAGGCTTCCTTTTAGTTGTTCATAACGCAGGGTGTTTGCTCCTTCTTGCTCCTCCTACTTCTTTAACAGTTATGGTGTAGTTTTGATCATATACTCCTTTTATTTTTTATTTTATTTCTTTTTTTTCCCCAAATATGTTTATTTTTTTCAGTGTTACAAGATTAATTGTTCGTGCACCATGCCCAGTACTCCATGCAATACATGCCCTCCTCAATACCCACAACCAGGCTCGCCCAACCCTCCAAAACCCTCAGTTTGTTGCTCAGAGTCCACAGTCTCTCATGGTTCATCTCCCCCTCTGATTTCCCCCCATTCACTCTTCCCTTCCTGCTCACAATGCCCTCCATGTCCATATACTCCTTTTAATATGGGAAAAGCAGTTCCCTATCTTTCTGCTTTCTTCTGGACAGACCACTTTGTGCATGCATGGCTTACTGCCACGGCAACGGCCTTGATTAATCAAAGGCCAAGGAGCCACACAGCACCAGGGAGGGCAGAACTCCATTCCCCACTTGTTCTCAATTCCAGGCGGATGTGAGTGGGAAAGAAAGTGTGGAGTGACTGTTTGTGTGAGAATGATTACCTTTCCCTCCAGAGATCCTCCTGGAATGTGGAATAGATTAGGATGCTAGGAAGCTGTGAATGCTGTGGATCATGCCCAGAGGGGTGGTGAGCATCCCAAGGGCCCAGGCCTCCCTGATTTCAGGGAGAGGCCTGGAATTAGCGGGAGGCCCTGAATAAGGAGTCCAGGCTCCTGGTGGCGGAAGGGAGCTTTTCTTCATTCTCTTTTGTTCAAAAACAAGCCTGTTCCTCCCCCCCCCCCCCCACTTCTAGTGAGAGAGAATAAGACACATAGCCAAAAATTTATTAACTCCTCTTAACCTCCCTAACCTGGGGAGGGAAATCAGTGTCTTCCACGAGAGTATCATTCACAAAGCTCCTTGGGATTTGAGAATGCCAGGATTAGGAAAGCAGATCCAGGTACTCACACTAAAAAGAAAAGTGAGTGTTGATTACGGAGAGGTACTTAACAGACCCACAGATAATTAGAGGGACAGAGTCCGCATGGGTTTTTAACTGATGGAAGTAAATCATTTACAGTATGAACAATAAGTGGAAAAGAGGTCACAGCTTTTCCTGATTCACTGTGTCCAAGCCACACGCCCCCATCACTTCCTGCTTCATGCAATGCCATTGTGCTTTGACTTGCAGCCAAAATAAGTACTTAATTTTCAATCTCTAGGTGTGCAAGCAATATTTGACTAAGTTTTGGTGGTGTCTCTGTTATCAGTGTCTTGCACAGTGTAAACTTTAGGAGGACCAAGAGGCAGCATTCAGTGCCAAGCACAGAAGTAGGTGCAACTTTGCTGCTTTGAGTCAGGATCTGGCCTTGTCCCCCATCTCCCACTCTTCCTGTAGCAGGTATAATAATCTTTTGCTGAATCTTAATTGGAAACTAGTTCCCGCTCCTAGCAAGAATCATTTAAGGATCATCCTCAGAGTTATATGAAATGGTTCTTTCTGTCCCATCAATCCTGCTTTAGTTAACCAGAGCTTGAGGAGCCTGTGGATCACGCTTAGAAGGATGTCAGGCATGTGGCTGGAGGTGTTTAGCCGGTGTGGTGATGTGGCCTGGAATTGAGGAGTGAGTCAGAAGTAGGGGTTACCTTTGGGAGGTGAGGTTGGAAGCCACTGAGGATTATCATGGGATAAATATAGACAGTGCAATGAGAAGAGAACAGGCCAAGGCTGTTATTTTTGAGAATAATCTCCATTAAGTGATGGACAAAGAATAGTGGAAAACAGCACAAGGACACGCCAAATGAGTAGAAGGAAGAGTTGGAGGGAAACTAGCATCACAGAAACCAAGGAAGAGAAAGGTTCCTCTTGAGAGGCAAGAATGCTTCTGGGACTACAAAGGGGATGGGTAGTGAACTGAGGCCTTGGATTTTGTTGGGTCTTTGAGAGGATAATTCCAAAAGATAGAAGAAAGGAAGAAAGGAAGAGCTAAGATGTATGAGACTGAGGAATGGGCCTCCCCTTTATTTGGTGCCCTCTAACTTTTATGCTGGATGCTATTCAGATAATATCTTGTTTTACTGAGGGATGAAAAGAGGAAGCAGAGGAGTAGGAGGGAGACTGGTAGAAAATGGTAAGTCTAGGGATTGGGGAGTGGATTATTTCTTTTTGGTGTTTTTGGTGTTCATTTATTTCTTTGTGGATGAGAAGATTTGAACATGTATTGAGGAATTAGACAAATAGCCATTGGAAAGGGAAAACAGACCATAGTCATGGGAAGAAGGCCCCAGCCTGACAGAGAGCAGGTGAAGGGGTTAACCTGTCCATGTGGCAGAGAAAGTTCCTCTAAGATGGGCGGGAAGGAAGAAAGTTTGGGTGATGATCCAAAGAAAACTTACGGAGTTTGGGAGGAAACTTGTGGGAGTTCTCATCAGATGTTCTCAATTTTCCCAGGGAAGTAGGTGGAGAGGTCATCTTTGAGAGTGAAGGGGCAGGGAAAGAAATAGACCTGGAGGAGAATGAAGGCAGGGGGGAACACTGTGGTGGTGAACTCCATGACAGGGAGAACACCATGGGTGACAAAAAGGGTTGTAGGCAGGCACCAAGCCCAGCTACCAAGGTCCACCTTCCTTGCTTACTCTGTTCCAGCCCCCTTTGGCTCTGATGTTGACAAGTGCCAGGAGAGCCTTTACTTGCTTAGAGTTTTATTGAATTAGGGGAGATAATAAAGGGGGAAAAAACCCTGAATTGGTTTTAAATAGCCAGGAAGACTTTACAGAGGAGGAAAAAGTTTATAAGGATTTGATCTAAGACATAGAGAAAGTTGGAAGAATAATAAGGGATCAGACAGTCCTCTCTGAAAATATATCCCTTATTATTTTGGTTCTTTTGGGGAAAGGGAGGAAAGCAATTATTACTCAGTAGATTACCCAAGTTCCTCTTTTTCCTTCATCGTTTCACTGCCAAAAGTTGGTTTGTAACCCATTTAAGCCACTTTACCACATCTTACCTCTGATAAATGATGGATTGGGAATTTTTCAGGTTATGTGTGTTTTTCAACCATCAGCATTATGACTGATGGAATATTTTCATAGCAATAAGTATACTTTAATGCTATCTCCAAGCCCAGGGTGGAAATTTTATTTAAAGTCTTTCAAATACATTCTTATCCATGATCTTGACCTTTAATTTGTAAGAGACTTCCTTATTTTTTTTCCCAGTTTTGGTGGAGAATTTCTCAGTCTGGAAATCCAACAGACATACCTTCCTCAAATTACACACTGAAAACAGTGGTCTCTATAGATATCTGGATGTGGTTCTATGCCTCTTATTCATTAACTTGAATCTATGGCAGAGAAATCTCAAGGTGGAGTATTCAAAAATAACTAGCGATGTTTACTTTGCTGATAACTAAGCTGAAAAAATCAGGACTGGTTATATAATTTGTAGGTACCAGTGCAAAATGAAAATTCAAGGTCTTTGCTAAAAAAATTATTAAGAATTTCAAGATGGCAACAGCAGCGCATTAAACCAAATATGGGATCCTGTGTGACTGCACAAGCCACATGCCCATGATGCCTGTTCTGGAAACAATCCAAGAGTAGTAACACAAGTTACAGAGACCTCACCAACTTCTTCCATCCCTTGCCTCTCACTACTGAGGTTTGGTTTTGGATATTTGGTATAAACCCTGAGCTATGTTCTCCTTTAACTCTGTTTGTGAAGAAATGGAATGAGGCCAACACATGACTATTAGGATCGCTGTTCTGTGATCATACTGGGGACCAAGACAGGGAGCTGAGAATAGGGTAGTGTGGTGGATAGAGCTGTACACAGGTCAAGCTGGGAAGCTTATCCCCGAATGGGAACACATATTGGCTCCTAAGTATTTCTAATTCTTTTTGAGACGTGATTTTTTTTTTTTTTTCAGAATTGCCTATGAGGTTTTATCCTCTTGCTTCTCTGACAACAAAAATTTGACAGCTAAAGCAGGCTATTCAAGTTAGGATAACCTTGCCAGAGAAAAAGAGCCCACTTTGCCATTGGGCACAAGATTCCAACTGGGAGTAATTATGTGTCCAATTTGTGATCTTATTCATAGTGAAGTCCCTTGCACTCTTCTGCTTTCTGATGGACAGTGTTCTAAGCCCTGATTATAAAGTTTTGACTTCAGTGATTAACAACCTGTTAAATGTCATCTAACTTAAAAGGTTTGGAGTGGGGGAAGAAATCTCCATCCATGAGGGAGTTATCGTAGCTGCCCTAGGAAATATATCAAGGGTATCCCACCGGAGTGACAATGAGTTGGCAGAGATTTTAGATTCATGCTAGATCATAGTTAGAAACTCCAAAGCCCGCTGAAAATTAGATGCAAACAACTATGCAAGTTCAGAATCAGTAGGTCAGAAGTCAAAAGACAGGAAACAGAATTGGTGGGGAAGGGCAGCCCAGTCTCTGGAGGGTGAAACAGAGATGCTAGAGGGTTCAGGCAAATAGCATCTGGGGGACTGTGTTGGGAACGGGGAAGGCAGGGCATGGACTAGTGCGAAAGGACTAGCTTTGTAAGAGCTTTAATTACCGAGGCAACTTGTTCAACGTTTCCTCCTATTGCCTCTAAGGTATGTGGAGTCCAGTTGCTAAGCAGAGGTGGTAACTATTGACGTGAATGAGCATGGTGGGAGGCAGAGCAAGAAGAGGTTCTGTAGAAAAGAGCATCATAATTATGTAGTAGTTTATTCTGAATTGGAAATCTTCACATTTTCTATTTTTGGCCTGTTAAAAAAGACTCTTCAAGGGCAAAGACCTTTTATGCTTTTCTTGTCCTTCTATAGCACATAACAGCATTATCCTGTCCTCTTTCTGTACCTCTTATATTATCATGGAGGCATAATTTGGATACAGTGAAAAACACAAACTTGAAGACTAAGTTTGGTGAACCTGTATGACCACAACCTAGATCAAGATAGAGAACATATCTTTTCCTCCAGAAAGTTCACCTAAACCCCATTCCTTATCAATACCTTCCCCTCTCAAAAAGTCAGGGGGAGCACCTGTTCTGACCTCTATCCCTATTCAGTAGTTTTGATTTTCCTTGAATTTCATATAGATGGAATCAGAGAATACGTCCTCTTTTGTGTCTGGCTTATTCTGTTCATCATTGTATCTGGAAATTCATCTCTGTTGTTGAGGGTAGCAGTAGGAGTTCATTCTTTTGCATTGCTGAATAGTACTTCCTTGTATGACTACTCCATGATTTATTTGTTCTCCTGCTGATGGGCATTTGGGTTGTTCCCATTTTGGGGGTATATAAATAAAACCATTATAATCTTTCTTGTATGTCTGTGAGTGTTTGTGTGTGTGTGTGTGCATGCGTGCGTGCACATATGTTCTCATGTCTTTTGATGACCTTTTTAAACACTTTTTTTCTTTTTTTTTTAGATTTAGCATCCAGGGTATGGTTCTTTCTTTATCCTCTTCCTATTTCATGGACTTCTCTTTCTGATGTCCTCTGCTGTTCTCTTCTTACTTCCTTGACTTCTAAATGTTGGGCTTTCCCACCCAACCTCTTCAGATCTTGGCCCTCTTCTCTATCTAGACTTACCTTCTGGGAAATCTCCTTCAGTAATTTAAGTGCTTTAAGTGCTTTAAGCACTTTCTATATCCTTGTGATGCCCAAATTTATATCGTCAGCTCAGGTCTCCCACTTAAACTCTAAGCTGGTATATTTAAATGTTTTTTTTTTTTTCTCAGTATCCCTACTTGGATATTCAATGGGCATCTCAAATTTTATAGGACAGAAACTGGCCTTCTGATCTAACCTTGGTATTCCTCATTTCAGTTATGGCAACTCCATCCTCGCAGGTGCTCAAGTTAAAATATGGGAGCAACTACAGATTCTTCTATTTTTCTCCCACCTTACATCCAATTCACTAGAAAATCCTGTGGAAGTTACTCCTCAAATTATATCTCAACAATTTTACCACATCCACTTCCATGCCCTCCCCCAGGACTGATATCCTGCTTCAACCTTTGTCTCACTATAGTCTTCTCTTCACAAAGAAGACAGGATGATCCTATTTATTTATTTATTTGTTAGGATTTATTTATTTATTTGACAGAGAGAGAGAGCACAAGCAGGGGGAGTGCCAGGCAGAGGAAGAGGAAGAAGCAGGCTCCCCGCTGAGCAGAGAACCCAATGTGGGCTCGATTCCAGGACCCTGGGATCATAACCTGAGCTGAAGGCAGACACTTAACCAACACCCCAGGATGATCCTTTTTAAAGCATAAGCCAGACCATGTCACGTACCTGCTTGAAGTCCTCCAAAGGCATCTCATCTTGGCCATAGTCAAAGTCAAATCTCTTACTATGGGCTTTGAGGCCCTACCTGTTTCTGCCTCTCTTTTTTAAGCATTTCCTTTCTACTATTTCCCCCTTGCCCACCCTGCTTCAGGCACATTGGTTTCCTTGCTATTTGTGAACAAGCAAAGCAGATTTTCTCCCTGAGAAATTTGCCCTTGCTCTTTGCTCTCCCTGGAATGGCATTCCCCCAGATACCAACACTGCTTACTCCTTTCCTTCCTACCATATCTATCAAATATCATTTTATCATGGAGGATTCCTCTGAGCATCTTCTTTAAAGCAGTAATTCCTCTTCATGCCATGCCATATTTGAAGGATATATAATATGTTGTCTTGTTTATTTGTTTATATCCTGTCTTTTACAAAGAGTTCTTTAGAAAGTTACCTTTTAGCTGTAAAAACAAGTAGATTAAAGAAGAATACTTTTCTCTTTAATTAGGTTATAATTTCAAGGAGATTACATTTATTTTTATCCTCCACAATGCTCAGTCTGTTGACATTAATGCTGTTTGATTACTCTGTGGGTTTGATTGAATCATAGAAAGAACTAATACCTTAATCAAAACAGCTATGGAAAATTGATGAAGTTACTAAAGGGAATGTGGTTTTTAACAGGTAAATGTCATATAATCTTGAGCAGTAGGTTTTCTGACCCTTTCTGAGTCTCAGTTTCCACATCTGTAAAGTGAGGGTCATGACTTTTTAATATTTGCCTCAAAGATAAATTCATCACTAATCAAAAAGTTAAAGCAGAGTATCTGGCAGTTGGAGTTATAGGCATCTTTTTGGAGAACTTTAATTTAGATGTTACATAAAAGCATATATAAACTGTAAGATGTAGTACAAAGTATGATTTTAAAATATTAAGGTATTGAGTAATTGTAACCCTGGGCATCTCTCTCTGTGGATGTCTCTGTTTATACATGGGTTTCTCTTCAGTCATTCTAATGGTGTGTGTCTGAGCACTATGTGGTTATTACATGAAGTCTCCACTTCTCTGGAACCTTCTGTTATGTGCCTCTGGTCTTCGCAAAGTGATTGTTAACTTCCAGGTGGCCTCCCATTCTGACTCCGGCAATGGGCCAATTTCTTGATTCTATCTCACAATGTAACTTCCAAAGTAAATGTCTATTAAGACTTTGTGTAAACATTCCAGGCCTGTAGCAAAATCAACTGAACATAAATCACCCAAGGAAAGGGGTGTAGGAGAATGTGTAAGTTTAAAAAATGAAATAATACAGTGTAGTTTCATTGTGGATCTCTGGCCTCAGTTACCTCCACTATGACTTTCTCTGGTCTACATCACCATTCATCCTCAGAGGTGGAGGTTTTCAGTTACTCCAGTGAGCTCTGCCCAAATATAGAGAAAGTAAGTTCTTCATACAAAAAGAGGCAAAGATGCCCATATACAAATGGGCTAAACTGGTGTTCTAAATACAAACCAGATTCT
Organism: Procyon lotor; assembly: GCA_028646535.1. Classification (NCBI taxonomy): domain Eukaryota; kingdom Metazoa; phylum Chordata; class Mammalia; order Carnivora; family Procyonidae; genus Procyon; species Procyon lotor. Next base: position 29,228,235 of record CM053610.1, read on the forward strand.
ACCATCTTCTAGTCACTAACTTTATTTTGTTCATGTTTACAGGGTTTGGCTGGAAATCAAAGAGCATGATGGTGATAAGTTTGGTTGTTTTGCCTTGGTATTCCTTCCTTCTTTAGAAATGGATTGTGGCTGAAAGTTCTTGATTTTATAAATTGATTTTGGAAATTTTTTTCCTTTGAAAAGAAGGTAGCAAGATGAAATGAAAGCCCTGCCTGGAGGCATGAAAGGGGAGTAAAGGGCAGGTATCTGACAAAAGGAACTTGGTTTGATTCCTGCCTTGAGGAGCTCAGGTGTGCATTCTTTCAAGTGTTAGCTTGTCAACTTGATAATAGGTGCTCCAAACTTTACTTTTCCTAAAAATGTGACCCAGGAAGCATTTATGTGAATTTACTCCTATGCAGAAGGTAGACATTTTCAGATAGATTATCAGATTTTCATAATAGAGCATTTCAGCTTAGAGAATGCTTTCTTTTCCCATACTTAACAGGGTCTAAAGCCAATGTCATATTGTTTTTAAAATGCCTTTTATTTTACTAATTAAAATATTTGTCAACCTTACTCTTTCTTCTTGTTGGAAACCAATGTAGAAGAAAAGAGCTCACCAAAAGGGATTTTGATGGTATGAAGGGTTGTCATAAAATTTGATAAGCTTTGGAATGAGTTGCCAGAAAAGATGACGCAGAATTCTTCTCCAGAAGGTGATTCAGGATATGGTCTCCTTGGCTAGGCTTTTTGGTTCTGCTTGAACGTACAAGATGGTCAAAGAACGTGAACATTTGCATTGTATCCCTTAGTCACTGATGTCATTGCCCTCACATATTCCTTTAGCCACACCATGAGGTGACCTTACAGATGGCTTTAGTTTTGCCAATGTCTTCCTATATCTTTAAGCCTGAATGCCTCTGATCCTTCAAGGCTGCTCCTCCGATGCATGGGCCTGGTTGGGAGTCTCTTCTGCCTGATCATTGCCCTCAATAATGAGGGGTGGAGTTGGTGGATAAATTCCCCAGCTGCCTCCTCCCTCAGAGGGATAATTCTACAGTATGTGTGTGTGTGTTCTGTGAAATCACATAGAACGTCCCCAGTGGGATTGCACTGGTTGCCCACAGTGGTAACCTGGTTGTGGACACACCCTTAATTGTTTCCTTTCTTTCCCTGCCTCTCCTGATACTTCATCTCCCATGGAAACTACTTCTACCGAAATATTGTCTCCATGTCTATTTCTGAGGAAATCCAAACTAAGACAATATCTGACATCCTCACTTAAAGAATTGATTTGACTCAGCATGGAATCTGTCAAGCCTTTATTTCTTTAGTTCTAACAGTCTAGGGATGATGATGATGATGATGATGATGATGATGATCATGATGGTTTATTTAGCACTCACTATGTACCAGGCACAGTTTCAAATGCTTTATATTTGTATAAACATTAAAACAATTTAACTCTGGGGCGCCTGGGTGGCTCAGTGGGTTAACCTCTGCCTCTGGCTCAGGTCATGATCTCAGGGTCCTGGGATCGAGCCCTGCGTCGGGCTCTCTGCTCAGCGGAGAGCCTGCTTCCCCCTCTATCTCTGTCTGCCTCTCTGCCTACTTGTGATCTCTCTCTCTCTGTCAAGTAAATAAATAAAATCTTTGAAAACAAACAAAAAAAACCCCAAAAAACAAAAAAACCCCACTTAACTCTATGAGGTATGTATGACTCCCCACATTTTACAGATAAGGAAGTAGAAGCATGGGTGGGACAGGTGATTTGCTCAGTGTCACAAAGCCAGTAAATCTTCCAGCTGGAATTCAAACTCAGGCACCTGCAACTAGCATTCCTAACTACTAAGCCATCCTGCCTGCTCCTTTGAGAACCAAATAAAATAATGGGCATGAAGTTTCCTTAAAAAGAAAATATTCTCTGTACAAGAAGGATGATTGTAACTAAAACCGTCCTAACCTTATCTTTTTACAACTCTTGCGCGTTGGGAAGATTTTTAGCGAAAGTAGAGGCTGGCTCCACATTCACTCCAGTCTCTAAAAGCCACTTACAAACTGGTTGAACTTGGTCTAAAAGGATATGAGATTCCATTTCCTAATTACTGTTGTTTTTTGCAATCATTTTGAAGAAGTCTATTGTCAAGATTAGGGAGGTTTCTTTGCAGCAGATTGTCAGAGGCACTGGGGCAGCTGATACACTGAGGTGCCATTAAAAATTATATCACCGCTGAAGGATAATCTTGCTACAGGCAAGATTGCTCTGGGTGTGTGTTCCAATTTAGGTGCCAAAAATGCTAAGACTTGGAGAAGGGAGAGGAGAAAGTAGAGCTACTGTCTGTCTGCTTTGCTCTTTAGAAGGGAGACAAAAAAACAGCAGGAAATGCTCATTTCTTCTCTGGGGATCTTTCAAGGACCTCCCACCTGAACAGGATGGTTGAACTTTACTTTGGTAAGGGATGACTTGCTGGAAGTTGAAAAGCCTTGCAGGGGAACACAAGTTCAGTTTTGCACAGCTCCTGAGGAGCTGCTGAGTTCAGTGTGTGGGAGATCAATAGAGAAGGTCTGGGGACAGGTGTGGCTACAGCCTTATGACTGAAAGCTTCCCTTCGAGGACAGCTCCAGCATGAGTAGTTCAGAACCCTGAGCAAAAGCAGTAGCAAAATGGTATTCTGCTTCTTCTTGACTGTCTTCAAGTAGGCTAGAGGGGCACAGAGGTGGCTATGATGTGGCAGGCAGAATAGAAGGGATCTGGCCTATATGGGGCCTGGGAAAAACGGCGTAGGTGTGGCAAAGGCCCAGAGGTGGGAAGATATTTAGGATCCTGAACCTTTCTGTGGCTCTCAAAATACAAGTCGTGGGTACAGTCAATGATAGAGTTGACCTTTGTTCACTTGGTGCTTGGGCGAACTGTCTTAGGGCTTGGCACACTGCCACCCATCCAAGGCAGATGGGGGAATAAACACCATTAGCACACTGATAAGTGTTTGTTTTCCTTCAGCATTAGGACTAAGAAAAATAAAGTGGGGAGGGTATCAGGCCCTGGAGTAAGCCTTTAAAAGGTTTCCCCATTTGATTCTTTTACGATTGTCTATTTATAACAGCAACAGTCACAACAGAGAGAAAAAGACTTCAGTCACCCCTGGGATGCATTTTGTCAAAATTACATTTAAGTACTTTTTATTTATGAGCAAGAAGCATTATCTTTTATTATGTCTTTAAACCAGTGAGGGGAAGTTGTGTATAAACCAAGGTGTTGCTGTGGCCTGTTGTCTTTTTTTGAATCCCTGGAAAGGATCACCAAGAAGGATGCTCCAGATAACGCCATCTGCCAGGGAGTTTGCACGAGAGGGAGGATGCCTTTCTGAAGTCCATTAAAGATGATTCATTACTATTGGTCATACACATGCTGTGTTTTATTACTTAGATGCCTAAATCATACATTGACAGATAGTTGTATGTGCCGTACTATTTTAGGCCCTGGGAGGACTAGAGAGGTACAAGATGTGATTATTATTCCCAAGGAAAGTCTTAAATTAATTAGGGAGGCAGGACTACCGTGTGTGCAATAATTAGAGACTACCCAAAAGCAAATGATTAAGTAGTGAGTTATGAATTACAGGCTACAAGTGCTGTGATTCTTAGTTGTGACACTGGAGGTGTCACAGAAGGTGGCAAAGCTTGAGACAAGTCTGAAAGGACTGTTACAGCCTGAGCAGGATGAGGAGTTGTGGAAAGGTCATTCTGGGTTAGAAGGATGGCATGCACAAAGTCACAGAGAGGGCAGAGCACATGTATGTCTGTGTCACCTAAAACAGAGCAGCCTGCTGGATGGGAGGGTTTGGGCAGTTGAAGGGAGAGCAGTAAGATGAAAGAGAACAGGGAGGGGAGATAGGACTTGTATGTCCCAAATCATACATTCACCTCTCAACTCAACCACAAATCTCCACTAGATCATTCTGTTTTGTCCATATGTTTATTGTGATTTTTTTTTAAAGGATTGATTTGTATACATAACACTATACAGGGTGACACAACCTTAGTTTGGGTTTCCCCAGAGGCAGATCCTGCTAAAAGGAGTCCAGGGTAAATAGTCTATTTGGGAGGTGATCCTAGAAGGCTCTGGTAGGTGTATAGAAGGTGAGAAAAGGAGATGGAGGAAGGTAATAAGGCCAGTTTATTAACCAGTGTGGACAACCGGAGCTTAACCATACTGTGTAACTCTGGAACTCAGTGTAGAGTATTTGCCAGTATGGTCCTGACTGAGGGGTGAAGGAGTTGGGGTACTTATCCACCAATTTCCTTTAGTCATTGGTTAGGGATGCCTTGAGGGCACTGGCTCCCTCACACTTTTGTTCTAGGAAAAAAGTCCACAAGCAGACATTGTAGGTGTTTCCAATAGGCCATCTTGGACCTCATATGGCAGTGTTCTTAGACGGGAAGTTAGAGTCCCTGTGGCTGCTATAAAAAAATATTATAAACTAGATGGCTTACCAAAAGTGAGAATTTATCTCTCACTGTTCTGGAGGCTGAAGATCTGAAATTCGAGTGCTAGCATGTTTTGGTGAGAGCCCTTTTCCTTGTTGCAGATTGCTGTCTTCTCATTGTATCTTTGGTAAAAAGCAGAGTTAGAGAGTTCTCTGCAGTCTCCTTTATAAGGGCACTAATCTCATTCATGATGATTCCACCTTCATGACCTAATATCTCCCAGAGGCCTAACCTCCAAATACCATCACATTAGGATTAGGGTTTTAACATATCCATTTTGGGAGATAATGAACATTCAGTCCATTGTACTGTCTCTAAAGAAGGACAAGTCACCCTGGAATAGTGAAAAAATCCTTGCCATCCATTGCTTACCTTTTCCCTGTTTCTTTCCATATGGTCTGCTTTTGCAGTGCAAACTTTGGAAGGACACCTGTGTAGTTTAGTATGTGAGTGGAAGCATGAGGGAGAGCTTTAGTCCAAAGCTCCAAAGACAGTTTTTAGCCCAGATGGGCTAGTTAACTTCTAGTCCAATAAGTTTCCAACACAGCTGTGAGGGAGATTAATAAATATGATAATGACTCAAATCTGAAGGAGCCAGAGCAGTGATTCTGGGTTGGGCCCTGGGTTTTCAGTGGAGAATATATGTCAGTGAACTGAGCTCATGTTTCATTTTCATGGAGAAACCAAGATGGCCTTATTAAAATTCAGCAAACAAAACGTGCATCACCCACTGCCACTACATACATGCCTTCCTATGCCCCCCATCACACGTAGTATTTCCACAGGCTAGATGGGAAATATAAATCCAGTCAGGGGTTGGATTTAGTAATTTATTTTTTTTTCTCCATCTGCAGCAATATTCTATGCCAGTTGGGTTATGATCCAGTGGGAGAGAGATCAATTAAAGGGAAACCACAGTAGGGAAAGCATTTAAGAACAACATTCTTTCTTTCTTACTAAATTTTAATTTTTAAAATTTGCTTTGGGTTTTGTTCATTTAATAAATAGAAGCAAAGAAATAAGAAAGGAAAACCAAACAACACTTTTGTTTTTCCATGCCTTTGTGGAATCCTGAAATTAGAAGAAATCTTGAAAGGCCATTCTGATGGTCTTGACTTTCCATCAATATTTGTTGGGTTGAATTAAAGCTGTATTCAATATGAGGAATAGAGAGAAGATATACAAAGAGATTTAAGCTCCGTCCATAATCTGGTATTTGTATTTGCATTTATCCATCCATCTATCCACCCATCCACTTCTTACTGTTAGGAAGTTCTTTTATATCAAGTGCTGTCAGTGCCAATTGCTTTTCAGTAAATGAAGAGGAAAAATCTTGTATTACAAGAATTAGTGTTTATCAGATTATTCATATCATCTCTCTCTGATGGGGGTTTATGTCTGGGTGTCTCAGACTAGCTTTTTTCTCCCAGATCATTTCTATTTCACCTTTGTAATCTAAGGTCATACATTTTTTTAAGAAAAAGATATTTTGACATGGATGAATAATTTTACATATATATATGCACATATTTCTATGTGTGTCACATATTTTCTTACATATACAAGCTATCTCTAAAGATTACTTAAGACATGTTGATTTTTAGAAGGAAGGGTAATGGGATAGTTTGGATCCAATGGCAAGAGTTCGTGAACTTTTATGCTTATTTTTCATACTTCTAAAATTCTAACAATGGGTTGGGTTATCTGTTCAGAAAAGAATGCTTTGAAAATTTAGCTTCCCTTACCCCATCCAGTTATTCTCCATCTTATTACCTGGTAATATTTTCTTCATGACACATATCTCCATCTGAAATTCTTGATCTTTTGTTTACTTCTCTAATACCCTTCTTAGACTGTAGACCCTTCGAGAGCAGTAACTGTATCTGTATTGCTGAGTGTCCCAGTGCTAGTGCACTATGTAGGATGAAGCATCCGACTCCCCATGGATTGAGTGGTAAGGCGCTGTGGGGTAGATTGCATGTGGTATGGACAGAGGGCTTCTGTAGCAAAGATGGACTGCCCTCAGAGCACATACAGGGTTCTTAGACAGTAGGAATCATAGTTCTATAATCTTTGAATCCTCCAACAAATCCAGCCTTTTATTGTCACCAATGGAAGACCAAAGATGCAATCAGCAAACAAAAATGAACTGAATACTTTGCCATTTCATGTGTACTTTCTGGTATATTCTGAATATATCCATATTCAGATGTGCAGCATAGTTTATAATAGAAAAAAATCAGAAATATTTCAAGTGTCTGTCAACAGGTGCACAGTTGGGAAAATGTTGCAACACCATACAGATATTATGATGAAGAAGGGAGAAAATTATAAATTGACTTAAAAAAAGATGATTAAGAGACGTAAAATGAAAGCAAGTTACAAAAATAATATATGTAATATGATTCTGTTTTTTTTAAAGTTATGCATCAGAAAAAGGAAAAACAATAGGGAATATGTGCTGTCTTGTTGGCAGTGGTTGTTTCTAGAGGGCCTGTGAGAAAAAAGAATTTCATCATTTATATTGCATATTTATATGATGTTAGAAGGTTATTAATGTTCATAAATTTCTTATTTATGAAATTAGAATAAATGAATCTATATTTGTATATAGCTCTGTGTATAAATATCTGAACTTCTGACATGAGAATCTTAAGAAACGTATGTATAACTTGCATACAGAGCTTATGAGAGGGTAAATAATGGGCAACTAAAGTGTGGAATCTGAAAAGGAAGGGTGCTAGTCAAGATTCATGAAATCTGACCCTCAGAAATTGAAAGAGTATATTCATTTGACATTAGTGTCCCAAAGAGCTGAAGATGGGGGAAGAGAAGGACGGTTTTCAAAATATGAGATCCTTCAAGTTAAATTTCAATCATGTGAACTATAATAATGTTAAAATAATAATCCAAGGACTAAAGTGGCCGGGAATGGGTCTGAGGAGCCATGTCCATATACCACCCCCTATAAACACCTGCTCTCTTTGTTACTATGTCCTGCTCTTGTTTTCTTAATTTTTCCTGATGCAGCTGAGACAACAAGACAGGGTGGTCCAGGGCTGGGAGTGGAGACACCTGGATTCTAGTTCTTCCTTTCCTTTGGACATGCCCTGGAACTTTGGGTTGTCCACAACCTTTCTCATTTCCTCAGTTTCCTATTCCCAGCAAGGTACTGCTCCTGGTTGACCAAGTTCTCATGGTCTCAGATGAGGGTGTGTACATCATGGGATTTGGATTTTTCTTAGACAAATGGTTTCTATAAAGTGTGCGAGTGTGTGTGTGTGTGTGTGTGTGTGTGTGTGTGTGTGTGTCTTTTTTATCTCAAAATCTCTTTTTCTCTGGCATTCTATCTAAAACTTTCTAGTATATTCTACACTCCACCCCCACCGGATCTTCACTCTGATGGTCATCATGCATTGTCAAGGCTGGAGGAGGATATAGAAACTATCTGGTTCAAGTCCATCAGTTTCCAGATGAAGCCCAGAGAAGACTGAATGACTTGAATGACTTAATCTAGGTAGTTCTTCTCCAACTTTAAGGTACATAGGAAATACCTGAGGATCTTATTAAAATCCAAGTCCTATTTTCATAGGTGAGGGGTGAGTCTAAGATTCTGCATTTCTAACAAGTTCCTAGGAGATGCCAGTGCTGTTGTTTCACTTTCTACATTGCACTGTGTACTTGGGGACCAAGGGTGCAGGATACAGAGCTTCGCAGAGGCAGAGGCTGATCTTGGCCTGAGTTCCCTCACTCATTTTCCAATACTCTTTCCTACAGAGTGTATAATCGTTAATTCAGTTTCTTTAAGACCTGAAGCTGTCACCTGTATGAAATGTTTTGTGTCAGAATCACTTGGGGGAACTATTAAATTTTAGATATCTAAGCCTCTAAGAATTCCCATTTGATTTATACAGGCCAAGATCTGGGAATTATTATTTTAATAAGACTCCCTGATTATTTTGATTTATTTAGCTCATGACCAACTTTTGGAACCATTGTCTAAGTCATTTAGGAATGTTAAATTATATCTGGTATGATCTGAGTTTTAAACTTTAAGCTGTTATTTTGTTAATGTACATTGATTCCCTTAGCCACTGGGAAGATCAGTATACTGAAGAAAAATCATGTGCATTTATGACTTTGACCCTCAGTAGACAAACACATACAACCTGAACCTGGGGGTGAACCACTTACAGTGATATATTTTGGACTTCAATGACTCTTGGAAAATCTTTTCTAGAAATGCTTTTATTACCATCTTCTTTCTCTGTGCATTTGGATTAACAAATCCTAAATATCAGCTTAGAGTGAAGAACACCTAGGCTTTATTCTAACAACATATATTCCAAAGATTTCCAGATGTTAACTCATATTACTTCTGGATAGATTTTCTCCTTTTTCATCATTTTTATTTATGTATTATTGCCTCCTGTGACAACCAAACAACTGTGGGTTTTTCTCTCTCACCATCACTATCCCCACTGCAGCCTGCTTGGGGAAGTCATTCAAAAGTAGCCATCTTTTGGAGGGACTATCTTAGCCAGGGAAGTTGTATATCTATTTGGGGAGGGGTGCCCATATTTTGGGTTTTCTCTAAATCTTCTATGGCTCCCTACTATTGTTTTCCCTGCAATGCCCACAACATGGATCCATTAATCTATCTTCCCATAAGCACAATTCAGAGCATGCCTTTCCGAGGCTTCCCAGAAAGAGTAGTACTTTGTCCTGACACCTGACCTCCAGGGACAAGACACTCTTTCTTATTTTATCATCAATTAATTGTAATCACTGCTGCCTAATGACCTGACAAAGGCCTTCATCTCTATGGTTCAGTCATTGTTTCCTGCTCTTTGGTGGGGCTCAGTGATCACCTTCATTCTCCACTGTTCACAGAGGTATTAGCCCAGATGGATTTTCCAGCCTGCAACTGGGTGAGGCAGTGGCTGAATCACGTGGGTTAAGTTTTGACATTTAATAAGACATGAGTTATCTTTGAACAATGTATCCTGCCTCTGGCCTACTGCGGGCAACTGAGAACATGCTTTGCCTGCATAATGACATCTCAGTAATGGAAAGAAAAGATGATTATTCAGAGGCTTTGGCATCTAGGGGAAAATTTGGGAAGCATCAGGACTTGGCCTGTTGTCACTTTTATTCTACCTCATCAAGGTCTTATGATAGGCCAGATGATGGGTGGATGATGATATGGAAAGTAAAAGATGGGCATCAGGGTGATAGGTGGTGGCCTTATTCTTTTTAGCTAATGATGGACTATCCTTTATATCTGTCATATAAAATTACTTGGTGGCACTCACAGTACAAATAAAAATATTCAAAACTCAGATGAAACAAGTTTGGATAGTTAAGTCACCTCCAATAACTGCCGTAAGAAAATGGAACTGTCAACATGTTTGAGAAACTAATTTATTGCTCTGGCAAGAAATACAGACAATGATCCCAGATTCCCAGTGTGATCAGAGTCTGCTTGAGTATTTTGTATACTATTCTCTTTATAGTTCTTATTTATTTTATGCATGTTCATCTTATTTCCCAAATAGACTCTGTATTTCCCAAAAGTAAAGAGCAGCTCTTTATGTTTTGATTATTTTCTCCTTTGTTTACACACAGCATGGAACATAGTTCCCAGCATATAATAGAAACTGAATAAATACTTGCTGTTGTTAACAATAGTTGCATTTAGGAGTCTCAACTATGTGTTACTTGTTAATCTGAATGCTTTACATATTAGCTCATTTAATTCTCACGACAACCTCTGAGATGGATATATTATGTCTCTTTTGAGACTGTGGGAAGGATATTAAAATTTGCATAATAGAAAGGGCCCAAATAAAAATTTAAACTTGTTTTTGGGTCCTCTTCTCTTCACCATGTTATAGATTGCTGTATTGTTGATAAGCCTTATTATGGATCTGAAATTCTTCTTAAATTGAAGTAGACCCTGACCATCTAGTACTAGCCTCATACCCTTCTTGACTCAGTAGGTAGATGATGTTATATTGAAAAACATGTGAATTGAGGTCTGGTGTGAGCAAGGAGAGGGTGCATTCTGCTGTGATGCTCGAATTATTTTTGTGTTTTTGATCATTCCTCCTGGTTTTGAATTTGGTGTAAGCCCATGTGTTTGTCTTTGCAGTAGCCAGGATAAAACCCAGTGGCTGTTTGAAACCCTGTTATACTTGCCCTTCTCAAAAACAGCCCACCTAGAAGTTGGACGAAATAAAAATAAGTATTGGGAGAAAGGCCCAGGAGATGAGTGTCTGCTTACCTTGTGAGTTTAACGTAATGATGGAAATCAGTCACTTGCTCAACTGTATTTTATATTAGCGTGAATTAGGTTAAAAGAACCACTGCATCAAGATCTACTTTCATCAGCTGGAAAATTCTTGGAATTTACTGATTTTATTAGAACTACCTAAAGCCTAATATTACTTTTCAGCATAGAACTTGTAGCAGCTTCTACTAACCAACTAGAATTGGCTTTGTGATAAAACTATCTGCAATCTCTGATTTAGGGTGTTTCTCCCACTCATGCATCTTTCTTGTCATTTGTAAAACAAAGCACTAGGGAAAGATGTGCTTCCCTTTTGGTTGAGGCCTTGGGGATGATCTTTTGTTGTTGGGCTGGTCTCTTATCAAACCCAGCAGAAAACCCAGAAACAAAAAGCTTTCTATCTAGTTGCTCCTTTCAACACCAGTAAGTGATATAGTGGGTAGGGAGAGGAGAGATAGATTAACTTTATCCTGCTATTATTTAGAATGAGATCCCAAAGACTTTTGGTGGGATTAGATGGTCATTTGTTTTACTTGGATAAATTGAAAATACTATATGCCACCTTAAAACCCAGTGGCATCTTTACTGAATTTTCTATAAGCCAACAAAGTGAAGACAAATGTCCTCACAAGTAGACTAGATATGTGAGAGAGGCATATGTTTTGGGGAAAACATACCAGTTAAATGATCTGGAATATTCTAGGATATTTTTGGTAGATTGATTTTAAGAAACTCTCCAATTTTCTATAATTTTATAAGCTCATACCATTGACAGTATGATCTTGTAGCTCATCCCATATAGAATGGAATCTGTTTCTCCTTTCCTAGAATCTGGGCCAGCCCTGTAATTTGCTTTAGCCAATAGAATGGAGTAGAAGGGATGGTGTGCCTGCTCTGAGCTTAGGCCTCAGAAGACTTGTATGCTTTTGCTTAGTCTCTTCTGCCACTGCCTCATGAACAAGCGTGGAATATCTTTCAGGAGATGGGGAACAGAAATCAGTCATCTGAGCTGAGGGTATCCTGGACCAATGAGTCCTCAACCAATCCAGCAGTTACCCTCAAGAATATGAGTGAACTCACCTGAAATCAATTAATCTTGGCATGAATCCTTAGAGCCACCCAGCTACTTGTCAATAATAATAAATTATTGTGTTTTAAGTCACTAAGTTTGGGGTTGGTTTGTTATGCAGCAAATGCTGTTACACATTCTGATTTTAAAGATCATTTTTTGGATAATTTACATAATATGCACAGAGCAATGCATGCTAATAGTAGATAGTTGATAAATATTTGTTCTTGTTTTCCTTTCCTTTCTCTAAAGAGATGTACTTTGGCATTAGAGTTTGCAGGTTGCGGCCAAAAGATAGAATAGCAACATGGAAGTCATATCACAGAGTTATAAACGAGTTACCGTACTTTGCAACAGTCTGTAGAGACAGAGAATAGTTTCTTTCTAGGCTAGATAGATATTGGTATTTCTTTCTTACCTTCCTGAATAGCAACCCTTGATGTCATCTGCTTCTTGGGAGAAACAAGGAAAGAAAGAGACTTCATGCATTTAAAGACACACCCCTGAATTACTGGCAAGTAAATGATACTATTTCTAGTATGTATGTATGTATATGTGTGTGTATATATGTATATATGTATATATGTGTGTATATATATATATATATATATATATATATATATATATATATTTTCCTTTTGATATAACTTATCAAAATAGGGAAAACACTCTGAGGAAAATTAAGAGTCCTGGGTCTGTGTCACTTGGAGCAAGTCATTACCTTTTTCTGGGCCTCAGTTTTCTCATCTCTAAATTAGCCCAACATGACTCCTAGCTCCAACCATCCATGACTCTTTGGGTGGCAACATAGTAAAGTTAGGAACATAGATCCACAGCCAGATTACACACTCTGCAATCTGGCATGATGCTTTCTAGCTATGTGCCCTTGGGCATATTACTTATACTCTCTGTGCCTCAGTTTCCTTATCTGAAAATGGGGCTGCCTCATGGTGTTGTTCTGAGGATTACATGATATAATCCATGTAAACTGCTGAGAACAGTGCCTGGCACACAGAAAGTGCTTAACAAATGTTAGCTATTATTTCATTTGGCAGAGAGTCATGTCTTATGCAACTGCACTTTCATGGGATTTAAACGATGAAAGTTCAAATGGTGAACATCAACCCAGTAGATAAAACTACCACGTTTTGGAAATTCATACACACACAAAGAGTCTTAACTGTACTCAGGCTGTCCATCATTCAAAAGGCTTTTCTCTCACCTAGTTGGGTGTGGTTTCTTATATAAATAAAATTTTACCACTTTAGCGCTGAGCTTTTTTTTTTCCCTTTCTATTGGTGCTACCCTTTGGCAACAAGTAGGAGATAGTTTAATGCAGAATTAAGAGGATGGGATGTTAATTCCAGGTCTACCACTCATTCACTTCTTTAATTACTCTGTCCCTCTATTTTCTCATATGTAATATGTGGATAATAAAAGTGCCCACCTCATAGGAGTACTGTGTAAACATGATAACATGTAGAAAAGTGCCTGGCTCATAGTAGCCTCTTAGTAAATACTATGGATTGGTTTATATTATTATATTCTGCTCCGTTAGGGTTGTTTAAAGTAAGCATTATGAGACCAAACATTGTCCAAAGGAATATCTTCTGAGATGAATTAGGATGGTAAGTATAGGGATGCTGTTGCTGACCCACCCAGATCTCCTTTGCCAGGCTGGTGTTTCCATATCCCAAGTGCTATGAGCATTGGCTGTTAATAGTTTACAGCTGTCTCTTTCTCTGGAGAATCCCCCTTGGCCAAATGGGAGTTGCCTAGCCTGGAGTTGCCTGGGAAGTTAGCAACTCTTTTGCCCCTGGGTGTGGCCCATAGCCAATGACTGACTGATGCAGGGGCACTGAAGGACCTTTTGCCTCAAAAAGGGCAGGGGGCAACTCTGTGGAGCAATCCATGCTGCAGAGTTCCCTGTGGGATCAGACTAAGGATAGACTCCAGCTGAGACCACACCCTAACTCTGCCTGTCCTGCTTCCCCTACTCTCTCCTTTCTCAATAAATTACTTCCATGTGAATCTCCATCTTGGGCTCTATTTCTAGACCTCAACTTAAGATAGGAAGGAAGGCAGAACTGAACTATGAGCAGTTATAGAGATTTTGATACATTACAACTAGACATCACAGTTGGGTGGAATTTTTATTCTTCAAGTCTTTGTTCAGGAGAAGAGCCTAAAGGGACTGAATAGAAGTGGGAATACCAACAGGACCTCAGGTAATGGCATCTATGAAACAGCAATAATGGGCTCTGCATTATTGAGGTCTGTCCATAGATTTTGATGACCCATAGGAATCTACACATAGATTTTAATAAACTATGTTACTATTACAATGACGAATACCAACTAGACCTAGGTCTTCTGGGACCCAAGATAACCTTCATCCTCCTCATCCATGCTGACTTCTTTTGATTATGTGGAAATCCACTTTTGTGTTACAACAGTTACCTTTTCCCCCCGTATTTACCAGAGAAGATTATCTGAAGGGCTTTGGGTATGAATTAAGATGGTAAGTATGAAGTTGCCTACTAATGAAGTGTTGGCTGAGCTGGAGAATAGATCATGGAGATTCTCCATGATAGGATATTGGTAATTTGAAAGGGATGAGATAAAAATCACCTGCAGATTTAGGCTTGGGCTTACATATGTTGAAGAACGAGCCACCCACTTGAATTCAAAGTCCTACTCCATTCTGATGTTTCAACAGAGGAGTGAAATCGGAATCTTCCCAGAATTATCTTCTTCTTTGTCCCAAAGAAGGGGACAAGGGATTACCTCTGTCTTTTAGTCATCCATCCATCCATTCATCCGTTCTTTATATTTTCTTCTACTCCAGTCTACATATGACATGAACATGTCTCTGTAAACTCAATTCAACAAACTAATATTTACTAAAATGAGTTATTATGCCCTTTTCCCAAAAGATCTTATGAAATTTGTTCATTGCTTCCCATAGTCATGCAAGTCTATCTACAGAATAGAACCTGGTGCAAGTTCTAGAATATCAACTGAAGAAGATGTTATGTAAATAATAGTACTAGTTTTATACTGAAAGTGGTCACAGATAATCTAAAGGGGTTTATAAGTAGCACCTGAACTTTAAAGACAAACATGAGATTTTAAAGACAAAAGTTGCAATTATGGTGGACTATACTGTCTTTATCGCTCAGATCTCTGGTGTAGGACAGTGTTCTTTTACACTAAAAGAAAACTTTGGTGGAAGTATCTGAGAAACACTTTTAGGTATGACTTGTACCAGTTCAGAAGGTACTACAAGAAATGTTTCAGAATAACTGTGCAATAGGAGGAAGGAAAAATGGGAAAACTTCTAGTGCCATTTTTATCCCTAGACTGGAAATGCCAATAATTTTCCAAATGTAGATGACTAGCAAGCTAAAAGTGCCATTTGACACATTCTTTGAAAAAAATGAAGAGTTTACCTTAGTGAGACACAGTTTTGATTTGGTATATCTCGTGGGGGATAGGCCTGGATGATCTTACTGGTGGTAGGTAAGATATATGCCTATTTAAAGATTGCTTCTCAAAAGTGACAAAGTGTGGGCCCTCTGAAGGAATGGTAGCCTTACTGACTCTGTCCAGGAAACAAGAGAATTGTGTCATTTCATAGTGAACTGGTGACTGTTCGGTCTTGAGATCTAAGCAGGCTTGACCTGGCCTGAGCGAAGACTTCCTTCTCTTGGGTTCTAAACCACTGTAATGTTGCTATCACTCTGGAACTGGTCACATGTGACCTGAGTTAGACTCAGGAATTATTCCAGTTCAGTGGAGGAGGCCATATTTTTTTCATGTAAGAAAGAAGTGGTGCTTTTTCCTGCAGGTGTGGGAGCCCTTGAGGCCGAGCAATGCTCTATATAGATTGTGCTCCTTCAGAAAAGACAAATGGAAAAACCATACTCTGGGCAAACGTTGTTATTTTTGTTCTGGGCAGAGTGAATTTTATTCATTTTTTTTTTTTTAAAGATTTTCTTTATTTGAGAGAGCAAGCGAGAGAGAGCAGGAGCAGGGGGAAGAGATTGAGGGAGAGGGAGAAGCAGACTCCCTGCTGAGCAGGGAGCCTGATGTGGGACTTGATCCCAGGACTCTGGGATCGTGACCTGAGCTGAAGGCAGATGCCTAACCAACTGAGCCACCCAGGCTCCCTGTGAATTTTATTCTGACATCTTAGCTTTCCAGGAAAGAGCCCTATAACAAACTTAGGGAAGTGAAATTTGGAGTTGGTTTTGGAACACATGAGCAACCTTTTCATAGGTGGCAAGATATAAAACATAGGTGAGAGTCGAAGAAATATACAAAAAGAGAGCATTTGTATAAAATCTTGAAAACTGTGTGAGGATATCATCTTCAAAGAGAGATCTTGAGAAGAGAACATGCTCTAAAGGATATAACAGGATTTGACTGGAAAATTTCTGTCTCTTCTCAGTCTATAGTTCTGCTCTTTGAGAGGCTATGCTTAGGTTACTACATGCTACCTCTTTTTATTTTAGGGAATCTTGGGTGGGCAGAGTCTACTCTTACAGGGCCTGAGGCAAGATGGAGTGGGGTGCACCCCAGGTCTTTGGATCATGATTTCACATTATGCTCCCTTCCCGCCCTTTCCCACAAAGCATGTAATTGAGTGGGTGACTCAGCCAGAGAAGCCCAATAAATATTTGCTAATGAACATAATGGAGAAGACACTGGTGGCAACAAGGTGTTTGTACCCCACCCTGTTGCCTCTCAGAGGTGGCACCAATGTGATCCTGATCCTGTGCCTATGGAAGATTTCAAGGCATTCTCTGTGCCTAGAGGCCCTGCTCATGCTCCATCTTGCACCATGCTGCCTACCTGAGTGCCCTGTGTAGTTTCTGCCTTCCAGAGTTCCTCATTTCCAAGAAAAGGAATCATCCTTTCTCCTAATAAGCATGTAGACAGAGGAAGGAATTAACAAGACAAGTAGAAACCACCCAGCAAGAGGACTTGAACAGTGTGCAAGGGAGGGTGGGAGAAAGGAGGAAAGGACAAATTTGTCCAAACAATATTGTGTCAGTTCTGGAACTTTCCACTAAGCCATATGTGGATTTGTATCAGCACTCATGTCTTACAATCCAAGACAAGAGCCAGACAAAACTGCTTGGACTTCATAAATCCAGGAGAGAGGTATGTTTATCAAGGTCTTTCATTGTTTGAAAACTCAACATCTGTCGAAGACTTGTAGGCCGTTGCCCCCCACACTTTGGGCAGGTGCTTATGGTCTTATGACACTGGTGAGTAGATTTTAAAGAAACATTCAGTGGGAAAACCCAAGGTCATCCCTCTTCACTGCCACTGCCTTTTCTTCTAACCAGGCCTCCTCGTCTCTCACTTGGGCTATTGTAGAGCTTCCAGATGGGTCCCTTTTCCTTGTGTCAGATACACACTTTCCTCACTAAGTTAGTCTGTCTAATGCCCAGACCTTAAAAACGAATTAAAACTTGGCAAACTTCTTAGAAGGGGGTCTTTAAATTCTATATCTTTTGTTTCTTTTTTTGGGTCACTATTCTCCCTCAGGTGACCTTGTCTTACATTTTGAAATATAAATATTTTATGGAAATGTAAATACAAAAAATATGTGCTACTTGATGAATTCTTATGAAACTTGAGTGCCCATGAAATTGGCAACTAGATTATGAGACAGAATACAATCAGCACCCTAAAAGCCTCTCAAGGTCCTTCCCAGTCACCATCTTGGAGGAATAACCATTGTCTTGACTTGTAATTCCATAGATGAGTTTTTCCATTTATTGAATTTTACATAGATGGAATCTCAGAGTATCTATTTTACATTGTCAGTAACATTATATTTGTTTCATCCATTTGTCCATGTGGTTGCAATTCATGTTCATCATTATATAATATTCCATTGAAGGGATATTTATTTACCCATTTTCCTCTTGATGGACTTTTGAGTTGCTTACAACTTTTGGCAATTATAATTGTATGATTATGAAAAGTTGTCCTAAGCAAGACCCAAAATGTGCTAAGCATAAAGGGAAAAGTTGATAAATTGGTTATGTTAAGATCCTGTCTTTCAAAAGACAACATTGAAAGACAAAAGGAAACCCATGGGTCAGAAAATATTTGCAATATATATGCTTGGCATAGGACTTATATCTTGAATATAAAAGAACTACTATTTATTAATAAAGAAAATCCAAATGACCCCATAGTGAAACAGGAAGAAGACTTGAATAGTCACTTCACAAAAGAGCATACCCAAATAGTCAGTGGTCATAAACACATGAAGAGGTGTGCAGGCATTACTTTTTAGCTTTACTAATCTCTTCACCTGTCCCCGATAGACCACACACTTCCTATTTCGACACATTTGGATAGGCTCTTCTGGCCAGGTTGGGTGCCTTTACCTCCTTTCCACCTCCTTTTCTTTTAAGGACCAGATAGACAACACCAGTTCCATCCCAACATCTCCCCTGATTCCACTAGGCAGAATTAATCATTACTTCCTTGGGATCCCAAAGTTTGATTTTGTGCGAGTAAGGTGTTTAACTCATGTTCCCAGTGCATAGCATTGCACTTGGTGCATAATAGATGATTGATACATGCCTTTTGGGATGAATGTCTAACTTTCCCCCTCAATCCTCCAGATAAGATCTAAAACCAGTGAGGTATGTATATGTGGTAACAAAGCCATCCTGTGTTGAACATGGGAGTGTTTATTAGCCAATACAAAGATTACTTCATGGGGAAAAATGCTGGCCTATTTCCCAAATCATAGCTCATCTTTAATGAAGAGTATCATCATAAGCCTGTGGACAAAGACCTAGTGCTCTATAGATTGAATTGCAGGTTAAGATACATATTAATAAGTAGGCCTGAAAAACAGCATTGCCTTCTGCAAAGGTAACTGAAGTGAGTGATTGGAGTCCTGCCATAGGTCAATAGCATTTATTACAGTATACATAAAGGAGATCAACAGTAGTATTAACCTGAATTTCAAGTCAAAGGGCTACATTGTATACTGGGGAGAGGGATGATAGAGGTTTTGTTTTGTTTTGTTTTGTTTGTGTGTTTTTTTCCTACCTTTCCTTGTTGATTCAGGCAACATTTCTGACCATACCAACTTTCTTTTGTCCTCTTCATTTCCTGGAACCTCTCTTCTCACCTGCCCATGCTTTTATAAGGTTTTAATTCCCTTAATCCTCTGTGTTTCATGCCTCCAACTACCTTATTTCCAGCCTCACTGGAATTTTTCAAGCTCAAAGTTTGGTTAACCAGATGATAAGAAGAAAACTTTGGTTTGCTTTTCTCTTTTCTCTTTTCCTTCTTCCTTTTCCCTTTTCCTCCTTTTTTTCAGGGAAAGACCTGTCCTTTATGGAACTTTGTATCCCCAGCTAGATAAGCTTATTAGTGCCTTATACATAATGGGTTCTCAAGAAATATTTATTGAATCAATGGCTTGGCAATTTCTTACTAAAGTGGGGATGGTTGCTGATCCCTTGAACTTCTCAGAGACATTGGCGTTTTTTTAAATGATAATGTTCATTAACTGAAATGAATTTCCAACTTAAGGAATTTTAGGTAATAAAAATAGATGAAAGAGTTTAGGAAACTGGATGGAGAAAGAGATTGTGAGGCAAAGAAGGCAACTTTTTCTTAGAATTTGAGAGAATTTCTTAGAACCTGGGTCCCTTGGTTTGTTCTTTAGACACAGTGTTATCCCTTGCTTTTACTTTGGGAATTCATTTTCTAGATCAACAATACCCACCTTTTTAGAGTATGAGAATTCCTCTTTAACATTAAAAAATTTTTGCACACCCAAGAGTATTGAAATTGATGAAAAGTAAAGTGACCAAGAATTACCCTTAATTATAAATAAATTTCAGCATCGTAGAAACAATCTCTGTCCATATATACATAGATATTTATGTGAGGTGTGTCATTAAGGTAGTCTGCAAATGAAGTTTTGTATACAAATGAATACATGAGTTCTTGCCAATAACTGCAAGGACTCTTGGATCACTGTTATAAGAACCACACCTTCTCTCTCCCCACTGGCATTCAGAATACACAATGGCAATTGTTTATAAACACAAATTTAATGTTAACTGGACACTGCCTACAATTATCAGTGGATGGTTGCTGATTTCATAAACTTTTATTTATGTCTTGTTTTAGTTTGGGTTTCCTAGAAGTAGAACATGAGACATGGATTTAGGGAAAAGTTACTTGTTGAGTGAGAAAAAGAGTGAGAAAAGCAGGATAGGAAATGGAAGATGCATAGCAAAAACAAGATTTCAGATAAAGTTTAGCTTCAGTCTGATCCTACAAGGAGCTCTGGAGTATTAATGATACCACACAACATTGTTTTACCTGAGAGCTGGGCTTCTGTCCTCCATGTACTAATCAATCATTGTCTTTGGGGTGCCTCAGGGGAATTGTAAACTTCCTATAGATGAGGTACTCCAGTTGTCCAAGGATAGTCCTCCAGAGAATGGTGCAGGCATTAATCCTTAGCAGAATGGACCACACAGCAGCTGGGGATGAATAGAACTGGTAAAGAGATCTGGATAGGCACTAATAGCAATTATTACATGGCTCATGAATTAATTAATTCATCCATTTAACAAATATTTATTGAGTGTCTACTCTTGGCAAGTTCCTGTCCTAGTTGTTGAAGACAGAGTAGTAAACAAGCCAAATATGGTCCTTCCTCTCGTGAAGCATACATTTCGTGGGGAGACAGAAATAAACTAGTAGATAAATGTAACAGTGCAATAACTCTGGGAGTGACAATTTACTAAGAGAGAAAATAAACAGTTTAATAGATTGTAGAATGACTGGTACAAAGGGTGGGCACTTGAACACAGATCAGAATGGTGAGAAGGAATAAGCTGTACAAGGATGTGAGAGTCTAATGTCTAGGCAGAGGGAATGGCCATTATCAAGGCCCCAAGATGGGCAAAAGCTCAATGTGTTTTAAGAACAGAATGAAGGCTTTGGGACCTGTGGTGGACTTGGGGAAGTTTTAAGAAAAGGATGGAGAGGTGAGAGTAATAGATGGGGCAAGCCAGCCTTCTAAGGAGTTTGGTGATTTTGGATTCCAGTTGTAGAAATGAGTTCCTTAGCCTGCGTTAAGATGGTAAAAATGACAATTTGTCAGACTTTGATTTAGATTTGCCTTGACATTGTTTATTAGAAGAAAGATTTGCTATGCATATTCATGGAATAAATAAAGAAAAACTCAGGATTGAGGCACAGCTCACTGTTTTCCAAACTCTAGGAACATAGCAGGCATTGAATCCAGACATCTTATATGGTAATTATGAGAAAATTTTCTCTCCTTGTTAAAACATTCCCAAGATTTTAAAAGATATATACTTGGACTCAACTTTCCTTTGTCCTTGGCAGTGTGACAAAGCAGCATTTTTAGAAAAGAATGTTAAGTTGGACTTGACCTTGGCTATACGCAGGGAAAGTTATCAAGGTCACTTTTTTTTTTATTTGTTTGTACTGTATTTCCTATTAAAATGCATCAAGAAGTAAGTATAGACCATCTCTTTTTTGCTCAACATTTTGCTTCATGCTGGGATCCTAAGTCTTAAGTGCAGGCCTATTTCCCATTTTCCAAATAATGATGCATTTTCCTTAATCTTCTCAGAGCCCACTGGAGAAGGTACTATGGTTAGAAAATGCCACTAGATCGTGATCATGGAAAATTCTTCCTAGACTTTATTCCTGAGAAGAGATAATGCTTATAGGCCATTTACCTCCATCAAAGGTGATGAATGGAACTTAATAAAATTATGTAAAATAGGCCAGGAAAACAATGTTTTCTGTTTGATTTATCAGATTATTGCTGAAGACCAATGTCAAGGAAAAGCTCTCTACACTAGAACAAATTTAACATTTCAAATCAGGATGAACTGAAATATCAGTAGCATTTTCATTCATTTATAAAATGGATTTTTCAGATCATTTTGATTGAAGATAGATTTTAAATCTTTTTATCATTCTCTTTGTACCGACCCCTCCTTTGTTCCCACCTCCTTCATGTGTGAAACCTATGTTTAATTCGGGGGAATTTAATCCATATGTTTTTGATTCATTTGCACAATATTCTTAGTAAGAGCTAGTTGATGTCCAAAGAGTCTTCTGGGAATTTTTATAAATCTTTTAAAATTTTTCTTCAGGCCAGAAAATCATATTTTCCAACTCAACTTGCCCTTCCAAATCAGAAATACTCTGGGCCTATTGAGAACCCTACTTTGAGGAGGGCTTAAACTCAGGCAAAACACAATTCCAGTTGAGAGGTATGCAACAAGATTGACTTGACCAGCCCATGAGAAACAGGAGAGGCAAAGGAGAAGAAACATGAAAAGAACCTGAATAGTATAGGCAGTCTTGGACCTGCCATGTTTTTCCATTTCTAGGAGCAACCAGTGAAGTCCTACAACTTATATAAAGTCAGATTCAATTTATGATGCACATCTGGAGCCAGATAATTTCCAACTGGCTTTGCACGACATCTTTGAGCAAGAGCAGAGAATTCTAGAACAGTTTGCAGATTTGTAAATATAAAAAGCCCTCATTTCTGAGCACACTTAGCAGTTGCTTAGCAATTCAGTGGCTGGGTTTCATTTTCTGTAAAGCATGATGAAGTCTAAGGATGGTGAATTGTTGACTATGGACTTAAACAAGTTTTGCCAGGAATATAAAGATTGTGAGCTTGTTAGGGACAAGTGAACAACTGTTGGACAGTATGTACAAAAGTAGAAGAATCATTTCCTTGTCCCATTTACTTCAGCTGTGCTGTGACTCAAATTTTTACCACCTTTTAAGGGCACCTGATGTCTCTGGGAAAGAAAAAAAAGATCCATAAACCACTTTTTTTTAACCAAGTACTTGGCAATGCATGCAGACTCATCAGAAAAGAGTCATTTTACTGCTAAGAGCTTGGATTCATCATAGCTCAAGCATCAGTTTTCTACTGGGTCAGAAATGTGATTTTACACTATCATAATCCTAAATTTGGCTCCTGTGCCAAAGTGAGTTGCCAGTCACTCCTCCTAAAAAGTTTTCTACCCCACCAGACAGCAATATGGTAACTTGAAAAGCAGGAACGGTGATAAACGTCTCCATCTCAGTAAATGCCACGACCATGTTTGTAATTTCTTAAGGAAAACAAACAAACAAACAACTCATAATTTACTCTCAATTCTTCTCCTTCTGTGGCTTCCAAATGCCATCTATCAAGTTCTATAGACTCTTGCTTTTCAACTGTGGTCTTTGGATCAGCAAGAGCAGTATCACCTGAAAGTTTGTTAGAAATTTAGAATCTCCTGCCCCACCCCAGACCTGCAGAATGAGAATCTGCTCTCCTGCAAGCTCTCCAGTGATTCCAGTGCATGGTTACGCTTGAGAAGTACTGCTAGACCACACCTCTGTAAGGTACCACTTCATTCACTGCCTGTCTCTTGCCTGGATTACTGCAATTTTTTCCCAGCTTCCGCCCTTTTCATCCAGTCTATTCTCAATTCAGTCATCAGAGTAGTATTAAAAAAAGTTAATAAAAGCAAGCCATCCTACTCTTTAAAATCCAGCACTTCCCACTGCACATGAAATAAAATGTGAATTCCTTGCAGTTTATTAATGTCCTGTGGCCTCTGCAACTCCTTAACCTCCCTCACAACCATTCTTTCCCTGGTCATACTTCCTCCAGCCACACTTGTCTTTCTATCCTACACAGCCAATACAAGCTTTCCCTCCACCTGGAGAGTTCTACAGAGCTTCTCATCATTCAGGACTCAGCACCAAGGTTGCCTTGCATTGAACTCTTGGCTATTAAATTTATATTCATCTCCCAGTCACTTTCTGCCATATCACTATTTTATTTTCTATTGCTTTCTGAACCATCTGAAACTGTCTTGCTTACTTTTTTATGGGTTTATTGATTGTTATCCAGAATGGACCCTTTTCCTCAACACTTAGAACGGTACCTGGAACAGAGGAGATGCTTAATATATATATTTTTTGAATGTTAATGAGTAAATTTATATCTATTCAATCTGGACAAAAGCCAGTGTCTTGTTATGTGTTTTTCTTTCTCTTTCCCTTCCTCCTTTTCTTTGACAGATGTTTGTTAAGCATTTAACCTCTACCAGGTACAAGGATACCAAAGGGACTGGGGAACAGCTCCCCTATGGAGCATAGAGGGAAGTGTGGGAGACAGATGTTAACCAAAATCAGTTATGCCATCCTGTGGGGCATGTAACTGTTTCATAATTTAGTTCAGGGGGATTGCTGTGAGTTGGGAGCTGGAGAATGAGCGTGCTAACCAGGAGAGGACAGTGAGGGAAGTAGAGGAGGGAGAGAATTTTAGACAGAGAGAGTTCCGTATCCAAAGGCAGTGGGGCCTGTTGAAGGAATGGAAAAAGGAGCCCTAGGACGGGGACCCAGAGAATGAATAGGGTACTGTTGGTGGTGGGGCTGGCAAGGCAGGCAGCAGTCAGACCAGTAGGACCCTATGGGTAGTTCTGATTTGCCTGGGAGAGTTCCAGTTCACATCTGCCACCTGGTGTGATTATTCATAAAAATTTTTAGTCACTTTTTTTTTTTTTCAGTTTCAGGGGTAGAATTTAATGATTCACAGTTGCATGTAACACCCAGTGCTCATTACATCAAGTGCTGTCCTTAATG
This sequence comes from Procyon lotor, assembly GCA_028646535.1. Classification (NCBI taxonomy): domain Eukaryota; kingdom Metazoa; phylum Chordata; class Mammalia; order Carnivora; family Procyonidae; genus Procyon; species Procyon lotor. The sequence continues at coordinate 29,252,771 of CM053610.1, forward strand.
CCCATCACCCAATTATCCCATTGCCCACACCTCCCCTCCAGCTACCCTCAATTTCTTTCCTATGGTTAAAAGTCACTCTTATAGGCCTTATCATAGGCTTTATCTTCCCAAACTCACCACAAAGTCTAGTGCTTAACAATGAGGACTCTGGACCCATCACACAGAAGTGTTGGAGGAAGTAGTTTGTTGTTATTAGTAAGGATGTGTTGTGCATCCTTAGGCAAATTTCTAAACTTCTCTAAACCTTGGCTTCCTTATCAGTGAAATGAGGATTTAGTGATTGTAGTATTTAACTCATAGGCTTTTAATAAGGATTAAATGAGTTAATACACATCAATCTTATAGAATAGTGTCTGGTACACATAGTAGTAGGTAGGTACCCATTGTTAGCTTTATAATTCTTACTATTAATGTTTTCAATGTATGGATAATGAATGGGAACCTTTGAATAATATTAGAAGGGGATGACAATGGTTAGAATTGTGTTTTCAAAGATCATTTGCCTCTCATGTGGAATAATATTTGCAAGGAGTGATTAAAAGGGGAAATGGATACAGAGTTCTTCAAAAATGACTGATACAGAATAAATGTTTAATAAATGAAATAAGGATCATCATCATCATCATCTACTAAGAATGTCAGGTCCAGGAATAATACAGTTCTTAAATATTTCCTACCAATTTCCATTTGATAGTGTTGGGGGACAAAGCTGCTATTTGGAATTCGAGAGTCAGTTGGTCATTATCTTGGAATCAGTGGAAGAAGTAGCCAAGATTGGAGTTGGAAAGACCAACCAGTTTACTCTTATAAGCCAAATTCTATAGTTTCCAAAAAGTAACTCCATTAAAGTCTTTGGATTGCACAAAGGATTTCCATATGGATGTCCTATTTGGTATTCAATGATTTCCAGAGGGGGGGAAAAATTCAGCAAGAGCAAGAAGGAGTTGGAAGGTTTTAGCAAACTCCTCCCAGTGGGCCTTGACTTAAACTTTCCAGGCCTGGAATATCTCCTCCACAGTTCCCTGACACTCCTGTTACCCCAAGAGTGAGAGGAAGGCACATGAGTGAAAAGCGGCCCCTTTCTCTTGGGGATACTGTGGGACACACCTCACAGTCACTTGTCACTTTGAAATTCGCCTCTCCCAGGAGTGTGGAGAAGGATTACAGAAACCTGGCAGATAATTAACATTTCCCGGTGTGAACGGAAGGGATTTGTCACACAATGACTTGAACATCATGACTTTCTCACTAAACTGGGGCGGAGGATGAAGTAGGTACAGATTTACAGGAAAATTCCATTTAAGGAGGGCTAAGGAACAGGAGCAATGTAGTAAATTGTTAACCATTTGGTTAACCAGGACTCATCATATTACCACATCTGGATTTCCTAGTTTAGAGACTTAGAATATATGGAGGTGATTTTAGCATACTAAGTTCCTTGACCTTTCCCAAGCCCTCTGTAGCCTTTAGGAAGCCATTATAACTGACTAGAATAGATAAGGGGAAATTTAGCTTTTCAAATTCTTTGGTGGTTTGGCTTTTGAATAAAAAGAATCTACCATATTGAATTAAATATCAGTGATGAAAATCTTTTTTTTTTTTTTAAAGATTTTATTTATTTATTTGACAGAGAGAGAGGGAGATCACAAGTAGGCAGAGAGGCAGGCAGAGCGAGGGGGAAGCAGGCTCCCTGCTGAGCAGAGAGCCTGATGCGGGGCTCGATCCCAGGACCCTGAGATCATGACCTGAGCCGAAGGCAGAGGCTTTAACCCCCTGAGCCACCCAGACGCCCCAGTGATGAAAATCTTGTAGAACACTAGCAGATACGACCCGAGAAAAGAATGTCACCACCTTTGGACTTCAGGCAATCATTTAATCTCCAATTCACCAATGAAAAGATTCCATTCATTTGCAACTCAGAGAGCACTTAAAACTAAAAGTGCTTCTGTATTTCAAGTGTCTAAGAATTAATAAAGAGGTTTAAAGCCATGCTGATTGTCATGAAGATAGTTTAAGGAGATGAATCATAGGCTTGGTTAGGAGAGATGGAGAGGAGATGAAGAAAGGAAAAACTAGGACAGATATACCAGGCGTGGGGGATAGGTAGAACAAGGTAAGAATAGAAGCACAATCTTTCTGGTACAGCAGAGAAAGGTACTAGTAATGAAGATGAGGATAATGTTGATATTTATTAAGTTGTTACTTATGTGTCATCATCTCATTTTCTTCTTAACAACATTATCACGGAATTTATATTATTCTCATTTCATAGATGAAAAGCTGAAGATTAGATAATAAAGCCAGACTGCAAGGAACTTAAGTGCCAAGCTAAGCAGTTTGTGACTGTGGTCTATATGATAGACAATTTTGTTAACTTCAGTGGAATGCAATATATTCTGAGATTTTGGAGGAGTAATACTGAGTTTTAAGTTCTTGCCTTACAGGCATTTTTTATGTGGCAGAAATAAAATTAATATAAAAGTATTTTGTTATGAAGCTATAGTCTAATTCATAAGTGGACAAATTTTTGAAGAATGTGATGTGTGAGGTAGGAAGAGAAAGCCCTGTCTGAAAATATCTTCCTGATGGCTTGGGATAAGTATATGAAGTTCTCCAAGTGAAGATACATTTCTTGGAGTACAAGAATATTCTGGAATTTTCTGGAATCTTGGTTCTTTTTTTCCCATTTTCTCTCTTTTTTCTTTCTTTCTCAAATACTAATTGAGCTCCTGCTTAGTATGTGTCATTTTGCTTCAGGTTGAGGATACAAAAAGAAAAAGGGATACCTTTTGGAAGATAAGAGTCTGGTGAGGAAACAGGATAACCAGTCTTTGCCATACAACCCATCAAAAGCAGAGCATGGAGGAAAAGCACTTTGGAGGATGCTGAGACTACCAGGAAAGATTGGGTACAGTGGTGAATAATCTAGCAGAAGTCTAAGGATAGATTATATAGGGAACAGGCATGCCAGGCAATGACAGGGGCCTTTTCAAAGGTCTGATGGCATGAAATGAAGCCACCGTGAGGTTGGAGAATGGTGAGCTGTTTACTGTTTTGTCGTTGTTGTTTTTTTTAAATATTTTACTTATTTATTTATTAGAGCATGCAGGAGAAGGGGCAGAGGGGGAGGGAGAGAAAGAATCTCAAGCAGACTCCATGCTGAGAGCACAGAGCCTGTCACATGGCTCAATCTCATGACCTCAAGATCATGACCTGAGCCGAAATCAGGCGTTGGGTGCTCAACAGACTAAGCCATCCAGGTGCCCATGTTTGCTGTTTTTAGGACATGAATTGGATGAGCAGAGGACTGATAGGGGAAGGGTTTGTGTGGGTCAGTAGAGGGCCATATTTTTCCTACAAAAGAGTTTAGATTTTATCCTGCAGTTGATGGGTAACTCCAGTGATCAATATTCTTTTTTTTATTAAAGATTTTATTTATTTATTTGACAGAGAGAGATCATAAGTAGGCAGAGTGGTAGGCAGAGAGAGAAGGGGAAGCAGACTCCCTGCAGAGCAGAAAGCCTGATGTGGGGCTAGATCCCAGGACCCTGAGATCATGACCTGAGCTGAAGGCAGAAGCTTTTACCCACTGAGCCATCCAGGCACCCCTAGTAATCAGTATTCTTTCAGATAAAACTAACTGCAGGATATTTGACAGGCAACCAGAAGTTCAGTATTGTACACTGACTTCAGGCACAGCTATATTCAGTTGTTTCTGCCCTCTGGTTCTTGTGGGTCAGCCACATTCTTAAGGCAAATATGGCACCCAAAGGTCTAGGTTTACATCTAGCAGCCCTTGCAAAAAGAGGGTACTGGTTTCACTATATTTCTATTAAAATTCAGAGGGAGAATTCTCAGTGGCTTCACTTGGATCATGTTCCTTTGTCTGAACCAGCCCCTGGAGACAAGAGGATGTCAACTTTGATTGACTGGTCATATTTTCATCCCTGGACCTGGGAAGTGGGACCTACCTAAATTTTATGGCCATTTCCCCAAAGAGTTGCTAGAAAAACCATAAGTATTTCTGAGAGTAAAGACTTGGGAAAATTCTGGTTAAAGATATGACATGATTAGTTTGGTGCTGGAAATGTCTTGTTTTGTCTTAAAAATACATATTGGGGTGCCTGTGTGGCTCAGTCATTAAGCGTCTGCCTTCGGCTCAGGTCATGATCCCGGAGTCCTGGGATCGAGCCCCGCATCGGGCTCCCTGCTTGGCAGGAAGCCTGCTTCTCCTGCTACCATTCCCTCTGCTTGTGTTCCCTCTCTCACCGTGTTTCTCTCTGTCAAATAAATAAAATCTTAAAAAAAAAAATACATATCATTTTGCCCTAACGTAAAGAAAACATTTTCTGTTTTTCTCCCAACAGGAAAAAAACAAAATAACAACAACAAGAAAAAACAACCCAAACCATGGCTTCTCAAATTTAAGCAAAATTAATTGTTTTGGAAGATGTTCCATGTTTATACAAGGGCTATACACACCTTCTATAGCAGATACTATAGGTGACCCACCCAGATCCTTTTCAGAGGGCTGATGAGCAGGTACTTTTGGCTTCTTGTTCAACAAGCTGGACCAAGGACATGGTGCCATTCACTCTCTAGAATTCCCTAAGAGATCAGGCTCAGGCTGGACTTCTGAAGGAATGCCTTTGCCTAACTCATCCCCTTATCCCATCTTGCTCCCATTGCTTCCTCATAGGTTTCTCTTGAGAGCCCTCCCTCTCTATGTGTCTCACAGGAGAACCCCCATTTGAGGCCCTGCTTCCTGGGAACTGACCTTTGACACCTAAGGACACATTTCTGTGTAGCTCAGGGGCAAAGACTCATTCTCACCTAAGATCTTTGGAGGGAGTCCCTGAGTGCACATTGCTTTCTAGAAGTGGTGGGAAGAAAATGCGGATAAACTCTATGTCACTTCTCTGCTCTACTTGGACCAGGCTAGTCTGTTTTCTCTGAAGTCCTAAGGGCTTGCTGAAATTCTGTTTCTTATTCTTTGCTGAACAAGTATTTATTGCTGTGTACATTTCAGAATTTTCTTGGGAAAAATTAAGGTTTCTGATTTGCAGCTTTCATAATCCATGTAACCCCACCCTCCTGGAGCCTTGGGATACAAAGAACATAGCTCTGTTCTAATCTCACAGTGTTCTTGGGGCGCCTGGGTGGCTCTGTCGGTTAAGCCTCTGCCTTCAGCTCAGATCATGATCTCAGGGTCCTGGGATTGAGCCCTGAATCCAGTTCCCTGCTCAGCCAGGAGCCTATGTTTCCCTTTCCCTCTGCCTGCTGCTCCTGCTTGTGCTCTCTCTCTCCCTCTGTCAAATAAATAAGTAAAATCTTAAACAAAAACAAAAAACAAAAAACCTCACAGTGTTCCTCTTAAAAAGAAATTCTGACAATCTTAATATGATACATGTGGTTACATTTTAGCCCAACCTGAGGTCAGGCATGTATATCCCAGTGATAGAGAGATTCAATTTCTTTTTGCTTCTAAATATGCTTTTCTTACAGAGATTAATTGAAATAATTTGTCTGGTTCTGCCAGTGATTGGGATTTTTGTAATGGTTGCCCTTGGATTCTACATAAATGACATGTTTTAAATCTGAGAGAAACTGCACAGATTATTACAGAAAGTATTAAATGCTAAATGTAGCAAGACCTGCTGATTTCCTAAAAGCTGATGAGTTAGAAACACATGTTTACTTTCAATCACTAACTATTTGGAGTCTTCTGATTTGGTCTCAGAACTCTCCTTCTACCTCCAGAAGAGGCACCACTTAGAGAAAGTTCACTGAGGACAGGATATTGGTTTTACATCTGGCCTTTGGGAACCTTAGCAACGTCTCATGGTTCAATGCCCAGTTTCTTCATCAAAACACTTAGTGAAAAGAATATTTATTCTGTTTTAATTTCCACTGCAGAGAAGGTGTCAGGAGCCAGAAGTTATCGGCTGAGCTTCCAATATTTCTATCACAGATGTATTTGTTAAGTTTAAAAAACCTGAAAAGACTTGCATCTTAGCCTGGTAGCAGGTCGATTGTGAGGAATGGTATGGATCATGGGAGAAATTCCTTGGGTCTTACATGACACTGAAATTGTTATATCAACAGTTCTGCCAATAAAGGCTTCACTTTATTTCAGGCCCCACCTAATTTTGTTTATCTGCTGTTTGTGGTCCCACCCTCAAGATGTTTTCCTAGTGCCCTACTCCCTGTGGTACCACATTTTTTTTCTCTTTGACAATAATTTTTCTTACCGAAACTTTATTTTCCTCCACCGAATCCAAAGATGAATTTTCTGTGTACCTAGAATTTTATGCTTATTCCCATCTGGGACAGCTATATTCCCATATCATCTCTGTACTTTTTTCTCTTACATGCTGACTTTTTATTACCTAAATGTTTTCTCTTCCTTCTTCAATATTTAACTTGCCAGGTAAGCCTTCAGGAAGCCGAAAAAAAATCCACTGAACCAAATATGCACTAACTCCTTTGACAGATAGCCTGAAGGCTACTAGATACTTTTTTGAAGGCTACTAGATACTTTTCCAGAACAAATTTCTAAGTTTGATTCTGCAGTGTTTTCCTAGAGGTAGCATGGATAATTCAGTTGTGCTTCTTAAGCAAATTGTATCTTAAGCAAATTAATTGTATCTTAAGCAAATTAAGTAATAGTATCAAAGATTGTCAGGTAAATGATGTGATTTTATGACAATGGCCCAAAAATAATTTTGAAAGTTTTTGGAAGACAAATTACAGAAAGAAAGTCATTGCAATGAAAAATGCAGCTTATCAAAATGGAATTGTCCTCCAAATATTGTCGTGACAAGTCTAAAAATAAAAATAGAGTGTACATAGTGGACAATAAAGTGATAGCATCTGAGAACAAAATCAGGTAACAAAACTTTCCCAGAAATGAAGTATAAGGGAAAATGAATTGAGCATAGTTTAGGAGCTAAAATTGGCCATAGACTTGAAAACATATATGCAGATAGATTTGTATTTTTTTTTTTAAAGATTTTATTTATTTGACAGAGAGAAACACAGCGAGAGAGGGAACACAAGCAGAGGGAATGGTAGTGGGAGAAGCAGGCTTCCCGCAGAGCAGGGAGCCCGATCCGGGGCTCGATCCCAAGACTCCGGGATCATGACCTGAGCGGAAAGCAGACGCTTAACGACTGAGCCACCCAGGCGCCCTGATAGATTTGTATTTTAATAGAGCTGATTATATTTAATAGAGTGTGTACAGATCATAATTTGGAAATTTATGTCAGTCACTCACACACAGCTTTGTACACATTGCTCTCACTTTGGTATGTTGTTCCAAGAATTTCATCATAACGTCAAGAAAGTGATGTTCAGTTCTTGTTTTTCCATGACAATGTCAGCCAAAGAAGCATTTTCAGTCTCTTGCTCCATAGTGATCTATGAAATCAGTTATTTTCAGATTTTAGAGGTACTTGATTTCTTAGGATTTCTTTTGACCTTGAGGTTCTGTTTATCATTGAAATGGGCCTCCCCCTGCAGATGTTGAAAAGTTGCTGAGTTCATCCTTAGACGATGAACTCATTGTTGACCACTGTCATTGACATCTTTGTGAGCTCATGCTGAGCGCTAAGTCCAGCTTAAATGAATTGCAACATATCATCTATGAATATGATTATGGAATTATATGACCACAGATACTCCCAAGGTAGTGAACACATTTATTGAGTAGTGTTAGAGGACCAAAGCCAAAGAAACATTTTGGAAATGTGGACGGAAGTTGAGAAAGAGAGAAATTTGGCTTAGATATCCAAGGAAGGTGGAGGAGACCTTGAAAAGTGGAAAGAGCTATAAAAATTCACTGCCACCAAGCTGAACTGGGGAATAACTCATTCGGCAAATACTTACTTTTTGTTGTTGTTGTTTTCCTATTTCCATGTTTATCCTCGCTGTCCTACTCATTCAAGGTAGAAATGTGTCCATTTGACTTGAAAACTTATCCATATTACATCTTAACTATTTCCTTTGTAAAGAATATTTTTTTTCTAACAATTTCCAAGTAGAGAACAAATTCCAAGTAGAGAATCACTATAATTGCCTTCAGAGATTCATAATGGATTATCTTTCTCTCCCTTAGAATTAAATCCTATAATATCATCTTCATATGCTTCATATATATCTTAGGAAGATCATTAAATTCAAGGGCTTGATAATAAGCAATGTGTAATTGGCATCCTAAGATTCTCACTACAAAATGGAAATACTGCTACCTGAATTATTTTAAACATTATCTTTTTAGGAAGGAAAGACTAACGTAAAGGACATCAAGTTCACAAGTATGCTAATTGTGACTTAGACTATTCTTTTTCTTCCTTCCCCAGTGGATTTGCTGACCAGTTTATGCCTATTGTAAGTCTTGATTAATTTTTAAAGAACAAGTAATTACTCATTACTAAAACGAGTAATATAAGGTCAGTAATTAAGCTTCGGGAAGATTTCTGCTCCTGCTGCTAAGATTCTTATTGTGTCTGAAGATGTGAAAATGTAAATGGCTTTGTTATATAATTTAGATTTCCATGTTCTTATGGGCAGAGTATCCACATTAAGAACCTGTAGTAGCCCAACTTTGGTACCTGCCCTTTGTCTTTTTAGGATCTGAAGAGGAAGGGACTTTTCAGTGGAAAGATTATTTGCGAGATGTCATTTGGTTATATGATTGAGCTAATTGGGTAAGTTAGGATCAGATGGCATCTAAAATATCACTTTTACCCAGAAGTTGGCATTCATGGAGCAATTGAGTTTTGACGTGCTTTAACTGTCTGAAAAACTAATTTGTTTGCTAATAAAAATCTAAGAAAAATATTTTTCCAAGTGTAAATAGATGATGTAAATTTTTACAATTTTCATTGATTATTTCTATTACAGATTAAAAAAAAAAACCTTGATAACACTAGTGGCATCAGCAGTAGTAGGAGGGTAATCATGAATTTTATTGTATAAACTGGAACATTTTTGAAAGTGGAAACAAAATACTATTAATGATTAAGGACAGAGTAGCCAACTTAAACCAGAATATATAATAATACTAAGTAATGACACTAAGTAAGAATGGTAGACGTGGTAAATATGCTCAATTCAATAATCCGAGTGGTCCAGTCCAATCAGGACAGTAGTTACACACACACACACACACACACACACACAAACACACAAACACACACAGAGTCCAGCATTCAAAAAGAAATTTAGAAATATTCAAACCTTTTACTTGTATTTCTTGAATACCATAAACATAAAAACATACCATAAGAACATAACTTCAAATCTCCCTTTACCTTTCAACAAATTTCCTCACATGCTACATCAGTGCCTTTCTATTATTTAAAACTCCTGAAATTGTGTTGGCCTACATCCTCCCTCTGCCTCTCCCCCTTTGCTATAGTCTGGCAAGGCTGGACCTTTCTGGGGGAGAGGAAGCAACCAAGCTGGCAAAGCATAGTCTTTTTTAGCGAGCAAAGAACGGGTAAAGCTGCTAATATTCACCTATTAATAGTCTTGGTCCTGTGCCAATAGCCTATATTAATAGAGAAATCTCAATTAGAGAAATCTTATATTAATAGAGAATCTCTAATCCTGGTGCTATGATAGAATTAGAAACCAAATTTCACCCTTGCTGTAGATGCTCCTGCCGTTCCCATTTTGCAGAGGAGAGAACTGAGGTTTACCAAAAGTAGGTAAGTTGCTCCAGTGATGGATGCCAGGAATTCAGCTTGGCAGTTTGAGTCAAGATCTGATTCCTCCTAGCCAGTAAGTGCAAGGTAGACTTCAACCTGTTCTCACTGAGATTGCCGAAAGGTAGTAAAAACTCTCACAAGTTATAGTAAAAAACTCACTGTAATAAAACATGTCCAGTTTAAGCACATGATAGTGTTAACAAGAATTCTTTCCCACTTTGAAAATCACTCTAGCATGAATGGAATATCTAAAGCTTGCTGATAAATGAACCCAATGTGAAAATAAATGCATATGAACACAGGTTATTTGGAACCCTTATGCAAAAGTTAGCAGAACACACAGTGAGAATGGCCTATTTTTCATCCAGTTGGAAGGGGCTGTCATTGACTGAATTTCGCTGCTATCGCCAGAAAGACATTAAACTATTTTTAATGCTCAGAACATTTTTTTTAATGACTGCCTGAAGGATATCAGATGAGCTGTCCATTGTAAATCAATAATAATTTGCTTTAGATTAATGAGGAACTAAAACTGTTTCTAATAAATGTCTAAATGCTTAGCATATTTTGAAAACCAATCATTTTCTGAGAATTAGATTTCTTCTCTGTCCTTAAAAAAGAGCTGAAAGTGGGGGAGGAAGAAAAGGTAGCCAAATATTTTGGAAACAAGGAAATGTGAAAACAGTAAATGAGAGAATATGCATTCCAGGGCTTTGTTTTGTAATCTCAGCTGTTCACAGGCTTGCTCTGTGGTCCAGAGTGCTCTAGTTTACAGCAAATAAGATGCCACAGAACCTTCCATGCAGGTTCCTTGGCAAAGTCCACTGGCTACTTAATGGCTGGTCAGAGTCTTCAGTATCAACTAAGTAACTAGAATATATTAGAAATAGGTGCATTCTTGTCCAAATCATGGTCTCTGTGACCTGGCAATGCTCTATGGCGATTGGGTAACTGGAGCGTGTCTTGGAATGTGGATGGATGGGTCTCACTTTCTGTCTAATCTTTTTTTTTTTTTTTTTTTTTTTTTGGTATGTAGTATGTATCATGGAAAAAGAAAAATGTAGGCTCATCTCAACTGTTAATTTGATACTTTTATAATTCTATTTTTCCTGAGGACTTTCTTATGAAATTGGAAAAGTGGAAAAGAAATCCACTGGGGAGGTGGAAAGCAGAGAAATATTTTTTCCCTAAATGTATCTGAGTGATTCAAATGTAATGCCCAAATCTGAAGAGTAATCTAGTGGTTGGTAGACAGCTGAACTTGCTGTTCACCAGACAAAGGAAGGCAAATGACTACTTGTAGAATCCCTGCCCCCATAATCCCAGGCTTTTGTGTGTGTGTGTGTGTGTGTGTGTGTGTGTGTGTGTGTGTGTGTGTTTGTGCGTGTGTGTGTGTATGTGTGTAAGGAATGGAAATAGTACAGAACATTGTGGTGGAACAGTAGTATATTCTGACCTGGGTGTCTGGTCTCTGTTAGAGCTTTCTCTCTAGCAAGGTGCAACAAACCTAAGGATCTCAATTTCTGGGTTTTCTGATTCATGAATTACATTTTTCATTATCTTTTATTCAACAATAAATGAAAGTGAGTGTGTCTTTTATTGGTCACATTTCAGAAGGGAATCATTTACTAAGGAGCATAAAGGGTTTCATCTCAGTGATTAAGTGATTCTGTATAAAACCAGCTAAGAGTCTGTGGCAAAGATTTGCCCATATCTGTGCTCTCACTTCAACTTTGGGATACAACTGGACTGTATTTCCTTTATAGCTTGATGTGGTCATGTGCCTGAGCTCTGTCCAATGGAATCTGAGAACAGTGATAGGTGCTACTTCCAAGCCTGGCTTACAAAACCCACTTATGAACCATCTCTCTTTTTTTTTTTTTCTCATGTGCTGGCTGAATAGCAGGAATGCCTAGGACTTAGAGGGTGTAGAACCACAATAATGAAGAAGCGTGAGTCCTTGAAAACCTACCCCACCAGAAAAATCCATGACTAGCCAGTGAGAAGCATGAGAATAAAATATTGTATCAAGTGATTGTTTTTTTACTGCAGCTATCCTTACTTACTTTGGTTGATACGGAGTTGGTTTTTGTCATGATGAGGGTGAAGTCTTTGTATGATGATAATGGTCCTGCTATCGAAGTTAGGTCATTTAGATTCTGGTCCTGGGATTTGCTTGATAGTAGAGGCATGATTCTGGGCAGATACCTCACCTTCCTCTCTGGCCTCGGTTTTTCAGCAGCAAAATGAAGAGTTTGGACCAAAGCCTATATGATAAGTTAGAGATTTTTTGGTTGGCAGAAACTCTGACAAACTTAAACAAAAGGAACTTATAAGAAAACAGGAATTTATAAGGCTCATAGTATCAAAGATAATGTTAGAGAGCCAGGCTGGGGGAGGAAAAGCATCAGGGGAGATCTGGTCACCTAGGCAGCAAAAGGTAGTTAAAAATATTGTCACAGGCCCCCTCTGGGATTTATTGTTGGTCTTTTCTGTCCTTGTGTATTGGTTTGGTTTTGCTGGGTAACAAACTACTTCGAAATTTTGTGGCTTAAAACAACATTTGTGCAGCTCATGATTTTTTAGGTTGACAGTTTTGAGCTGGTTTCAGCTGAACATTTATGCAGATGTAGAGCAGGCCCAGCTGATCTTAGCCTGGCTGACTTATGCATCTTCCATTAGCTATGTTGATTGAGAGCTTGTCCTTTCAAGATGGCTCAACTGGGATGACTTGTTTCTACTCCATGTGGTCTCTCATCCTCTAGCAGGCTAGCAAGAATTTGTTCACATGACAGGTGAGCAGGGATCCAAGAGTGGTGTAGAGGTATGAATAGTCTTGAGGCCTATGCTCAGAATTTTTGCAGTGTCACTTCTGCCACATTCTGTTGGCTAAAGCAAATTGCAAGGTCAGCCCAGATTTATAGACTTTAGATCCTGATTAGAGGAACTGCAAAATTCATATTGCAAAGTGGTACGGATATGGGTGGTGGTGGAAAATGATTGTGACCATTTCTGTAATTCATCAAACCTTGCTTGGATCATGTCTACTCTTTGAGTAGGCAAGGACTGGTCAATTTCACACTCCTCCTAAGAGTGAACACCATGTGGGAGAAGTTAGTTCCCAAAATGAAATTAGAGAAAAGGGAAAATGACCTGAGCTTGACAGACCTTCTTCTTTTTTTTTTCTTCAGAGTTTTAATTCCTTTATCTCTTTCTCATGGAGTGATTTGAGAATTATGGGTCTGTAGACACAAACATAATTAAATCTTACATGTTTCTATAAAATTGCACAGTGGCTGGTATACATGTTCAATATAATATAGATATAATTTGTATTAATTTTTTCTCCCTCATTTATAGTACAAGTATTTTCTCGTTTTATTAAAAATTCTTTTTTTAAATTCTTCATCAGTCACATTTTTAAAGACAGAATAAAATTTTATTGAATATTACACAATTTACTTCACTATTTTAAACCCTTTATTTCCAAACATTTACCTCTATAAATTACTCCTTAGTAAACATTTCTGTGCAAGTAGTGTTTCCTACAGTTTATGTCTGTATAGAATAATTATTAAAATTATAATTAATTGGTCAAATGACATTTAAATTTTCAAGCTTCTGATACATATTTTCAAATTGCCCCATAATAGTGTTGGACATCTTACATCTGTGTCACCCTAAGTAAATTATTGGATATTTTTAGCCCTTAGGTATTTTTTTTTTCCCCAATAATGTTTATTTTATTTTTTCAGTGTTACAAGATTTATTGTTCATGCACCACACCCAGTGCTCCATGCAATACATGCCCTCCTTAATACCCACCACCAGGCTCACCCAGCCCCCCACCCCCACCCCTCCTAAACCCTCAGTTTGTTGCTCAGAGTCCACAGTCTCTCATGGTTCATCTCCCCCTCTGGTTTCCCCCCATTCACCTTTCCCTTCCTTCTCACAATGCCCTCCA
>CM053610.1:29266947-29282066 GCA_028646535.1 Procyon lotor
AGTTTGGCAATTGTGGCCATTGCTGCTATGAACATTGGGGTACATGTAGCCCTTCTTTTAATGCATCTGCTTCTTTGGGGTAAATACCCCGTAGTGCGATGGCTGGGTCATAGGGTAGCTCTATTTTTAATTTCTTGAGGAATCTCCACACTGTTTTCCAAATTCTTATGAACCCACCACCATGAGCTAAATTTGTGATCTCAGCAAAACAGAGAATTTTTCAGAAACTACTTTCTCATCTGCAAAGTGGGTTAGTTGTAAGATTGTTGTAAGAATTAGAGATTATAAAAAGCAAGGTATAGGTACCATGTTTGTATACAGTAGGCATTCAGTAACTTCTCTAGTTTTCATCTTGAGTTGACAGTGGAATGAAATGGAGATTCACATATTTAGATTCTTCAGAAAGTGGTACAGGAAGACTTTTTATACTACAGCTCAACCTACTGTTGCTTTTACCACAGCATTCGGAAACATTAGTTATTAAAAAAGGTCTGTCTTCACCATTCTCAGGAATTAAGGTTGCTCCAGGACTGTTTTCAGCTGATAAGTATTGGAGTGGCCACATTATATTCTTTAGCTACTTCTTTTCTTATTGGTTGAGTGGTAGAGGTGTGTCTTAGTCTGTTCTGGCTGCTCTAACAAAAATACCATAGACTAGGTGGCTTGGACAGTGGACATTGATTTCTCATCGCTCTGGAGGATGGGAGAGATGGGAGATTATTTACCAAAACACCTGCAGATTCAGTGTCTGATGAGGGTCCATGTCCTTGTTTATAGATAGCTGTCTTCTTGCTGTACCATCACATGGTGGAAGGGATGAAGGAGCTCTCTGTGTGCCAATCCCACTCATAAGGCCTCCATCCTCATGACCTAATCACCTGTCAGAGGCCCCATCTCCAAATGCCATCACACGGTGGATTGGGTTTCAACATATAGATTTGGGGGGATGTAAATATTCAGTCTATAGAAGGGTGCCATGCTGATTGGCTGGTGCCTGTGCTTTACCATTGTTAAATATCATGAATATCCCCTTGGCTATATCTAAGGAACATGCCACAGCCTTAACAGGATTCTCTTCTGGAAAATATTGTGGACTTACAGAGCCTAAAGTGCCATTTTTCTCCAAAGGTATTTGACAAATGTGTATTGAATGAATATCTGAGTGAGTAGGTAGGTTGATGAATAATTTGGTGAAATCTCCTAGTTACCTGGTACCTTTAAAGATAAGAAATATCTTTAAAAAAAAAAGATAAGAAATATCTTAATTAGATGCAGATGATGATTTAACTCTGAAAGCTGCTAGAAGAGATATTTTAGGGATAGAATTGCAATTGTAAACTACAACAAAATTGCATGCTTGCTTTGTATTTTTTTCTTGAGAGTACTTTTCTCTTCAGTCTAAACTATCTCTTGAAATGAATAATACCAGGCCTTGGTTTCTGGAATGTAAATTTTAATTTCATTAATTTGTCCTAAAGGTAAACATTCTGAACTTTTAGGATTGTGTGCAAGGAGTGTTTTTTGAACTACTAATTGGCCAACAGGTGTTTGGTGATTTTGCCCATTAGAATCCCAAACTAGAAGTGGAATATGGGTAGGGATTAGGATGATATGACTGTACTTATGGCCATCCTATACCCTCATGGTTCATGATGTTTCATCAAGACACAGTGGATTCTGTTTGATAAACAGATCCCATTTCAAGCACCTGAAATATAAGCACCCATTACTTATCTTCAAGGAGAAAGCTCCATAGAATTTATGACTGTCAAGGGGCACAAAATTAGAATAACTACATGTACTGAATGCCCTAGTTTGTCTGGAACATTCCTGGCTTATACATGTTGTTCTGTCATCCCTCCAGGTTAGCATTTGTTCCTGATATTTTTCTTTAAGTGAAGAATTGTTGTCAGTATTTGTATTAAAATAATCTAGAGTAGACTTGGAAGACCTCCACATTATACTTTCACTTCTCCCATGCACTTGCCTAGTGGTGTGTTAGACGTATGTGGGATAAAGAGGATTCTCATTTCAACAAGTGGCCCAATCAGAAAAGGAACAAACATGACCCATTTTTCTTTTCCTAACTCTTTCCAGATGCATCAAAATCAATATCTCCCTTTCTAGGATAGCATGTTATCCCTTAACTAGTTTAAATCAGGTTGACAGTTGTAAAGTGAACTGCTTACCCACTTGAGGAGAATAGTGCCATGTGATACTCAAATCTCTGGACACCCAGGAAGACTCCATTTGTCAGTGTCCTTTGAAATAGATGGCAACATGTAAGTGAATTCTAGCCAATATAATACAGGCAGAAGTGATATATGCTATATCCAGAACTGGCCCCTAAAATATCTTGCATGATTCTCCAATATTCTTCCCTTCCTTGTCAATTGGATGGATAGGAATAATCCAGCTGAGGACTTGGAGGCTCTAAAATATGGTACAACCCATTGACAGGTGGACCCATGCTTCTCAATGATGGCAGGCTGACCCTCCCTATGGAGTTGCATTGAACTGTGAGTTGAGCAGTAATAATCATTTTGCATTATGCCACTATAGTGTGGGGGTTTTTGTTATAACTGCAGAATTGCTTACTTTCATTAATGTTCCATCCAACTTTCCTAGGAAAATTCACCTCAGGATTAATTTCTGTGGGTGATTGGATCTCCTGCTGAACTCCTATGTGAAGTGGTAATACCTTGGTTTGAAAAATTTCCTAGAACTAAGAAATGTGCTTATGATTAAGCCAATTGATTATAGAAATAATTTGTATCTTTAAGATACGTGGGTGAATAGGTATACATTTGTCCTTTGTGCTGCTTTCGTATCATGTCCTTATGATAAAACTCTATTAGATAAGCAAGTAATGTTAACACCTGTTATATATTGATATGTAAAGCATATATTGATATGCAAAACACTGTGCTGCGTACATATATAAAAATAATCCCTTTGGCAACCCTTTCAGGTACATAATTTATTAGTTCCATTTTACAGATGGGGACACTAAGGCTTAAAGAACTTTGCTAACTTGCTGAAGGTCATGTATGTGGGAATGGCGGAGTGGGGGTTTGCAGGTAGGTGTACTTGACTCCAGAGCCTGAGCTCTGGATCATTATATCAGCCACAGTAGAGACCTCTTGACTCTGACCAAGATTCATGATTCATGATGACGATGATGATGATTGACATTTCCACACACTCACTACTTGTCAGACCCTGGGCTCTGTGCTTTACCTGTGATAGTTTATTAAATCTTCACAACCATCATAGGAGACGGACATTATTACTGTTTGTTGTGTGTACACCTAGTGTACCTAGAAGCTACAGTAGCATGCAAATAGAAATCAATCTCACTTCTTACAGAAGAGAAAACTGCAGCTTAGAATGTCATTAACTGTAGCACGTCAGGGGGACATTGTTTCCAAGAAAGTGCCTTGGTCACTTTAAGTCTTTCTGCTGCAGTTTGTAGAGGCTGCAACCCTTCTCTTCAAAGCTAAAAATGGGAAGAGAGGGGGGAAATGTAGGGTGCAACCCTTTGACCTTGTAAGTTAGAGCAGCTCCTAAATTAAAAAGGGATGAAGAAATGAGGAAATTTACATTTTCTAAGTTGGATGTTTCTATTACTTTAAGAAAGAGGGGTTTTATAAACCTGCCCCCCAACATTACCAACACACACACACACACACACACACACACACACACACATACACCCTTTGCACTGCTTTTATAAATCAACAGGGAGCACAAATTCATGAAATTGGCTTCTTGAGACTGGTCACAGTGAGTCTTCACATTGTCTCTGAGCCAGGAGGGAAAATACAGCAGACACAAAATCGAGAGATTGTAACTACATAGTCTGGCTCTGCCTTCTCTACCACCAAAAATGATGGGGGAAAAAAAAAGAAGTAGAAAAACAAAACCCGAGACAGAAGGTAGGAGGAGACACTGGGACAGCTCCAGCTTTCAGCAAGCCGGCTCTGTTCCACTTCCTTTTGATTGTCCAGGAAAGCTAAGAAAAGTAAAAACAGGACTGTGAGTGCGTGAAAGCAGCCCCGTGGAAACGTTATGTTAAACAATCGGCCTGTGGGTCAATTGTGAAGGGCGTTAATGTGCGAGACCCCGATAAAGAGATTTGCACAAATGGCCACAAAGCATTTCATATTTAAATATGGGTCCAAGTTTGTTCTGCACAACAGTATAAATATAACTAAGGTGGGGTGGAGAATGAGATTTGGAAATCAGCCGATTTTAAGGAAGCCAACACAAACACTCCATCAAATGCAGTGTTTCACACAGCCTTTTGTGCTCATTACTAGTTGTTGGCATAAGCTCACAAAAACAGAAGAGGCCGTGAAACGTAGGGGTTGAGATATTGTATGCCCTGGTGGTAATAAAGTAGACTGTTTATCTGAAAACAGCCTTCTTGTCATGTACATTGCCTTTCCTGGAAGGTGACAGTCTTTGTTTCACGGTGGTGGGGAGAGCTTGGAGAAGCTCATGGCATTTCAGGAGGGCTTCAATTCCTCCTCAGTGGTTGTTTCTTCGTGGGATAGGTCAGAGGGTGAAAATCCCTAAGCTTGAAAGCTTTTTAAATTAGGTTTTTAATA
Organism: Procyon lotor; assembly: GCA_028646535.1. Classification (NCBI taxonomy): domain Eukaryota; kingdom Metazoa; phylum Chordata; class Mammalia; order Carnivora; family Procyonidae; genus Procyon; species Procyon lotor. The sequence continues at coordinate 29,271,561 of CM053610.1, forward strand.
TAAAGGAATATATTTGAGCCTCTTTAACAAATTCATACTGCATGAAAGGGTACTTTACAATAGACTAGGCAGGCCATATAAAATTAAGTAAAACTGGTTCTGGTGCCTAAAAATATTTGGCAGAAATCCCTGGAAAGCCACATTTGAACATTTTTAATATATATTATGAGGCAGAAAAGAATAATTATCTTCTATTGAAGTTACCAAGTGAGAGAAATATATTTGTAGAGCCCTTTCAAAGAAAACTGTCTGTATTGCAAAACTGCTATGTTTGGGATAATGTCCTCCCTGCTTTGGCTTATGGCTTGTAGCTTGTTTTTTGGAGAAGCAGGCGACCCAGACATTACTCCACTATTTCATTTGACTGCTACCGTGAGCAAGGTGTTCTTTGCCAAGGGCCTTGAAATACTTGGCTAAGAAGTTTCCAGACAAAGACTTCTGAACTCCATGCGTGGATACCACCACGGAGGGTTTGGGAACAAAAACCGCCTGAGGGACTGAGGTTCTCTATTTCTAACCCATACTCTTGATGTGAAATAAATCACCTTTCCCCTTTCTCTCCTTCTTTCTCCAGAGAGGGTCACCTTTCATCAGAGGCACTCATGTATCCAAAGCATCGCATTTCTGAGGCCAGCCTGTTTTAGTGTAGGTTCCCTCAAACACAGACCCTTAGGTAAGAATTTTGGTGTAAGTAGGTTATTTGGGAGTGGGTCCCAGGAAGCACACTGATGGAGTGGGGAGAGAATGAAAAGGAGGAGAGTGCCAACAAAGAGTTGTGAAAGAACAGAACATCTCTGCAAGACTCCATCCTGCCGGGGACCCTCTGCATCACTGTGTAAAACACGACCAAAAATTGTCCCCTGGGGGTGAGGCAGTGCAGGCATGAATCTATCTATTCACTAACTCTGGTTCCTCCTGTGTCAAGGATTCCTCCTGAATTGTGACTCTCCATCCTAGGCTTTCCAGCCTGCCGTGGTTGATATACCTGCAGCTGAGTCCATCTATGTGAGAACTCTTTTTAGGCTCCCTTGGGGATAAGTCAAATGGATTTTGATGGGAACCTGGGAATATCAGCCACAGCCACCAAATGTACCAGATAAGGCAGGTTTCTGACAAAGTAAAAGCTCTTAGTTTTGATAGGTACCCCATTCTGTTTTTAATTTTTCCTTAATGTAAATCTTCCTAGTCTTTTGTAGCTTTTAATGTCTTTAACTGCTAAAAAAGTAATAATTAAAAAACTTATTTATTGAGTGCCTACCCTGTGTCAAATACGTTCATTAACTTATTTAATTTAGCCCTTAACCTCATGGCATACATAAAAATTAACTCAGCCTGGGTTCTAGACCTGAGCATAAAAGCTGAAAATATAAAATTAAAAATAGAAGTTAAAAATGTAAAACTTCTAGAAGAAGATATGGGGGAAATCTTCATGACCTGGGGATGGGTAATGATTTCTTAGCTATGACTCAAAAGCATTATTTTAAAAGGAAAAAAAAATAAAATGTACATGATCGAATTTAAATCCCCTGATCCTCAAATGGTATTGTTAAGAAAATGTATAGGCATGTTCTGACTAAGAGAAAGTATTTTCAAGATATATCTGATGAAGGACTTTTATGTAAAATACATAAATAGCTCTTACAATTCCATAAGAAGACAATTTAATACAAAAATAGGCAAAAGATTTAAATAGAGACTTCAAAATAGAACTTAACAAAATGGCCATTGTTGTTGACTAAATGTTTGTGTTCCTCCAGAATTCATATGCTGTAGCCCTAATGCCCAATATGATAGTATTTGGAAATAGGGGTTTGGGGACGTAATGAGGATTAATGAGATCATGAGAGTAGGATCCTCATTTGACGAGAATAGCACTCTTATAAGTAATGACCCCAGAGGGTGGCCTGGGTGGCTCAGTGGGTTAAAGCCTCTGCCTTCGGCTCAGGTCATGATCTCAGGGTCCTGGGATCAAGCCCCTGAGCAGAGAGCCTGCTTCCCCCTCTCTCTCTGCCTGCCACTCTGCCTACTTGTGATCTCTTTCTCTCTGTCAAATAAATAAATAAAAATATTTTTTAAAAATGACACCAGATCCCTCTTTCTTTCTCTCCTTCTCCCTTTCTCTCCTCTTCCCTCCTACCCACTTCCTCCCACCCCTGCTGTGAGGACACAGCAAAGATGGCTGTCTGCAAGCCAGGAAGAATACCTCACTACGCTGGTATCCTGACTTCAGACTTCCAGCTTCCAAAACTGTGAGAAAATATATTTCTGTAAGCCATCTAGTCTATGGTTTTGTTATGGCAGCCCAAGCTGATTAATACAGCCACAAAGCCCATGAAAAGATGTTCAACATTATTGGTCATGAGGGAAATGCAAATTAAAAACATGGTGAGGCATTGCTATCCACCCACTGCAATGATGAATTTTAAAAATCAACAATACCAAGTGTTGACAAGGATATAGAGCAACTGGGTATCTCACACGTTGTTGGTGTGGGTGCAAAATTTTACAACCACATAGGAAAACAGTTTGATAGCTTCTTATAAGGTTAAACATCTACTCTATGAACATGGAGTTTGTTTCCTGGATTTTTCTCCAAGAGAATTAAAAACTTACGTCCACAAAAAAGGTTTGTACATGTTTATGGAAGCTTCATTCATAATAGTCAAGCACTGGTGTCCAAGCCAGGAGGATGGATAAAGAAATTTTGGCTTACCTTTGTACAAAGGAATACAATAAAAAAAGAATGAACTGCTGATAAGGCAACAACATGGATCAATACTGAATAAAAGACACCAGAAAGATACATATTATAGATTCCATTTAATTGAGTTTCTAGACTAGACACAATTAATTTACAAAGGTAGAAATCATACCAGTGTTTGCCTGGGCCAAGAATAGATTGAATACAAAGGGGCATAAAGGAACTTTCTGAGGTGATGGAAATGTTTTATAGCTCGATTATGGGGTGGGTTGTTACACACGTGTACACATTTATCAAAATTCATTGAATCCAGACTTAAGATATATGTGTTTTATTGTATGCAAATTATACCTCAATAAGGTTGAGTAAACACTAACAGCAATGAATGAATGAATCACAGGTGTTTGTTATATTGTTCCTTGTAGTTTTCTGTGTTTTTCAAAAGAATGTTTTTTCTCTCAAAAGGTGTCTGAATGAAGAATTCCTAGTCTGCACCCATGCACATCTCCTTTCATTTATATTCTACCTCTCTTCTTGTTGCTTTAAGAAATCACAACCTTAATTAAGGGAAGTTCATACACAACTCATTCTTCATGAAGAATTCTGGACAACTCTCTAAAACATTCATTCCCCTTGATTTTGGATGTATCAGAGTACTTTATCATTTGGGACTCATTCTTTTTTGGTTATATGGTGATTTTTGACTTGCAAAGTTCGTGGATTTATATAGTTATAGGTTTTCTCAGGATATTTGTGTGTGTGTGTGCGTGCGTGTGCATGTGTACGTGTGTGCTTTGCAATAATTTTTTCCCCCTCTTTTCTTTGAGAAAGGATATCTGAAATGTTTAATTAGGTCCTGGCATGAATTTTCAGTAATGCCACACCCAAGGGGAAACGTGGCTGGGATTGACAATTTCCTCATCCAACTAAAATTACAAGACTCAAGTTTTCTTTCATAAAACATGGGAGCTCCCTCCTTTTGCATTCATTATTTTCAGACTCCCAGATAAACTCTGTTTCTTGGTACAAGAGTTCTCAATACCCAGTGAGAAGGCCAAACATTTCTAGATTAATTTGTTAATGAAAGCTAGAAAACCTAAGTCATCTCTTTCATTTTGGGGTAGCTGGTGGTAAGAATAGGAAACTTAGTTGTCCTTTTTACTGCAATATCCCCAGCAACTAGAACCATGTTTAATAAACATAAATTTTAGGGGTGCCTAGGTGGCTCAGTGGGTTGGATCCTCTGCCTTTGGCTCAGGTCATGATCTCAATGTCCTGGGATTGAGCCCCGCCTCAGGCTCTCTGCTCAGTGGGGAGCCTGCTTTCCTCTCTCTCTCTCTGCCTGCCTCTCTGCCTGCTTGTGATCTCTCTCCTCTCTGTCAAATAAGTAAATAAAATCTTTAAAAAAACAAAACATAAATTTTACAGTAAGGAAATTGATGCTCAGGAGGATTGAAATGAGTTATTTAAAATCATACAGTCAGTGATCTAGCAATTCCATTTCTGGGTACATATCCAAAAGAATTGAAAACAGGGTCTTGAAGAGATATTTGTATAGTTAAGTTTATAGTAGCATTATTCATAATAGCCAAAAGTGCCCATCAACCCAAATGTCCATCAACAGATGAATGGGTAAACAAAATGTAGTATATACACACAATACAATACTGTTCAGCCTTAAGAAGGAAAGACATTCTCACACATGCTACAACATGGATGAAACTTGAAGATGTCATGCTAAGTGAAATAAACCAGTCATAAAAGATCAAATACCTCATTATTCTACTTAGATATCTGGAGCTGTCAAACTCAGACAAACAAAAACTGGAATGGTGGTTGCCAGGGGCTGGTGGGAGGGAGGAATGAGGAGTTGTCATTTAATGGGTGTAGGGTTTTAGTTTTGCATGATGGAAAGAGTTCTGAAGATGGATGATGGTTACACAACAATGTGACTGTAATTACTACTATTGAACTGTATACTTAAAATGGCTAAGATGGAAAATATTGTTATGTACATTTTGCCACAATTTAAAAAGGAGTCACACAGCTAGCACACAACTGATTGATAGAACCTAAGCCCAGGTCTCATTTCTTCAAAGTTAAGAAGGCTTTACTTTATAGCCATCTGTCATTTTAGATATTGTGAGGCAGGTTTCTTCACAGCTATCTCAATACGGAGGAAAAACACAAATTTCATCACTTAATACCCTGACTTCAGAGATGGTGGGATAGGCCAGCCACTCACAAAAAGGAGCTCCTTAATTTGCTTGATGTTGCCTGAAATTCCACTCATTTTGGTGATTCTGTCTTGGAAGTACATTGGGATCACCAGGGGAGATTTTTAAAATAATGATGCCTGGATTCCACAACCCAGGTATTCTGATGTAATCAGACTCTAAGATATGGCCTAGACATCAGGATTCTATCTCTATCTATCTATCTATCTATCTATCTATCTATCTATCTATCTATCTATCTATTTTAAAAGATTTTATTTATTTATTTGATAGAGAGAGAGAGAAAGATCACAAGTAGGTAGAGCAGCAGGCAGAGAGAGAGAGGGGGAAGCAGGCTCCCCGCTGAGCAGAGAGCCTGATGCTGGACTCCATCTTAGGACCCTGAGATCATGACCTGAGCTGAAGGCAGAGGCTTAACCCACTGAGCCACCCAGGTGCCCTGACATCAGGATTCTTAAAAGCTCCATGTCTGAATGCAGCCAAGATTGAGGATGACTGTTCCATTATGAGATATGATATACGGGTAAAATAGGGTATCCCTGTGTGGCAGAACTCCCAAATGGTTCTCAGATCCCCAGTACCTGAGTGTGTGTACTCAGTGCTGGAGGAAAGTTTATGGGATCCTTTCTTGACCTTTTGAGAGAGAGGAAGAATTTACATCACATGTGCTTAAAGCAGGGCCCCTGGAGTTAGACTGCCAGGATTGGAATCATTGCCTTAATATCCACTAGCTGTGCAACTTCAGCTAATTCCTCAACCTCTCTGAATTCCCAAAATGGCATGGCATGATTCCTCACTCACAGAATTGTGGAAGGGGTGAGATAATTCCTCTAAAACACAATATCCAGCAAAACTGGAAAACTTAGTTTTACTACTGATTATAAAGAACTTGTATACTTGATGTCTAGTATTCTTTTTAATTTTTTTTCATTTTTTGATGAGACAAGTTTCTTTAACATAACATATAGACCTACTCTGTGTGGCATATAATATCCTCGATTTCTGAAGATCGAAAGAGGAAGGGAAGGTGGAAGGAGGGAGAAAAGGAGAAAAAGAGATAATGGTAAGGGGAAGCACGTGTATGTGTGTGTGTCTGTATGTGTGTGTGTGAAAATGGAGAAAATAGAGCAAAAAAAGAATGATCAGAATACCAAAAGGCATTTATTAAAAGATTAGAATTGGTGAAAATTTCGCAGCTTCTTGAACTTCACACCAGATGGAAACAGAAACTTTAGGAAGAGATCAGAGAGCAAAGATTTAAAGCATCCTCAGAAGGGAGAGGGCTGCCACCCAGGGATGACAAGAACTTTGGCAGAAGAGATGGAGAGAAGAAAGAATGAGCCTTGGAATCAGCCAAGAGGAAAGACTTCAGAGCAAGACTGTGATGGCCAACACTTCAACTATTTAGTTTTTTATGCTGCTACATGCAAAGTTAAACTTGGAGGAAAAGCATGTTTGAGTTTACATTCAGAATCATTTCTGTAGAGGAAAAAGCCCATGTTTGAACTGCGCATAAGAGCTACAAAAAATGGGGGCTGCCTTGTGATGAGTCCCAATTCACTACCACATCTTCCTCCAGACTTGAGGACAGCCTAAACTTCCGAAGTACTAACCATTAGGTGTTGAGCTCTACTCTGGAGGGCTTGCAAGTCTGTTTACCATACTGCCACCCCTTCCCTCCCCCCGCCCCCCATGCTCAAAATTATACCTCCTACAGTGGGGAAGAAAGACTACATTGACCCAGCTTCAGGGAACTTGGAGAGGGAGGCCCCTGCCCAGGGGAATGAGCTCAGACTCTCTCGTCATGGCATAGCTGGAGGCCTGGCAGACATCTGTAAGGGTCACCCTGGATGGATTTCATCCTGCAGAGGGGTGTGTTGTCCATGCACCTCAGGGTGGGTGCTGGGAATGCTCATAACTCATTCCCAATTGTGTTCATTCCATTTGCTGACTAATTCTTTTGAGACTTAGTCAGAGGGTTTGGCTGTTCCTTTCTGTGCATAGAACTGGGCCTCCATTCTCCATGGTTGGGAGAGTTAGCCCTTTTCTCCATCATCTGGCAAGTTTACAAATCTCTGCTCTCAGATTGGTGACCCTTTTGACAAGCCTTCTACTCCCTCAAAGTTCCTCTGTGTCCTTGCTGGAATAGAGTATGCAGTGCATGGAAACTTCTAGGTATTCCTTCATTCTCTTTTCTCTCTGCTCAGCACGCTACCCCATACAAGGTAAGATAGACAGTTTGGGCCCCTTCATTATCACTTTCCACCCACCCATCAACTTGGTGACTCCCAGTGGAGTTAGCTGAGAGAAAAGACAATCTCCAAGGATTTCCCACAAGCCAAGGGTTGGGCCTCCTCCCTGGTGCCATTGGGTCGGCTAGCCTACATTTTTTGATGTTGTATTTTTTTTTTTTTTAATATGACAGTTCAGGCTTGAAAACCAGTACATTTGGAAATATAAACTAGATGAAAACAAGCTATAATGAAAGTGAAAAAAAAAAAGTATCAGTTTACTGCCGATTGAAAATCAGGACCAGATGAGACTGTGGGGCTCTGGGCATTTAATTCACTGGAGGAGGTCACTGCTTGGTGAAAACCAGGCCCAGCCTGTGCTGGCTTCCCTCAGCAATATTGTGTTTATTTGTTTGTGCCCTTCCCTAGTTTGTGGAGGGAAATAATGAGCCAGCTTGTTTGAAGTTTTTCCTGCCTTTCTATATCATGGTGTGTTTCATTTCATTTCATTTCATTTGGAGAGAGGGGGAAGAAAAGGGCATCATTGGCCAACCTGAGAATTCAGTTGATTTTCTAAAATGTGCTGAAGGCCAGAAGAAGAAGTGGTGTCAGTAGGCAGTGAAAGGAGGAAGAGGTGATGTGGCTGCCCTACCCAGGACTATGAAATATGGACCCCATATAGTCACTCTATAGGGTGGAGAAAAGCAAAATGGAGAAGGATCACAGAACAGTACTACTCCCAGTGTAGCCTATGAACCAGCTGCATCAGCATCACCCTGGAGCTTATTAGAAATACAAATTCTCTGTTGTCACATCAGACCTTCTGGATTGGAATGTCTGTGATTCGTTGGCTTGGAGGTTGCACACTGGGATGCCAAAGACCACTTTTAATCAACAGACCTGTTATTTTTGAACTATAGAGTGAATGTTGGCCTGTAGTATATTTTTAAAAATTAAATATGTGGCCAAAATTTATAAATTCTGACATAAAGAAATACAAATTTCTGGCTTGTCATGACAACACCAGTGGTCTGGTACCCCTGGGCTCACACTCTGGTGCGGCACAGTCTGTTGGAACAGAGTAGGGCATGTCCTCTTGGGTTTGTGTGGCCCTCCAGTGTTCTACTTTCTTTTCAGCCTGAGGTCAAATGTCTTCTGTGATTTAGAATTGCTTTAAGGTCTTCAGTGAGTAGTTCGGGAACAGGTATGTGATCCAGCCCATTGGCCAACAAAACACAAGGGAAAATCTGCTGGAGGGCTTCTAGGAAAAGTTTTTCTTTTTTTCCTTTTCTCTGTCTCTCAGGGGATTTCCCTTTTTCCTTTTGATGTTTTCATGTGTGGATGTGACATCTGTACCCCATCTTGGTTCCATCCTGCAAATGAAACCAGACTGGCAGAGTGGAAGCATGAAGAGAAACTGAACTCCTGGGAGCCTTGTTGAACCGTTGAACCCCCTCACCCTGGACCCCGCCCACACATCTACTCTTCCTGTTTGAGATTATGATGCAGTTCCTTATTGTTTATGCCATTCTGTTACTTGTAATCAAAAATGTCCTAATTGATTTAGTGGAAAAGTAATATTTCAGCAGAAAAGTCCATGTGCTTCTTACGTATGCCATCTTTATTGATTCTTTTATCCACCTGGCCTGGGCCTTAACGTCCACCGTTGGACACCAGCATAATAAGTCCTGCTGCCTTTCCTGGGTTGCAGTGTAGTTTACGTGTGGAAGGGCCTTGTGACCCAATGTAAAAGGAGGTAGTAGAACATAGAGTGTGCTTGAGACAGTAAGTAGGCTCTGGTTCTAATGTTGTTACCTTGACATTCTTAGCAAGTATCTTAACCTTGCTGAGCCTCAGTGTTCTCTTCCATGAACTACTATCCTAACTTAATGGGGGGTCATAGTGTAAATTAAATGAGAAGATTATAGTATTATGACTCCATTTTTTTGATGTTTGATTGTGGACAGCTTTTGAGCTTCACCGCTCCTTCTTTTCCTTGTGCCACACATCTGGGAACACTGATAAGAATATCCAGTGCTCCTTCATTTGGAGCTGATGGGAAAGTCAAACCACATAAGCCCCTGTCTTCATCTAGAAACTCTTGCCCTGCTGCACCTCCAACACAAACCAGTTTCAGGCCAGCATGGTGGGGGGGCCTGCCTCCCTATCCCCCAAAGACTCGTGATTAAGTATTAAAATCTTTCCATACCCTCTTGCTGTGTGTGTGTGTAGTATCATCATTCCCAATCTCTGGACCAAATTTTGCATGGGGGGGGGTCCATCCTGTTCCTATGGAGTAGCCACAAACATGATGTATGTAGAGCAGCTCTCATATCCTAAGTGCTCAGGAAATGTTAACCCTGCACACCCATGCAATATATCATCATCATTATCCTCCTCCTCATCTTTATTTATTTATTTATTCCCTCATCATCTTTAAAGGATGTTTTCAAAGTACATGAATGTAGAGAAAATAGCTAAAGAGTGACTCCTTTGTGCTCATCACCCAGCTATAACCGCCGCTGTCTAATACTCTTGTTTACTCTATGTCCCCTTCTTTTTTTTTTTTTTGAGAAAGTTTTAAAGTAAATCCTAGCAAATTTACTTATAAGCACTTCAGTACGTGTCTAATAGATAAGGACTTTTATTATGTTTTTTTTAACATCAGGACAAAACCACTATCAACAAACAAAACTAACATTAATTCTTTAATATCATCAAATGCATAGTATGTGTTATTTTCCTCAGTTGACCAAAAGATGTGTTTTACCATGTCTTCCAATCAGAATCCAAGTAAAGTCCACATAGCACTTAATATTTTTTCTACTAGTTAATTTGTTCATTGTTTTGAGTTAATCATCTTTATCCAGCCTTTAAAAGCCATTAAAATGGAAGCTACCTGAAGGCGTGGACTCTGACAGTTTTGTACACCAGAGTCCACTCAGCACCTAGCTTAGCACACATCATAGATTTTCCAATATCTACTGGAAGAACAAATGAATAAATGAAAAGACAAGTGTGGAAATTGCTCTGTCCACACATCAACTTGCATATATTGACAAACCCCTTTATGGGGTCCACAGTCCACAGGACTCATGACTTGATTTCCCTTTCCTCTTGCTCTAGAAAAGGAAAAGGGGGGCGCCTGAGTGGCTCAGTCGTTAAGCGTCTGCCTTCGGCCCAGGTCAGATCCCAGGGGTCTGGGATCGAGCCCCGCATCGGGCTCCCTGCTCCGCGGGAAGCCTGCTTCTCCCGCTACCATTCCCTCTGCTTGTGCTCCCTCTCTCGCTGTGTTTCTCTCTGTCAAATAAATAAAATCTTTAAAAAAAAAAAAAAA
>CM053610.1:29282566-29319334 GCA_028646535.1 Procyon lotor
CCCTGGGGCAAATAATACATTATATGTTAATAAAAATTAAAAAAAAAAAAAAAGAAAGAAAGAAAACCAAACCACAAAAAAAAAAAAAATAAAAGGGGGAATTAGCTTTATTCCAAGGAATCACCTAGTGAAAGGAGATGTAATTTAGGAAGGAATTAAAAATGGATTTACTTCTTTAATCCTTTATTTTATCAGCATGTGTTACAAGAATTCCAGATTCTCTTGAGATGAACCTCAATTTCATTGACATAGAATTATATAACAGGACTATTTTTCCTAATTGCCACAAATTGTACAGGAGTTACAATTTACAATTCAATCTTTAAATGAATGTTTGCTCTGAAACAGAAGGTAGCTTTAATGGCAATCTGTAGGGACATGAGGAAATGTTCATAAGATCTTCGGTCATATACTCTGGCATCATTCCAGAAATGATAGACTTGCATTTTACTTTTGTAAATTCAAGAAGAAAACCTCACAGAATTCCTCTCATGAAACTGGGTGACTCTTGCAATCTCGTTCTTTTAGGGTCATGCAGAATTGGCATAAATGATCTAAAAGATGCAAATTTGGCCTAAAGGACAAATGGGACCCTTTTAGAGCTTTGTAGTTGCCTTAGGAGCCAGAATTTGACCTATAGTATTAAGGAGGACTGGAAAAAGAAGAGTGAAAAGACAAAAGATAATTTATTTATTTGGGACTCAAGACAAACTTGGAAAAAATCAGTTTCTCCCTCTCAGTTATCAAAGAGATATTGAAATACTAATGACTTATTTAATATAGCATTAAAATGTCTATGCACAAACACACATACATTCAAGATGATAAGTAGCTCTGGGAATTTCTGTACTTTTCCCCATTATTTTCCCCAGATTATGCATGTGGCTCCTGAAAGAAAAATATAAAAGAGGGTCAGGAATACTGAAGTTCCCAAATCACAGAGACTCCTATTTTACATGATCTGAAATATTTTAATGATCACACACATAGATCTGAGAGATCCAGAGGCACACAGCTGTGGCTTTAGAACCCCAGCGATATTTACCATCTGTCTGTTAGCACCGTGAATCTTGGCTGAGAGAGCTGCTTTGCAGATCTGAGAATTCTCTTGTTTCTTCCAGGCACCCTGGGCTGGGCTTTCCAGAGGATTAATGGAACCTACAAGAAATAACTTCTTTCCCCTCCTAAACCTGGGACAAAATGAGGGAAAGTTATTAACTTGAAGTCAGTCGTGGAGCCTTTCATATGCTTTTGTTTGTAACTCTGTGGTAGAGACATTAGTCACTCACCTTCCATGAGGGGCGTCATTTTCAAGTAGATGTTCAAGGAATCCCACGTCCAAATAGGGTCATTGCTCAATTTGGTGGGGGAAAAAAAGACTGTATTTTTGCTGGCTAATAAGGCATTTCTAGATGCTCATTAAGCTGTTAAAAAATGTGAAATGATGACTCACTGTGAACCCCTCCCAACCCCCCTTCCCTGCTCCAATTTGCCTGCGGGTTGAAGGAATGTATACTGACTTGAGTTAAAGAAGAAACTTGTGGTTCCCATTATAGTCTGTAAACATCGATTGCTGAAAGCCTCAAGCGAGCTATCATCTCCTGCCACACACATGCTTTATATACAGTTCGCCTTAGAAAACCGATTGGGAGAGTACCGTGTTTACAACTCCAGAGTAACCCAACTAATGGGGGCTTGTCTGCCTGGGGGTCTCCAGACTGTCACTGTTCACAGCTAAGTGGAGGTCTCCTCTGATGTCTTCTAAGTCAAAGGCATCAGGAGAGAAGCCAAGGCCAACTGACCTTAAAGAAATTTCTTCCTCGTGCTGGTAGTGGCCCTTTGCCACCCCATCATCCACAAAAGTGCTTTTTTGTTGTGGTGGTTGTTTTTTTTGTATTTGTCTTTATCTTTTCATAGACAGAAAAAAATACTCGTTTCAATTCCAAGGCCATTGCAATACTGTCATTTTGGATCCAAGATTAACTTAATTACGTGTGGGGTGGAGGCAGGGTGTGAGCCATCCAGGGAACAATTCTGGTGGTGTGTAATGGGTTTAGAAAGCACCTCAGAGAGAGATTGCAGAGGGTATCCGGAGATTTGCTTGGCCTCCTGACCGAAGCTGATAAGAAGAGTTTAACAGGGGCCAGTTTCTTCTGGAAGAAGGAATCATGGGTGTGGTATGGGGAGAAAAAGTGCAGGATATAATATCAGAGGGTTTGAATTTGCCTAGCTTTAGCATTTAGTAGCTTTATGACCTAAGGCCCTGCTTCTTAAACCCCCTGCCTGGGGGGTTTTGTTAAAATGCAGATTCAGGGGTGGGTGGGGCCTGAGACTACCTCTAGGACAAGCTCCCAGGGATGCCCCTGGCACTCCTATTGTCCCTGCTGTGAGTAGCAGGGAATCCAGCAAGTCTTAGAACCAGCGTCTTAGTTGGCTTCATAATAAAGCAGAGTTTAGAATGATGCTAACCTTCCAGGATTATTACCAGACTCATCACTGGGAGCAGCACTGAGAAGGCAAGGATTACATGTTGGCTTTGGGGGCCTGGAATGTTAGTGATAGAAGGAAGCTGAGGAAGGACCTAGTTTTAAGCCCCATGTTACAGATGGAGGAAAGGAGGCACATGTAAGGTAATCATTTTTCTTGGGCTCAGTAAGTCACTACACCAGCGTTTTCTCTTCACGTCTAAATGGAGGTCCAGTGGATAGAGGTGTCTGATTTGTATTTAGGGTGGGTGTGGCTTACATCTCTGACATCATCGGACTGACCTATGATTTGATATAAAATGAGTCATTGTTGCAAATAATTCACTTCCCACTTCTCCCTTTTCTTCTTCTTCTTCTTCTTATTTTTAATAAACTAAGGAGGTCCCATTACAAGCCATGCTAATATCTTTTATTTCAAGCAGAAGGGAGGAAGGAGTCTGATTTCATTCATGTTGAGCCAAAGGGTTTGCTTTTCCCTGATGTCCAACCTCTCACCCCTCCTAATTCCTTGCTCTAACTCACTCTCTCCTCAGCTCTTAAGAATGCTAGGCAGGCGTAGTTGTCATCTTTAATCAAGTAGCATGATCAGTAAATACTATAAAATTATACCTTTCTGCTCTTTCTGCACTGCAGTGGTGGGGAAGTCGCTAATGATGTAATGAAAAAGCTAATTAAAAACTAATAAATCTCACAGTCTTTGAGTTTGGCAACAGGCTAACAAAGGCTTGATTCCATAGCTTGCTTACTAATAACTAAATGGTCCTTATTAGGAAGTAAATCTCGTTGTTTGCTTCTCTTTATTGAGACTGGTAACACAGGGTTGTTGAGAGACCCTCCACCTGGCTTGGCTTTGGAGAGGGCAATGCTTACTAGGTTACCCAGCTTTTAGAATGTTATGTTTGCCATTGCTCCTCTTGTCAGCTGTCTGACCAGTGGTCTGTTAATATGATGTTAATGATGTTAGAGTTTTCACCCCAGGTGTGTTTGCAGAACTCAGCACACAGAAACTGTTTATTCTCTAACCTAAGGCTACAGTGGTCATGTTGGCCTAACTCCTCCAAATATGAGGAGGACCAGGAGATAGCAGAAGCCTGGCTCCATGAATCCAAATATGTCTGCTAAGCAGAGGGAAGGCTCAAATTCTGGGAAAAGTGGGTTAGTGACCTCATCTCAGTTTACAAAGGATAGTCCATAAGCAATAAGTGAAGGGAAGCAGGGAAGCAGTGTGTTCTTCAAGAAGCACCAGGAAAGAGGTCGCAGAGGGAGACCTATGGGTTTAGGGCAAGTCATAGGATGAAGTGAGGAAGCTAGCTGGGTGTAGCAGGACCTCAAACCTGCATGTGAATGGTAATGCCCTCACTTCCTGATTCCTGCTTCAAGATGGCAATTACTGACTTTCCTTGGACTACAACCTCGCCTGAACACCATACAGATTTTAAAATATCATCCCTTTCCTCAGGGGTCTGAGGACTTCTAGTCTCTGAATGTGCTATGCACGTGACTGCTGGTAAGTGATGAAAATTGAGTGAGTATGTAAGTCTGATGGTAGAGTCTCCATTGCTTTGTGGTAGTAGTGGTTAGCAACGAGTAAGATAGATGCAGTAGACTATTTCCCCACCCTGTGAATCTGGTCTGGCCTTTTGAATTGTTTTGACCAATTTACAGTGAAAGCAGTAGTGATATTTCTTATTTTTTATTTTAATTTTTTTTTAAGTAGGCTCCATACCCAGGGTGGAGCCCAACATGGAGCTTGAACTCACGACCCCAAGATCAACACCTGAGCAGAAATCAAGAATTGGATGCTCAACTGACTGAGCCACCCAGGTGCCCCAAAAGTAATAGCAGTATTTCTAAGCCAAGGACTCAAGAAGCTTTGCTTATTTCTACTTGTTCTCTGGATTTCTGTGAATATCAAGTGAACAACAAAGCTTAGCTTGCCTGCTGGAGGATAAAACATGGAGGAGAGTAATTCCAGAAAAGTACATCATAGACTCGTGGTCTATGGTTATAGACCATAGTTCCCAATGATCTACCAGGTAATAGGGTGGAAACATGAATAAGCCTAGCCAATATCGGTCCTGCCAGAGCACAGGGACCCATATATGTGTGAACGAAAGGAATGCTTAGAGTTTTGTTGTTGTTATTAATGAAAAATATCAAACATAAGATAAGTTGACTTTTTAGTGAACAGCCACATATCTACCACCTGGTATTTTGCTATATTTGTTTTATCACCTCTCCATCCATCTACCCATTCCTCTATTCATCCATCAATCCATATCCATATCCTTTCATAATGATTACTTTTTTTAGCCACTGAATTTTGATATGGTTTGTTATGCAGGCATTATTTGTGGTAGTAGGTAGTAGGTAACTGATACAGTAGACATTGTGTAAAATGAAGGCTTAATTAGAAGAGTAAGCAGGGGATTTCAGAAAAACGGCTGATTTAGAGTTCTTCCCATGTCAGTTTTTTCTTACTCAAGGGGACTGGTGAGATCCACTCTTCTAGGAAGATGCTTATTGACCAGAAATTGTGGAATGGCTCAGAGTACATCATCAAGCAGGGCACCATGGTCAGATTATATCACTTTCCTATATTCTGTGTCTCCCTGGCTGTTAGAAATGCTCAAAACTTTTTAACTGAAGAGTGAGTATTTAGAAAACAGCTTGCCATGGGGGGAGGACAAAGAATGTCCCTATATATGCAGACATTTCCATGTTTTCCAAGTGCTTTTCATACAAATGTATGTTGATTTTGACATTAACCTCACGGAAAAGCATCTTGAAGATTTGGAAACCAAAGCTTGGAGAGACTTTTGATTTGCCCAGTGTCACTCAGTTTAAAGGTGACCTAAGACTCAAACCCAGGCCTTTGCATTGTAAATTTCAATGCTCTTTCTACCGCAGATCAACTATCTTTTGTTATTAAAAAAACTAGAAGGATAGCTACTGACATTAGGAATAAGAGAAGTAGGAAAAGAGGAGAGGAGCATTGGGAATACATGACTGATTTATTCTGAACT
Source organism: Procyon lotor (assembly GCA_028646535.1). Classification (NCBI taxonomy): domain Eukaryota; kingdom Metazoa; phylum Chordata; class Mammalia; order Carnivora; family Procyonidae; genus Procyon; species Procyon lotor. The sequence goes on from CM053610.1 coordinate 29,288,079, forward strand.
GGATTCTATCAGAAATATTTATCACACTTCCAAATATCTGGTGCTATGTTAGACACACAACATGGCACCAAGTCAGGCAAGACTGCCCTCCCTGAGAAGCTTGCAAGTTGGCATACTGGGCACAGAGCAAATGTTTCTGGTATTGGAATCATAGACCCATGTCCCACCTCAGTTTAGCGCACATGTGGGAGGCAGTTCCACAAACTAAAGACTCAACCTCTGCTGTCAGCAGCTCACTTCAAGAGTGGGTTTCATGGCTTTCTCTGCTCTGTCCCAGAGCCTTTTGCCAAACTCTTGGAGCTTGAACTTGTTTGGCTTGTAAGCACCACTCTGAAGAGCTGGGGAACCAATATCACTGGGGCAACATTCTACTGGTGGGATCAGGATCTGGTGGATAAATGCTCCAGCTTCCCTCCTCGCAGTTGGACCAGATACTTATATCCTTGTCTCAGGCTCTGCTGCTTTTCCCAAGCTTAGACAGAAAGATAAAACATGCTCACACAGAAAATAATAAATAATGTAGTGATATAATACTAGAAGACAGTATGACAGAGAATATACTATATATAAAGACAGACAGAGATAGAAAAACAGAGAAAGGCAGAAAGAGAGGCAGACAGACGGAGGATAGATAATATAGAAAACAAGAAGAAATCTCTGAAAACTGGAATCACTGGAGTCAAGGCTTAAAGTTAGAATATGATTTCAATACATTGTTAAATGGAATCTTGGGCATGGGAATCTGTGGGTGGGAATTTTTCTGGGATTCTTAGCAAACCTCTGTTTTTCTTTGCTTTAGTAAATGTCAGCCATTAACAGTGCTTGAATATCCAGTGGAAACTTTAATCACCAAGTGCCCACCATGAAATAGCAACTTGTTGACTGCTAATGCTATTTGAAACCCAAGTTGTCTCCATTTTTTTTTTCTATCTTTGGCTGTGGCATAATTTTATTAAGGTTGAACCTTTGTATGTTAGGGATGATCATATAGTTCCATTCCCTAGTAGGATATTTATGAGCATATTCAATGCCAAAATTGCTTATCTAAAGTCCTATGGACAAATAGGATGGGAAAGCCAAAGTTGGTTTGCAATTGAACTTGTCAGTCAATGAGAAGTGCAAATGCCATGTGGTTGACTTTTAAATCGAGACCAGATGGCAAGCAGTATTTGGTGGGTCTTGGTTATACTCCAGATGTCTAATACTCAGAGGTCTGACAAAAAGCGGGGATATTTTTGCCACAGTGAAGTTCTGGCCTTGGTAGCCAGTTGCCTTGATTTCCATCACAGAGAGTCATTTTTGAAGCATGACTTCTAGAAGATGCAGGTGAGGAATGCCTAGAGAGAGAAGGTAGTCCTCTCAGGTCAGCATCAGGCTAGAGAAAGAGCAAAGTACCTGATCTCATTTTAAGCAGACAGTTTTATTTTCTAGGACTAATCTCTCTCTAGCTGTTTATCAGCTCACTGCCTGAAAGGCCAAAGAGTATCAGAGGGGAAGCAAGAAGAAGGAAATTCAAAGAGGAAAGAAACTATCTGCACATCATGGAGAATAAAAAGAAAATGTAACCCTTTAATACTAGGTGCCCATAGGCAGATGACAGGAGCTGAAGTAAAAGCCCCCCTCCAAAGTTACCACAGCTGCACAACTGTCTGTTGAAAACATTTTCAAAGCTCCAAACATTAACTATTTTGTTCTTTTCACAGTTTATAACCTTTTCCCTTTTTTGCTCGACTGTGTTCTAATGACATTTTTTTTCCCTGTTAAAGAGGATCAGTTTATGAGGACAGGATGTTTGTATTAAATATTAAATCACCAAGGCTTCCTTCAGCCAAAGGTCCCAGCTTGGCTTCAGTTTTGACTGAGATAGACAAACCTACATTCCTACAGAACTACAGAGAGTACAAAGAGTTTGTCAAATCTTGATAGTGTAACCCGGCATGGGGCCAAGAACAGAATAATTGGTTAATGTCTGCATAGTTCTTTGAAGATAGAAAATACTGTGTAAATTCTAAGTAGTATTGAGAGCTGAGCCAGCCCTGGAGGGCCTGATTCTAGGGGTCAGTACGTTAGACTCTTCTTCAAATTGACTTTCGAGGAGCAAAGTCATTGACTCATATGGATGACCTTGATTCTTTGTGGAAGTCATGTGGGTTTTAGAAATTAGCCTTCAGTACTGGGATGCCTATTCTCAAGCCTTCTTTTTGGAGGTTTAGTTATGGGATTAGTTGTGTCATCTTTGACTTTCAGAGGCTCTGCAATGTCCTAGAAGCTGTCCTTCATTTCTTGTGAAAATATTCTGGGTTTAGGAGGTGGACATTGGGAAATTGGGCAACTGTATCTTAATAGGATCTGCCACCATCTACAGGATGTCAATGCAGAGTCACGGCAATGAAGGAAATACGGTGAAATAAATCTTGGGTGTGTTCATTCTTCCTCTCAGAGAGTCATGAAACAAGTCACTACGTTGTATCCATTATGGTTTTTCAAGAAAATCAAACCCGCACAAGATGGTTTAATAGAATTTAATACAGGAACTGAACTAGAGAGGTGTTGGAAGAACTGAAAACTGGGGGAGGTGAGGCAGTCAAAAGATGAACAATGCAGGAAGACACTACCCTGCCCAGGGCTGGAGGACAGAGCAGAGGCAGTAGTAGCAGAGCTCAGATGTTGCTTATGGGGATCCGGGTCCTAAGAGGATAGCCCCCCCCAGGTAGGAGATGAAGTCATGGAGGAATTGCAACCTCCATCTGAGAAACCACTCAAAGGAGAGGAAGAGAGGCGCCTGGGTGGCTCAGTCAGTTAAGCATCTGACTTGTGATTTTGGCTCAGGTTGTGAACTCATGGGTGGTGAGATCTAAGCCCACCTTGGGCTCTGTGTTCAGCACAGTCTGCTTATGTTTCTCCCTCCCCCTCCCCCTGCTCCTCCCCACCACACAGGCTTTCTCTCTCTCTAAAGCAAACAAATAAATCTTTAAAAAAGAAAGAAGAGGATAAATATCTAGCTTCTTCCTCTCTTTTGCCCTAGCCTCCAAAACAGTACTTCCCATTGTCCCATCTTAGTTAGAAACCAAATAGTCAAGGGAATCTGGGGTATTTACCCTGTACCAACCAATCCTGTATACCAAAGAGAGCAGGTTAAGAGTAAAGGATAGATCCAAGTTTCAAGAAGCAAGTGGACAGGCACACAGATGAAAGGCACAGAGAAGTCCTGCAGTGATGAGGTCTATCATTGTCTCACCCAGAGTGAGGCACAGTTTCTTTTTTCTTTTCTTTTGATTTCTTCCCTTCCCTTCCCTCCCTTCCCTTCCCTTCCCTTCCCTTTCCTTCCCTTCCCTTCCCTTCCCTTCCCTTCCCTTTTTCATTCTTTCTTTTTACTTCTGTTTATCCTATATGGCCCTCTTGTATGGAGTTTCAAATTGCTAACCAATGAACTCTAACTTTTTACTGAAACAGCTTGTTGATTTTATACTGAGGCTAATCAGAGCTATAGAAGCAAAAGTAATTAGAGGCAAAGACTTGTGGCTTCTCTAAGTGGTTTTATTTCTCCTCCCTTCTTCACTGACATTATGAAAGCGGAGGCAAGCATGGAGATTTGGGGAGTCTGGTTAGTGCTGAACAGTGTGATGCTGGCAGAGGGAAAGTCTCCTCCAGGAAGAGGACAGGACACATTGTAACCAAGACATATTGGCATATGGATGGATAAGAAGCACTTGCCTCAGGGGACTCTGAGGTTGACTTGTCAATGGAGCCTTAATTTTTGCAAATGGGTATGATTGTTATGTGGGAAATTTGCAGCCAAGAGCTTGGATTATAGGTCTCAAGTGTCAAACCTTCCATTTTGTGTAGGAGTTCTGTCACTCCAAGTGCCCTGTAGGGCCATCTACTCATCTTCTCTGTACTATGAGTCTTCTTCCTCAATGCCTGGTCTTTGCTAGTACTGTGACCATTTCCTTAGAGCCACTTCAACCTTCAGCCATGTCTGTGGTACCAGAAGTGAACATACATTCATTAATGCATGTATACATACATACATACATATATATATGAATGTACACACCTTTGTGAATCTTTTGTATACTGTGTATGTTTGCAAATGTGTATTTGTCTGGGTGCACTTATTTCTACTTTTGTGCTAGAAGTGGTATTAATAAAAAGTGCAGTGTGGGTACTTAAAGGAAGAATTCATCTCACCTGCCACACATCCCTCAGCATTTGGTCTGCTGCCCTAGGCTAAGCCTGGAAATCAGGCATTGAGAGTGGCTTTGGGGTATTGTGCCAAGGTTGCTTTAAGAGCAAAAGAAGAGACCTTTCCAAAAGTGGCACCAAGGATTAGCCCTGTCTTGGCTTTAGGCTATCCAACCTCTGATCTCAAATTTGGAAGATGTGCTCGAGAGAGGTACATCAGGTAGAAGAGCCTGGTATCCATTTCCCGGGCTATTGCCATCCAAGGTTGGTCAGTGTCATGGGAACTCTACTGTGTATCTGTCACCACATCCCAAAAGAAGTTCCTTTTCATCTCTTAGCTCTTCCTTGCTCCAAAATGCACACATTCAATAAGATCAGTCTCCATAAGCGTAATGCTAGAGGTTTCACCAGTGTTAATAAGCAATATGGGTAATTTAGTCCCTCACAAAGAAATACTTGGTAATTTTCAGAAAAGGGTGTGGCTTTGTACTTCTCTGAAGATCACTTTTTTTTTTTTTAAAGAGAATGAGTGAGTGGAGAGGGGTGTCTTAGGGGCAGATGGGCAGAGGGAGAGAGAGAATCTAAAGTAGACCCACACCAAGTGCAAAGCCCATGACTCTGAAATCATGAACTGAGCCAAAATCATGAGTCATATGCTTAACTGACTGAGTCAGCCAGGCACCCCTCTGAAGATCACTTTTACTATTTTCCTTCTTTTGGTCTGGACAAATGTTTACTACTTGAATCGGCAGCTTGAATCAAGGATTTGTCTTGCTGCCTAAAGTCTATTATCTTTGTAGTCTGTATCTTCAGCTTTTTCTTTTTTTTTTAAATTAACCACAGTTTCCTTCTTTCCTGGCTTTGGCTAGATTCCTCCTTCAGTAACTCTTTTCTGCTTCTCCTCAGTCAGTGTGACCAAGAACACTTTCTCACAAATCAGTAAGACTATCCAGCCTCTTTTGGAAATGCTATCGGTTTATCTTAAACTTCACAGAGATCAGTGAGCAGGTTTGCATTCAATGGTCATTACTTTACTACAAGTAACTCAGATAGGTAATCTCTAAAACTTCCTTCTAGTCTCAAGCTTTAGAAATCAACTCAATCTTATGAAATGAAATATATTAGAAGGTGTCAGGGGATGGAAAGGAAAACCAGGCATGTGATTTTATGTAATTGAAGAAATTACCTGTCTTCTATCACCTCAGTGAAAACCAAATGAAACCTCTTTGGAGGTCATTCATAAATGAAATTTCTCCACAACAGTTTGGAATGTTGCATCTTTTGTGTGCTACTTTACTCTTCTTGATTCTAGCAGGGATGGTCAGTGGAAGTACCAAAAACCACGAAAGAGACTATGCTTACAATATTACCAGCCTGACTGGAAACAGGAAATACCAGGAATCTTATAATAAATGTGGAGACTTCCAGCCTAATTTCACAGTCTCAGAAGTTTGAATAGAGGTTAGAGTAGGCTGCAAATCTTGGGTGTACATTTCAACAAGATTTCCGGTCTCATGGTGACCTGCCCTGTGTCAAAGAAATACAGTTAAATTCAGTCTTGGTTATCTAAATTCTGGGATGGACAAGTCCTAGTACCCTTTCACTTTTTGAATGGACCATGAATAGAAAGGCCTTGGCTGTGTTGGGTACTGGGAAGGAGCTTGTATCACCTTGATAATCTCTAAAAACTGTTAAGAAACTATTTGTTGTGGCTCAGAGAAAACCCTATTAGGAAAAAAGGGATGAATCTAGACTGTTATTACTCACAGTAATGGTATTGGCATCCTGGGGACTTGGTAGAAATGCAGAATCTTGGGCCTTACTGAACCCAGAACCTGTGTTTTTATAAGATAATTCAGGGACTTGTGTGCAGAGTAAAGTGTGACACATTGCTCTGGAAGACTCCTGAGAGTTTTTTGAAAGTTCAGTGATTTCTGCTTGGCATGAGAATGATAAATAGTTTTTATAGGGAGTTTTATAATACTACCTATTTAGTGTAGGTAGTAGTATAGTTTCTGTATAATCTAAAGGCTCCCATGAGGCTTTTCTCCAATTAATTCTCCAAAATTCTTTTACATTGTAAGGGTTTGAGTATGTATATGTATGTGTGTACGTGTGTGTGTATGCACGCACATGCATCTCCCCTACTATAACAGATTATAATAAATTCAATGGCTTAAAACAACTCAAATTTATTATTCACAGTTTCCATATCAGAAGTCTAGACATAAATTAGCTGGACCCTCTGGTCAAGATCCTAACAGGCTAAAATGAAGGTATCATCTGGGACTGGTATCTCATCTCAAACCCAAGCTCCTCTTCAAAGCTCAGTGATTGTCAATGGCTTCTTTCTTGTGGGTATAGGACTTAAGTCTATGTTTCTTGCTATGTCATGGCCATAGACTGCTCTCAATGCCTAGATGCTGCTCTCAGGTCTCTGACATATGGCCCTCTGCTTTCACAGAATGGCTGTTTGCTTCTAGGCCAGCAGAAAAACACCTGTTGCTGTTTCTTATCTCATTTGTGGGCTCACCTGATTAGGTCAGGCCCACCTGAAATAATCTCCCTTTTTCCACTGGATATTTTTTCCTGTTTTGTCAAAGATTATTTGACCATGGAGTTGCGGGTCCATATCTGGGTTCTCTATTCTGTTCCACTGGTCTATGTGTCTGTTTTTGTGCCAGTACCATGCTGTCTTGGTGATCACAGCTTTGTAGTAAAGCTTGAAATCTGGCAATGTGATGCCCCCAGCTTGGTTTTCCTTTTTCAGCATTTGCTTAGCAATTCTCTCCCTTTTGATTGAATAGAGGTTAGACTAGGCTAACCTATCAACTGATAGGTTTCCTAATTATAATATGCAAATATCTCTTTTGCTATGTAATATAACATATAGTGGAAATGATATATCATTAGATTCCCAGGTTTTGCCTGCAGTCAAGGGGAAGGAATTATACAGAGCATGTATACCAAGGAATACTGGGTGCCATGTTAGAAATCTACCTGTCATTATAAACACATATACACATACATTATCTGAAATTCATATATGTTTAAATTATAGGACTATAGATCAAAACTCTTAGGAATAAAGTCTTGTTTCCCAAACTACATTGCTTCACTTAACACTTTTTTAAACATAACTCTGAAAAAAAAAATACTGTTGTTTACATACATTTTTCTTTAAGTCACTTACTTTTTAAACTTAAAATTGGGAGCACCCAGGTGGTTCAGTCAGTTAAGCATCTGACTCTTGGTCCTGATCTCAAGGTTGTGAGATTGAGCCTGGTCTTTACTTGAGTTTCTCTCTCCCTTTTTTCCTCCCTTTGCCCTTCCCCACTGTTCTCTCTCTCCCCCTCTAATATAAATAAATAAATCTTTTTTAAAAAAATAGCAGTGTCCACAACAGCCAAAATATGGAAAGAGCCCATATTTCCATCAACAGATGAATGGACAAAATGGAATAATACTCAGCCATAAAAAAGAATGAAATCTTGCCATTTGCAACCACATGGATGGAACTAGAGGGTATTATGCTTAGTGAAATATGTCAGTCAGAGATAGAAAAATATCTTTTGATTTCAGTCATATGTAGAATTTAAGAAACAAAACTGATGAATATAGGGGAAGGGAAGGAAAAGTAAAATAAGATGGAAACAGGGAGGGAGACAAACCATCAAAGACTCTTAACTATAGGAAACAAACTGAGGGATGCTTGAAGGGAGATAGCTTGGGGGATGGGGTAACTGGGTGATGGATATTAAGGAGGGCACGTGAGGTAATGAGCACTGGGTGTTATATGCAACTGATGAATCTCTAAATTCTACCTCTGAAACTAATGATACACTATATGTTAATTAAATTGAATTTAAATTAAAAAATTTAAAAATAAATAAACTTAAAATTGTGTGAAAAGACTTTTACTATCATTAACATAAATTGAAGATCATTATTATCAAGAAATAATAGTTGGCACAAAATAAAAATTCAAAGGAAATAAAACATTAAATTAAATCTACTAACAGTTGCTTAAACATAAAGTTTATATCTGATGCTTGCTTTTTTTTGTTAAAAGGAGAGTGTAGCCAGTGTTTAAAGAAGGATTAAGATGTTCTGACTCCAAACCAAGTCTTTCTCTGTGATATAATCAACTGTTGAAATGAGTGTAAAACAATCCCTTTCTGACTGTGTGATTCAATGTTCTTGATGCTGTGTGAATGCCACCTAATTAAGATGAGTACCACACTTTGGGATCCACTGGGTTTCCTGAAGGTCTTTATTGAAAATGTCTTTTGTTCCAAGTTGGACTGCATGTAAGCTTTATGTCTAATCTTACATTGTCAAACCTTTGTTCCCTCCTATACAAAATGTTCATGTTATTATATCAAATATTCTGACAGTGCCAGTAATCATTTCTGTAAAGTCTTCTAGCTCTAGGATCTACGATTTTATCCAATTAGTGATATTAGACATTTATTTATTAGGCTGACTGTCTTGCCACCTAGCAAGGAGTAATATCTCTTGAAGGATTAGGATGTAGAAAGATATAAATTGGAAATTTAAGAACTGTGCCCATCTGAAATATGGACTGTGACTCAAGGAAGACGAGCCTGTGTCAGGGACATATGGGAGCCATGGATATTCATGGAAGCTTCTGGTGCTGGTAGTGGATCAGCCATAAACTAGGAAGAGATGACTATCAAAGGTTTAGGAGGTATCAGAGACAAACCTTTTACTTCACCTTTGCTTAAGGCAGAACTTGACATTTCACAGCATACTGGATGTCTTCCATTTGCCTCTTAGATCCATTGTCATATTACCCACCTTACTCTGACCCCTGTGGATCTCCTCTGACTTCTAGTTGGTTTGGAAATGGGAGGACTGGAGGATAAAGATGGGATATTTTTTCTCCTGGCTTCCTCCCTGTCCTCTAACCACAGATTTGTTGATCCTGCTGTGGAAGGCAGTGGCCCTTGTCAGGCAGCCCTCTCCTTTAGAAATCCTTCAGCATTCCAGTAACTGCCTCCAATTCTTGCCCTTTCTGGTTTAGGAGCCAAAAACAGATTCCCTCTTGCCATTTCTTGTTGGTCTTCTAAACATCGCCCACTTATTGTAAACAGTCCCTTCCTTAAACTCTCCTCAGTTTGTGTATGCCATCTTTTCCCTTCCAGGATCCACTGATATGCACACCATCAGTAAATTTAACTAATATGTGTTTTGGAATATTCGACGCCCATAAGGAGATGGTTTCCTGCTAAGACTTATTTTTTCCACCTTGTATTGTGAAGTTGAATGTGTACAGTGCTCTTAAAGGCTGTTCACATACGGTAACCTCATCTGAGTCCTCCCTCCATACCACAGACCTGTGCTATATTTGAAAAGGTACTTGGAAATGATAATTTATTATATTTTCTCATTTTAAGAAAAACTATCTCCTGAGAGTGTAAGCAATAGTTTTCTCTGTAAAAATACAGTGAAGTCTGATCTATTTTTAATCTCAAAATGACAGAAATGCTTTTGAACTTGGGAATACGGTGCAATGATTTTTTCCTTTTATTATTAGAAATACTTGACTTGAAATGGGACACTTAGACCCATTGAACCTTCTCAATTTTGTCTATGAAAAGGATCAAAGTAGTGGGTATGGGCCCAAGACAGGACACTGAGTATCTCATAAAGGAAAGAGAAAGGAGACTGGATACTAATTATCCTAGAATTCAATGGTTTCAATTTCAAACAGGGTAGGGACTGAAAAAATTTTTAACTGAGCAATTATCATATTCCAACAAAGGATTAGATAGGATGAACCTGAATTTGAAGACAAAAAGACATGGCTATTTCTTTAAAAGTAATAACACTTAGCTAGTCATGTATTATCCGAGTACATCTTTATTATGAGGGAAGAGCTCACTCTGTTTCTGGAGATTCAAATTTTCTTCAGCCAGGGTAAGCTTAAAGACTGTCAACAGGGACATTTCAATGAGAAAATTCAATGACAGTTGTTCTCTGTGTATGTAGCTAGGTGAAATAGTGTGAACAGATGATCATAAGCTCCTTTGTATAGAAATACAAAACAGTCTAGGCTTGTATCAATAGCTTCCTGTTGAAAGATTTGTCTTCCTAATCAGAACAATGAGTATTTTTCAATTATTGAGTGTAAAATTTGAGTGAATATGGTGATGACCGATGCTATGGGAAATGATTGCAGGTGATTCCTAGCCAACCCAATTAATAGCACATTTTGTAGCAGTTTTCCCTTTCAATAATCCCTCAGGCCTTTACATTATATTAAGGAGTCAGTCTAAGTTTGTTGATACCGTATTTCATTGGTTAATAATAATATTCTTATTCATAAGAGATAGATAGATAGATAGATAGATAGATATTAATATTATATTATTCCCAAGAGTATAAGGGCACCTGGGTGGCTCAGCTGGTTAAGCATCTGCCTTCGGCCAGGTCATGATCTCAGGGTCCTGGGATTGAGCCCCACTCTGGGCTACCCACTCAGTGGGGAGTCTGCGTTTCTCTCTCCCCCTGCCCCTCTCCCCTGCTTGTGTGCACTCTCTCTCTCACCTTCAAATAACTAAATAAATAATCTTTTTTTAAATAAATAATCTTAAGAAAAAAGAATAGACTGGAACTAACTTAAATATCCTATGGAAGGAAGATGGTTAAATTATTGTGTATTCATATAATGGATGTTCATGCAGTGCTTAAAAACACAATATAATGGTATGGGGAAATGCACAGGACAAAATGTTGGCATCAAAAACAGGATACAAAAACAAATATATTAAAAATAAAATAAGCAATTTTAAAGTGCTTTATAAGTTATATGGGTGAGATACTACTGCTAAAACACAAACAATGATAACAAGTGTTATTTCCCATTATAATTTATAAAGCAGATTCCCCTATGTTTTCCCATTTAATTTGCTCATTGAAACTTTGTAAGGTGCCTCATGTGCTACCAGGAATTGACCCTCAACCTTAGAGATTTGCTGAATGTTTATGATAGCTACTGTCAGATATCTCTTCATAGTGATGTATGAGTTCATGTCCAGGTCTGTGGGAAGGAAGCACCTGCAGGGCCAGTTGTCAGAATACCTTGTTTCTCATTCTAGCTCTGGCCCTGAGGTGCTCGGCCACTGGTCACCTTTAGTTGGAGACAAGTCATTTTGAGTCTGTGGTAAATTGGACCAGAAAAAGATGTGAAATACACCATAAGTTTATAGAAAAGTGAATCTGACACCATTCAACTTAGAAATCTAGAAACTCCATCCCTTAGTTCAAAAGTCTGGACTGCTTTGCAACTCCCCTTCTGCTTCAACTCTCATATCCATCTGCTGGGTCGCTACTGGTGGTCTCTTCTCCTGTCTCTCATGTCTGTGTTCTCTTTCCCCTTGCTACCACTTTAGGACAGATCTTCATCAACTCACACAGGGAAACTGACAATTCACTTTACCCCCTTTAGACTACTGAAGATATTCATCATCTTTGGACTCTCTTCTCAGCAATTTATTTGCTTTTCCTGCTTGATTTTTTCTTGGTAGTAGTTTATCAAATCTCAAGGACTATGACTGGTATTTTCAAGGCCACTGCCCCTCGTCACCATAGTATTAGCTCATCACCCCTACTCACTCCATTTGCATGGGGCCCCTCACTTTGTTACCCTAATGGTTATCCTATGTATTCCCCCACCTCTGGTTTTCTCTCATCTAGAAAATTTTCTCCTCTCTCTGCCACAACTCCCATCATATGCATTCTTCAAGATCTATAGAAGCATCAAAAACTCCAGTGTCTCCCAGTGCCTATAACCTTGAGCAAATAAACTACTGTTCTATAATAGATCATCTTATTTGTGCTTATTTAGTTTAACCAGAAACAAGTTGTTTTTCTTCTCTGGGTCAAGATCCCTTATTTGCCACAAATAGATAATAACACTTCCTGTTGTATCTATCACACTGTTGCATTGAGGATCAAATGCTGAACATGTGATAGAATGTCCTTTGCAAAGTTAAAGCACTAGATGTTTCAATCCTCAGTGTGGGTTCATAGCACAAAAGCTTGCAGACCAGTAGTCGAGGACTTTGCCAAAGCCCCAGCAGATTCCCGTGGATCATTTTTGGTGGTTTTATGTGCCATCCCTGGATATTGTGTGCTTTGATTTTGGACCTTGATCTTCAGAGTCTTGCCCTCTTTCATCTCTCAATGCAACCCATACCCCATAATGTGGGGAAGGGAGGTTGAAAGTTCAGCTCCTTTCCCTGATCTATGCTCAAGTTCCCCACAGGATCAGGCTGAGACCATATGTCACCTGACATCACACTCCTTGGTGTGTCCTCTTTGTTGCCTGTCTCTCTCATTCACTGAGCAGTTTCTCTTTGAACTTTAAGAACTTTCTTAATAAATCACTTATAAATACCCCCTCCTCAGATCTGCTCAGGAGATCGCAACCTAAGACACCAGTCTTCAAAACTTGTTCCAAGATGTGATTTCCAAAGAAAAAATTCGTTGACTCATTCATTCAGGCAAATATTTATATTCACATACTTATGAAGTATATATTTACATGGCAGGTACTATCCTAGGCATTGAGCCTCAAATGAATGGTGGAAGTCTCTCCCTTTGTGGATATAGGCAAACAATGAAAAAGCAACAGAGTCAGAGTTTGAATAGAGTATCTTGTCTCTGAATCTAGTGTTCTTTGCTTTCTGCTTTCTATCCATGGAGGCAAGATGCTTTTGTATACTTCTCTGATGAATTTTTAAGGTGTAGGTCATTTGTTGATTGTAAGGATGTTACAAAGTCATGTTAAAGTAAAATAATATTGGTTTTTATGTCTCTTAAACAAAGACGCATTAAAAAAAAAAAGTATACGTTTAGTTTGCTTTTCAGCCGTGCTTCAGTTTTCTGGGAGAAACATAGTGGTTTCATCAATCAAAACTGCATTTAATCCCTGAGTTGATTTAGAAGTTAGACAAAGGTTTTAGAAGAGCCAAGGTTGGCCTTCTAGCAGCCAGAAGTTCCATTCTACTGATGGCTGAGGCCTTAGACAATGGCAAAAACCTATCCATGGACGTTGTGATAAACCCTTGACATCAAAGACGATATCCTGGGAAGGGTAAGGCAGTCTAGCAAGAGGTGTAAGCCATATCTTTTAAAATTTGATCTACTAATCCCTAAGCCAGATATTATATTTTCTGGTATTTTGAAGTCCAAGGGCAGGGTAGACCTGCAGATGGAATTCTAAGGCGTTTTCCCATGATGTCAGCTTTGTCACTGTGATTGCTTCTTCAGTAAGACAGGCAGACGGTTTGGTCACCTATGGGGCCACCAGTGGGGGATTGAGTGTCTTCTTGCCCAATTAATCCAGGTTTTTAGTTTCTTGAGGCATAGTCAGAAAAGTAGTTCAGTGTTTGGAAAAGTATAGGAAAAGCACAGGGGAAACATCAAGATCTCTACATTGATCTTAAAACGCTCGAGCTTAGTGTAATTTATATTTACCCTGACCAATTCAGCACTCCTCTGGGATGGATCACTTAATTAGAAAGAATTAAAAAAAAGCTGCTGTTTGATGTTATGTGTCTTAATTATTTCCAAGTGGCAGAATTGATTCCCCCATTATGAATTTGCTTCCATTTGTAAGACTAATGAAGAACCATTAAAGGGAGTAGAAGGTCAGAGATCATCCTTTCTTTACATTTAATGTCCTCAAGCTGATAGATTATTTATGAGGGTTATTATGCCTTGGGTAAGTGTTCCCAGTTTTTTCACAAGAACTATATCGATATGTAATAATGAGAAGGCACCTATTTGACTTCACTTGAGCTCCAGATGTCACCTGGAAAGAACTAGACTGGGAATAGGATTTATTGCCATGAATATTGGTAGCAGTCAGTGTGACTTTTATAATCTTGGAAATAGTGATTTGGCTACTGTGGGCTCTAAAAATTTGTTCTTAACCATGATTGTAGACACTTTCTTGTATCCTAAAGAGAAAAATAGTGCTTATTTATCGAGAGAGCTCATAAACTGAATTATGAGAGTTTTTTTTTTTTTTTTCATTTGACACAAAATGTTAACAAAAACCATGAATCCCCCAAGGAAATGAGATCATAGAACATACCTGTACAGGATTATGAGTTTGTGTTCCTAAACTCTTCCTGGGTTCAAATGCCAGCTCGGTCACTGAGTATTTCTGTACTCTTGGACCAGTTATTTAACACACCTGTGACTCAGTTTTCTCATCTGTAAAATGGGCATGAGATAATGTTGAGAGGTAAAGGAATAACTTCATGCAAAAAATGGTTTGAATAGTTTCTGGTACACATTAAGCACTCAATAAATGTTAGCAGTTATTATTATAAAGATTTTAAATTGACCTTGGAGCTAGATTCTTCATTTGTGCCCTATTTCTGTTCCGTGACTTAATTCTTGGGCTTGTCAGGTGGGTTGGCCTTTTTGGTAGATTATCTGTTTGACTCTGGCTTGTTCCACTTTTCCATTAGTTCCATACTCCGTGGGCTTCTTGTCCTGTGCCCAGTTAGGATTCCCATTAACTCTTTGGGAGATAGGCTAGTTTGCCACAAACCAGTTCATAACATGACAGAAATGGAAAGTCCCTGTGTGTGTATTTGTATATGTACAAGGGGCTGTGGTTGGTGCAGTGATTAGTCCATAGATTCTGGAGTCACATAGATCAAGTTTGTAGTGCATAACTAAGGCTTTCTAGCTGCATGACCTGGGACAAATTATTGCCTCTCTCTGAGCCTCAAATCCTCACCTTTAAAATGTGTACAATTCATAAAGTGGTTATAGGAATTAAATGTGACAAAGTACTTGGCATTATTCTTGGTACATGGGATGTCTTTAATACTTGTTAGCTATTCTACTTATATATCTGTACACACAAAATACATAGTCACCACCTAATACCAAAGTCCCTACATTATGTGGAGGTTGTTACTTTTTAGAGACTGATAATTTAAAATTTAAAAATCTGCCATCTAGTTTCCAATCAACACTCTGTTTCAGTTCCCCTTGTCAGCTTTTAAATGAGGAATCTCACTGAATTATGCAAATGCCAAGTGATAAATTTTACTTCTGCCAGTGTGTTGGGGATTCAGACAGTTCCACTCTTCATTTGATCTTCTGTCTTTTGCGGAAAACCCATGGGCTCACTCTCATTTGTTTAGGTGGTTGGTGAAATGGTATTCATCATGACCAATAAAGAGCCTGACAAAGTCCTCAGACAGATGGCAAGGGCTGAGCCCTCATGAATTTGTTATTGCTATAATTGAAATACATTTGGGCCTTGTTCTCCATCGCTGGAGGAGAAACATGAGGCTTCACTTTGAAAACATGGAGCTGGGAAAATCCTCCAGAAGGTAAATTGTGGCCGGGGGGCAGGACCAGAATTCCACAGTCACGTGGCTGATGCACAGTCCACAGCTGACCCTGGGTCAGGCACAGACAGGCTGATTCCTTACAGCTGCAAGAGATAGGGCAGAAGAGAAGCAGGGAAGCATAGTGGACACCTAGGTTTGATTCCTTTAAAAATCTGAGCACACCTGTGAGGGCAGGATCTCCCTGTCTTCTGTTGGGAAGACCACCACTTCCTGGTGGCCTGGTTTTTGAGGGACACCATCATGTGTATCACATTTGTTGCTGAATGTTCTTGTATTGTGGGTGCTGTGATGAAATTATTTCTGGGCATTTATTTCAGCAGTATTTACCCAAAGTATCTTATGATGGATGGATGATTTGTACTGATGCTCCTTCAACCCATATGATAAATTTCTTCTCATATGATAGAACTTTAAGTAATAATAGCTAAAATTTATCCAGTGTATACTGTGGATCAAGTTAAACATTTGAAATGTGTTATCAAACTTAATCCTTGTAGCAGCCTTGAGAGGTAGCTGTTACTATTGTTCTCATTTTATAGATGAGATTTAGAGTTTAGAGGGAGGGAGTTTCATGTAAGTCTCTTAGCTGGAGAAGAGTCAGACCTACACCTAGAATGACCTACACCTAGAGTGACTGTAGAGTTTATTCTCCAGTAAGGGACATTTTTCCTCTTCTTCAACTTTCTTTTTTTTAAATTGAGGTATCATTGACATATTAGTTTCAGTGTCTTACATTAGCTACAGCTTATTGTAATGATTCAATATTTATATATATATTGAAAAATGATCATCACAGTAAGTCTAATATCCACCACCATATGCAGTGAAAAGTTTTTTCTTATGATAAGAACTTTTAAGATGTACTTTCTAAGCAACTTTCAACTATGCAATGGAGTATTATTAGCCATAGTCACTATGCTGTACATCATATCCCCATGACCTTTTGGCATGGCAGTTTGTATCTTATGACTTCCTTCACGTATTTTACTCACCTCCCCACCCTTCTCCTCTGAGGACCACTAATCTGTTCTATCAATGAGCTTGTTTGTTTTGTTCAGATTCCACATTTAAGTGAGATTTGATGGTATTTGTCCTTCACTGTTTGACTTATTTCACTTAGAATAATCCTTCAGGATCCATCCATCTTGTCATAAATGGCAAAATTTCATTTTTTATGGTTGAATACTATATGTGTGTGTGCATGCACATGTATGCATGTGTATCTCACATTTTCTTTATCCATTTATTTGTTGGTAGACATTTAGGTTGTTTCCATGTCTTGGCTATTGTAAATAATGCTACAGTGAACATGGGGATGCATATATATTTTAAAATTAGCATTTTCATTTTCTTTGGAAAAATGCCAAGCTAGGATGCTTTTGAGAGTGAAAAGAGGCACTATTATTTATGACACCAGGGCAATAGGCATAATAGGCTTACTCCAGGACATCCATGGAAACTGGGACCCAAGCTCTTAACCACTCAACCACCAACTATGTTAACCACCAACCACACAACCACACACACACACCTGTAATCACGTGATTAAAGATGAGTCGTCCAGGCACCTTTTGCTAAGTTAAAAAACTAATTACTTGGGGCAGGAGAACTTTTGGTGAACATTCTTCAATGTGTGCATAAAACTAGGCATATGACTTATAGGTCTGATTGGATGTTATCTTTCTTTTTACTTTTTCTTTTTTAAAAAATATTCTTGCATTCACCACCATTATACCTCACCTTAATTTCATCTCCCAAAGATCCTTCCCACAATTAACTCTGCACTTCAACTTGTAGGCAAGATGAGCTGCTTTACTTGATAGCGAATACCTATTAAAAACACCTTTGTCACCAGTGGTTCTATCATAAGATAAATCAGATAAATGTCTCAAGTCCTCACAAGTAAGGATACTTTGAATTTAGTTCTCAGGAAAAAAGACAAGAGGGAATCACCTGAATTCAAAACTGCTTAACAGAAAGTTTCAGGCTATGAAGACAAAGTTAGAAACATTCTGATCATCTTCTTTGTAGGGCATGTTCCAGAACACAGAAAGATAGGATCAGTCCAAGTTGTGCCAAATACTGATAAGCAATGCTTTTAGTTAAATATTCATGGAAAGGATGTTTACTTTTGCCAGGTGGCACAATGGTATGCTCTGTTTGGGGTAGGTGATGCCATTCGCACTTTATTGGAATAAACACAGATAACCCCGAAATGGATCATCTGGGACTGGTGTACTGATAATTCAGTTGGGCAATGCTGCTAACAAGAAAGTTATTCGGATTTTCTTGAAGGGCCTGTTTGTTCAAGGGATATCACCAGATGGGCCTTTTTAGGGGCCGATCTGTCACAGAGCTTGGATGTTCTCTGGTCTATGAGAGGGGCCTGGACGGTTCCATGTTGGTGTATGGTCTAGTCTGTATAGTATTTCAACTAGTAAGTTATGACCAAGACTGGCCTTAAAATAGCCTGAATCTCTTGATGCCTTCATTTCTAAAGCCCAGAGGCCATGCCTGATCTCCAATGGAGGAATGAAACCTGTAATTATGTATTGTTTGACTTATAGAGTGCTATTTTAGTTATATATTTCAAGAATTTGAACTAATTAACATGTAGTAATTAGAAGTTTTATATAAATGTTTGGGTTTTTGACTTCTTGGAATTATTCAAGTTCTAATGACAGCTGTCTAACTGTCATAAGTAGATACTGTCCACTTGGATGGGAAGTGGCCTCTTTAGTGGAAATTTGAGACCACCCAATTTACTAAATTTTGGGGTCATTTTCATGGATTCTTTTATTTGTGTTTCCCATTTTCTTCCAATTTCTATGTAGCTCTTTCGACTGAACGTATTTTAGGTATTTTCGATTCAAAGTATAGGAAAACAGATTTTTAAAATTTTGGGTTTTTTGTCTTCGGTTAATTTTGTTTTCAGTTAATTTCAGTTAAATTTTCAGATTTTTGTTTTCTGTTATGACTAATTGGAAATAAATTGGCTTCTGTTATCTTACATGTTTATATATCTATAACCATAGATCTTTCAATGGCTATACACATGTATGTATCATTATCCTCCCCCCACATAAAACTTCATTTTAATATTTAGCTTTGGAAGTAAATCAGTGATATTTATTTAAAATTCATTCACTGGCATCTCTCTCTCGCTCTCTCTTTCTCTCTCTCTGTCTCCACACACACATACACACACACATACCCCAACCATGCCTTACTATGGAACATGATTTTTCACAGAAATTAAGAACACATAACCAGCTTTCTTCTCATCGTATTACAAATTTGGTATTTTAGAGAGGTAAGTAGTGGGTCTTCATATCCCTAGAACTGTATCTAAGTTGCTAATTATATGGTTGTTGGGGGAAATGAGGTGAAGGGAAATTGTGATAGTATCTCATATAGTAAAGATGGGAGGTAGCCAGTCTTTTTTTTTTTTTTTCAATATTTACTTGCATTTATTATATTCATGGTACTGTTCCATACTTGGGATACATCATTAAAAACAACCAGACCAAAAGAAAAAAGAAGGAAAAGAAAGAAAAAACCTGTGCCCTCAAGGAGCTTAAATGCGAGGTAGGAGGTTGGTGATCAAAAATAAACATAATACCTAAGTAAATTATCTAGTATATGGATAATTAGGGAGAGCAGAAAATGTAGAGGGTGATAAAGCATATGAGGAGTGAGGGTTGAGGGATAATTGCATTACAGAATTAAATAAGAGATATCAGGGTATGTCTCACTTAGCGAGTTTTTAGTAAAGATTTTTAGAAGATGAGGGAGATGGCTACACAGATGTCTAGGGGTCACAAAATTTCAGGCAGAGTAGACAGGTCCAAAGGAAGAGTGTGCCTGGCCATTTCCAAAATTAGCAAGGGGGAACAATGTAGGTAGCCAGTCTGTAAAGAAGTTTAAAGGTAGAAGATTTTGCATTTGAGAGTTCCAGGGAATATTGAGGCTTTACGCCCAACTCAAGCCTCTTTTAAGACATAGAAGTATTAAATTTTTGTTCTGCTGGACAGAAAGTAATCAGGTAGGTATTGGTTTCATTGATAAGATATATCAAGTCCATCTTACCAAAAGATTCTGGTCCCAGAAAGAGGAGGGTCAAATACAAATTCATGCTGCATAATTTATGAAATAATTCATTGCATACCTAGTATGCTCAAGCACAATGCTAGGTGCTAGTTCTCAATAGCTATTCCTACCTTTTAAATTTACCTTGAGGTAAAGGCCTTGAACATCTGCTTCCTGCCTCTTCTTTTCTTTGCCTCCAGGTGGGCAGGCATGTATACTCTTGTTAATCATTTGCTTGGGCCTTGAACTCTTAAGAGAAGCATTCTAAGTATGGAAAGAATTCTGCTAAGAATTGCCTATTGATCATCTACTCTTTAGAACTTTTAAAAGGCCAGCTTTCTTTGCCCATGTAATTCTCCAAGAAATATAGATATTCTCATCTAAAGTATGAAAAGCAGTAGATGGCTCTGTGGCTCATTTTTGTACTGAAGTAAATCATAAACCAGAGGAGGTTCAGTTCTAGTAGAATGGTAGCATTAAAGGGTTAGGGCTCCTAGGGATCTGGAGTCAAATTCTGACTCAGTCATTTCTTAGCTTTGGAGCAAACTCCATTCTCAGTGTTGGGCTACTGGGACCCCTGCACTAGGTCTTGTACTCTAGCAAGCCACATCCTGGTTCTCCTTGATTGTATTTCTCTCCATGAGCAAGAAGTCCATAGGTCTCAGGTACATATCTACCTGCAACAGACACTTTCCCTTTTAGATCATGCTCCAAATAACCAGGATTAGAATTCCCTGCCAAACTGACCTGAGCAAGCCCTTTCTAGGGCCTGCAGGGGCCTCTTTTCCAAGTTTATCCTCATGAGGGTGAATGGCTGCTGGTACATGCAATTGTAGACCTGAGGAGTGGCCAGGGGCAGCTATTTGTAGCGTGATAGAATGTGGATGAAGCTTGGGCAGATGACCTGGGTTTTTCTACATGTTGCATGCTTAGCCCTTTGTGAGTAGGGACAGCCCTTTTGCTGTACTGAGAAGATGACAGGAGTTATTTGTGTTCTTGCCCTGGCCCCACAGATAACTTGGAACAGACCTGAATCTAACAGTGGGCAAGTTATATAACCTCTCCAAGTTTCAGTATCTCTCAGCTATGTAAGGGGACTAACAATAGTAATACCATTGCTCTAATGATGAAAGATCATGCATATAAAAGGTATAGTTGGCTTTTATTAAAAGTTGCCATTTTAGCACTATAATTTGTTTTAAAGCATAGACAGACTACAGAAATACCATAGTATACTACTAATCAGAGATAATTTTTAAAGGAAGATTTTCCCTCAAAGATTAGATATATGAGAGAAGATCAGTATGGCATGGGATATAAAGTTTTCTCATCTGCAAAATGGCTATAAAAAATAGTGCTGGGCTCATAAGGTAGTTGTGCACTTGATTGAGATCATAGATGTAAAGCATTTAGAAGAGTTTTGGCATCTAGTAAGTGTTCAGCAAACTTTAGCTAGGAGAAGTATGATTGTTATAGTAAAAAATGAGTCAACATCCAAGTCAAGATCTCAGGGTGGTGAGATTGAGTCCTGTGTTGAGCTCCACTCTCAATGGGGAATCTGCTTCTTTCCTTCTGCCCCCCCGCCACTTACTTTATGCTCTCTCTCTCTCTCTCAAATAAATAAATAAATAATCTTTTTAAAAATGAGCCAACATCCATAAAATCTAATTTGTTCATTTCTACATCTGATGAAAAGAGAAAAAAGTTAACATGAAATTGAGCTATGGTTGTTATTGCACACAGTTACTGAATTCCAAGAGATAGACATTCTTCTGCATAGAAGTTTAGCTGTGGTTATCCAGCATGGGCATGATTACTTAGGCTTTTCATTTTATTTCATATTATTTAAAGTTTTTCCATTCCCAGTGTGTTTAAGAGGGCCACGCCTCCATACAAAAGTAGAAAATAAATTGTATGAGGAAGGAGAACAAAAGAGTATTGAATGTGCTCTGAAAGCATACAGAGGAAAATGATAAGAAAATATTTGATATATTATGCCCTTCAGTGATAACTTATTAAAAACTGGGTTAGATTTGGGGTGCCTGGGTGGCTCAGTGGGTTAAAGCCTCTGCCTTCAGCTCAGGTCATGATCTCAGGGTCCTGGGATAGAGCCCCGCATCAGGCTCTCTGTTCAGCAGGGAACCTGCTTCCCCTCTCTTTCTGCCTGCCTCTCTGCCTACTTGTGATCTCTCTGTCTATCAAATAAATAAGTAAATCTTTAAAAAAAAAAAAACAACAACACTCTGCACACAAGTCCCTGAATTATCTTATGAAAATACAGGCTCTGGTTCAGTAGGGCCCAAGATTCTGCATTTCTACCAAGTCCCCAGGTGATGCCAATACCATTACTGTGAGTAATACTGTGACAGTTGTCTGTGGGTTTCAGGTTCAGGAGAGATTATCATCTGTCTCTAAAGCATCATTTTTAAAGATTTTATTTTTTCCTGGGAGGGAGTAGGTAATCCAATCTATACCTTGTTTTAAAAAAGGCAAATGGGCTTTGAGGTTCTGTACTAGTGTGTCAGGCACCTCAACAAAAGGAAGTTTTAGTCTATGTGAGTGACAGGCTGAGGTGGAGAGAGGAGAGGAAATCTTATCCAGCATATAGTCAATAGCAAATGTTTTCAAAGTAAAAAATGCAGTGGTAAGTTACTTTCAAAGTTAGAGGTTAGAGGTAGAGTTAGAGGTAGGGTTCGAATAAGCATCCACTTCAGGGTTCTATTTGCTGAAAACATTCAAGATTAGTAATGAACCCAATCTCATGTTGGGTTCCCTAGAAGCAGAGCCTGAGACAGGGATTCAGTGCACCTGACTTATTGAAGAAATGCTCTCAGGAGGGAAGTAGGATCAATCAGGGAATACTGCAACTGGGCTGCAGCCTCATCCCATGCGGGAGCTCTGAAGCGTGATCTATGTAACAGTTGGTCCTACCTTGAGGCAAGGATATTAATCTTTCTTTTCTTTTTTGAAACCACTGTCAATCATTGGCTATCTCTCCATAGTCCTCAGGAGCAGGGATTATAAATTTCCAGGCAAGGTGGATCTGGACTGACTGGGGTAATTATCCAAATCAGGGACAATTGTAAAATACAAACACCAGTTGGTGGATGGGTACACCAGTCTGTTAAAGGTAATTGGGGTGGGGAGTGCTCCCTAGAAGCATTGTGATATATGATTATATATGAATATATTGGGATTTTGCTTACATAAACATGTTTCTAAGAATCACAAATATGTAATGCAGTTATGATTACATCTTTTTTACACGTGGATATTTTGAGTCTAATTCTAGTGAAAAGATTTACTGAAGGACTGGGGTCTTTCAAGAGTATCAAATTCCTACTCGGTACAAAACTATGTACCCTGAGTCAGCATTTGGCTCTTGTTCCATAAACCTTATTATTTAATCCATAGGATTTTGCTTCATCTTCATTCTACGGGATGAGTTGAGAGCAGTGACTGTCTTTGGAGTGGAGAAGGGGAGAAGGTTTGCCTTGAATCTTTGGAGAAGACTGTAGAAGTGGAAATTCCTCCACTGACTTGGTCAGAATTAGATGCAAAGAGGAAAAGAATCCTTTCTCTGGTTTTTCTTATACTTGGTAAGGTGGGATCAGGATGCAGGGAGCTTAGATCCATTCCACTTCTTCCCCTCACGTGAGTTTACCGAGTTTTACTCCCAGGAGTTCTAGTAGCCTATATTTAGTTTGTGATGATGGATGAGGCCAAAGTAAATGGGATCCTATGTTTCCAGTTTGCCATAATTTCTAATTCTATAGGGAATGAGGTATTCCCTTGATACTGACACACCGTCTACATCCTTGCAATTTTTTTGTCAGCTACTACTGTATTTGTACATCAGATGGAGGCAAATTAGCTGTAGTATTTCCAATGAACATGATAAGCTTCATGGAATGGATAAACGAAACTGGTAAAATATACATATTGCATCTTACAGTACAAATAAGTATAGTTCCCCCCTTCCATTTCAGTGTACATCTAACACAATGAAATAATTGTGGAGATTTTTAAAGAGGAAAAACCAAATTTATCTAACAGATTGTATTTTACTTTACCTCCAGAAGTAAATTCAATAAAAGAAAACAGGCATGTAAGTTTCTATCCCTTGGAACTATTTTGTATCCCCAGAGAAATTTTCTATTAGTCATCTGGGAAAAAACCCCCACAATAATAAAAGAGAACATTTGAGCTATAGTGTAGAAAAATATTCAAAAAAATCTTTCAGGTATATTGAAAAGTTCTCCATCACAAGCCTACCTGAAAAACAGGTCAACAGGAGATATAGAAGCCACAGAACTTGGTAAGGCAGTGTAACTTTTAGACCACAGTTACTTTAACATTCTACCTTAAAACACATTTAATTTACTGAAGTTATTTAAAAAATAACTTAATTTACTGAAGTTATTTAAGTTTCTTTATTATATATTTTTAATAAGCTTAAGACTTTGGGGTACCTGGGTGACTCAGTCAGTTAAGTGTCTGCCTTCAGCTCAGGTCATGATCCCAGGGTCCTGGGATTGAGCCCCCCCATTCAGGCTCTCTGTTCAGTGGGAACTGAACATGATTCTCTCTCTCCCTCTACACTCTCTCCCCCTCTCTCTCTCAAGTAAATAAATAAAATCTTTAAAAAATAAGCTTAAGGTTTTGATTTTGTTATGTGTTCTATTATTAATTCTGTTCCTACTTAGGGCATGGGTTTGTGGGATTTTTTGACATGTTCAATTTAAAAAAATCAAGAACATAAGTAAGGTGTGATTTATCTATTGTTGTCTCTATCTGAGAATGCCCTCTCTACCATCATGCAATTATAAGTTGTAACTACTTTGCTAACAGTATTTAACAGCCCATGCCATTCAAATATCTAGAAGACAAGGACATAGAGGATACTGCTGGGCAGGACTTGTAGTCTTATAGAACCACCCCTGGCTCTAATAAGCTGTGTCACTTGCTCTGGCCAATGGGGCAATAGCAACTATGATGCAAGCAGAGACTTGAAAAGCACTTGAGCACTGTGGCTGGCTTTTTCTTGCTGCTCTTTGGGATGTTGAGACCACTGAGTGAAGAACCCTGGGCTTGTCTGCTGGAGGAAGAGAGACACTTGGCTCAATCATCCCTGTTGCCCCAGTCCATAGTCAGCCAAATGCCAGGCATGTGGCAGCCTCGTGGCTATCCCAGATCAACTAGCTACCTACTAGCTGACTACAGAAACAAGCACATTAGAACCCAGAGACATCAACTAAGCTGGCCCAGACCAGAACTACCAGTTGACCTACAGAATAATGAACAAAATAAATGATTATTGTTGGTTACCAGAGAGGATGGGGAAGGTGATGGATGGTAACTAGACTTTTAGTGATGATCACTCTGGAGTGCATACAAATGTCAAATAGAATGTTATACACCTGAAATGTACATAATATTATATATCAATTTCACCATAGTTAAAAAAATGGTTGTTGTTTTTAACCTGTAAGTTTTGGGCTGGTTTAAAGAAAACTAATAGACTTTTGAGAAGACACTAGCCCAAATTATTTCTAAGGTTATTTTGTGCTCACAAACTTTCATTTATCCTTAGGTTACTAGAAAGATGGATGAATTTTTATCTTACAGTGCAATAAATGGGAGGTTCTAGAGCTTTTCATTTAGGTAGTTTATTCCTTAGGACTTTATTCGCAGCCAGTAGAGGTGAAAGCTACTAAAAAAGACTAATGCACCTGCTATGTACGGTTCTGTGCTCAGCCAGGCTCCTACCCTTCCATTTTCTCACCCTGAAAGGACTTCTTAGTAAAGAAGGAGCCTCCCTTGCCAGCACCTTCTGTATCCCACCTTGGAATAAAGGTCAAGTAAGGGATTCATGTCAGACTTACTCCGCTCATCAATGTCTATCACAGAACATTGGGTTCACCTATTAGTGATGTGACCTCAAGAACATCTTAGTAAAGAAAGAGCCTCCCTTGCCAGCACCTTCTGTATCCCACCTTGGAATAAAGGTCATGTAAGGGATTCATGTCAGACTTACTCTGCCCATTAATGTCTATCACAGAACATTGGGTTCATCTATCAGTGATGTGACCTCAAGAACAGCAAGGTCACTGCAAGGAAGGGACTGGTGGGTGGAGCCCAGAACTCTAGCCTGAGAGTTGGGCCTGGTACAAAGGAAACAGATTACCTAATGAAAGATTCCAGATTGTTGATCCATCGGATGTGGGCCTTTACCTGCCTCACACCAGTGTTGACTTGTTAGCTTAACACATTCCACCTGGAGGAGTCAGCAGGGAAACCCCAACCCTGGCCTGGCTCTGCCTTTGAGAATTCCCGACACACACCAACTGGAGAAAAATGGAGCAAAGCTTGCAAATAGAGGTATTTTGATTTTCAGCCATTGGTTCCAGATTTTGTTTGTAGATTATGCAGTGCATAAAGAGGAGAATCAGGACACTGGAGTACTTCCTTGAACTCTGCCAACTATGGCTGTGTGACTGTAGCCATGGTACTTTTTGAGGGCCTCTATTGTATCATCGGCAAAATGAAGAAGCTAAACTCTATCATCTCTTGGGCCCTTTAGAGGTTGACAGTATACGATTCATTGGCCTTCGGTACTGTTGAAGAGTAGTCTTTCAGGTGGGTCCTTAAATAGAGTTGAGCAAGAGATCTGAAATCTGAAGCAGCTGCAAAAAATATATTTTTTAAAAAGTTTTTAACACTAGGCATAAGGTGACAGCTAGTAGCAACCTTGTGGGCTAGCATTCACGAGAATAGAACATATTGGATCATGCAGACCACTCTTTCCATCTTGAAAAGTTCTATCTTGGCTTTCTGACAGCACACACTCCTAGTTTTCTACCTACCTCACTGGCCATGTCTTCTCCAATTTCTTCCTCCTCCACCTAATGCTTGAAAGTGAGGGGCCCAGTCCTGGCTTTTTTGTTTTTCTGTCTACACTATTTTCCTAGATAAGTGGCTTCAACCTTGGCTGCACACTAGAATCCCATAAGAAAACTTTAAAAATCCCAGTATCTGGCCCATGTCCAGGATAAATTGCATCGCCACCTCTTAGGGATGGGATCCATGCATCAGTATTTTTAAAAATTCACACTTTATTTCATTCTGTAGCCAAGTTTGAGACCCAGGGTCCTGGATCAGTGGTGCTCAAAGTGTGGTCTTTGAATATGTAGCATCAGCATCATCTGCAAACCTGTTAGAAATACAAATTCTCATCTCCCTCTTCAGACCTACTGAACCAGAAACTCTGGGGTGGGATCCAGCAATCTGTAGTTTAACAAGCCCTCCAGGTGATGATGATGTACATTCAAGTTTAAGAACCACCATACATAATGTAAGCTGGGGTTTCTCAATCTTGGCAGTCTTGACATTTTTGGCTAGATGCTTCTTCATTGTAGGGGTATGTCCTGTACCTTGTCTCCCTGGCCTCTACCTCTGGACACCAATATCACCCCTCCCCACTCTACCCCACATCATCCCCAGTGAGGCTCTAAAATATCTTCAGATATTGCCAAATATCACCAGGGGGAGAAATCACCCCCTGTTAAAACCCCTTCCCAGTAAACATTTATGACAGTCTTCTCATTTGGCAGCGCTTTAGGATCACCTGAGGCACTTCAAAAAAAACACTGATGCTTAGTTCCACTGCAGAGATAATGATGAAATTGGTCTAGGGCATGGCTGGGGCATCAAGACTGTTTTTAAAGTTCACCAGGTGAAGCAATCCAAGGCGCGCAAGGAGGACTGGGAGCAACCAACCTAAACAATCTCCTCTGGTGTGGGTGTTCTCACTCAAGCATGATGAGTTTCCCGTCGGATTTAAGCTTGACCTCTGAGGTCGGAGGAGTGCTGTGAACCCAGTGGCTGTTGGGATTGCTCATGGGGGTTCCTCGAGTGCCAGTACCGCACAAGCTGCCTCTCTGGGCCATCAGTCAACTGTCCGCCATCAGCCCCCCGTGGTCCTGAAGCCCCGTGTGAGGTTGGTTGGCTCTTCTACCTCGTGGCTCCATCAGCTGTGTCAAGTACTGCCACCGTGAGGCCTGACGGCACCCTGGGGCCCGGCCCCGGGGCCTTGCACTTGCGGTGACACCTCACCCTGAGGACTCAGCAGGGACGCTGGGAGGCCCCCCATGAGGTCAGGCAGCTCCACCACCAAGAGGCCCTGTGGCACCCCGAGGCCCCAGCACGGGGCCCTCTGCTGCGGTGGCACCCCACACTGAGGAGGGACGCCAGGAGGCCGGAGTGGCTGGGAGCCCCATCAAGAGGTCAGTCAGCACCGCCACCAAGACTCCCCCCCCACCCTTTTTTTTTTATTGCTAAGAAGCAGAGATCAGAAAATTTCACAAAGTGTTTCGGCCTAGAAAGCGCCAAGGGAGCGGAGGCTTCTCAAACTCGATGTGCATGAGAATCACCTGGAATGGTGAGGTTTGGGGCTGCACCTAAGGCGCTGCTGCATTTCCGTTGAAGGCCCTAGTGCTCTTGCTCCTGGTCCAGGGACCACATTTAGAGTTGCAGGACTCCCGACAATGCTTTTCTTGTGTTAACCTCTCAATTCCTTGTGGAACAGGAATGTCTACCCCAGGCTAACGTGAACAAAAGATTTTGAAAGGCACCAATCGTTTCCACTGGTTGTTTTTCAGGATTCAATAGCAGGAGGAACCAAGAGAATTTTTCTCTGGTTTTGTAATTGTTCAAACCTCAGTGCATTTCTGGAGTCTCTTCTTCTTTGTTGAATGCTTCCTGTAAAGGCTTTCCTTTCTTACTGCTGTGATTTGAAGTGTACTTCTAAAGATGAAGGTCTTAAGAATGTCCTTTGATATCATTTTTAGGAAACTACGTATTTCTCAGTTGAAACTTACTTCAGAATGACAGAAATGATCACCAAATTTAGGAGATCAGCTAGATATTTACATAGCAGTTACAAAAGATCCAGGATAATTAAATAACTTGAAAAAATACAGAGGTGATACAAAAACAAATCTTTTATTTTTTTATTTTTAAAGGTTTTATTTGAGAGGGGGAGAGAGAGAGAGCGCATGAGGGTGGGGGGGAGGGTCAGAGGGAGAAGCAGACTCTCTGCCAAGCAGGGAGCCCAATGCAGGATTAGCCCCTAGGGACTCCAGGATGATGACCTGAATGGAAGGCAGTGGCTTAACCAACTGAACCACCGAGGCTCCCCAAAAGACAAATCTTTTAAAAGAAATTTCATTCTTTTCTGGGTGAGTGTGCCTCCAATTTTTAAAGAAGACTGTATTTGTTTATTTTTAAAGAGTTTAAGTTCATGGCCAAGTTGAGAGGATGGTGCAGAGATTTTCATATAACCCCTGCACCCACACATTCCCCACCTGAGTAGTATATTTGTTACAGTTAACCTACATTGACACATCATTATCACTTAAAGATCATTAGAATTCACTCTTAGTGTACATTTTATGAGTTTGGACAAGTGGATAATGACATGTGTCCACCATTATAGTATACAGAGTAGTTCCATTGCCCTAAAAAATCCTCTGTGCACCTTCTGTTCATAACTCTTTCCCTCCTAACCCTTGGGAACCACTGATCTTTTTCCTTTCTCCATGTTTTGCCTTTTCATACAGTATAGGGTTGTTTCAGATTGTCTGTCTTCGTTTTGTAATATGCGTTTAAATTTCTTCCATATCTTTTCATGTCTTGATAGCTCATTTCTTTTTAGTGCTGAATATTTCATTGTCTGGATGTACCATGGTTTATCCATTCATTTACTTGAGTATGTCGTTGTCTTTTTTTTCTCCTGGTTGGGGACGGTAAGTGGCGGTGTTAAGAAAGTCTAGGAAGTTATCCAAGCACTAGATTAAAATGATTTCTGGACAGTTTCTGCTTTTCTGGTGCAACTCTTTCAAAAGGATGGGTTAGAGCGATGAGAAGAGACAGTGCTCATAAGAAAAAAAGCAAGTGTGGGAAGATAAAATTTTGCTTTTTCCCGATTTCCCCCTTTCCACTGTTTTTGTTTTTTTTTTTTTTAATCATTTGCAAAACATTTAGCAGTGGTAATTTCCCCTACCTCCTTTAGTGGATTCTAGACCGGGCTTACAAAACTACAGGGGCCGGGTAAGAAACATAAATGAGTGAAAAAACAGTAAGGAATGGTAGTGACTATGCTAAAATGGAAAGCTCATATCCTATCAAAACAGTGTAGCCTTTATGCTGCTCCCATTTTTCTGAAGAAGTAGGAAATATCTTAAATTATTAAATGTTGAGGCTTATTTAATTTTTGAAGGAGAACACTGTGCAGACCCCAAACATTCTTGCAGGCTAGATTTATCCCAGAGAAAGGACACAAGTAGTGGAACATTCCTGGTTTTAGGTATAGATTTAGTCTTAGGTAAGTCACATTTTACTCTGAGCTTCAGTATTCTAACTCAAAGTATGAAGTATGAAAATCTTGATATTATTTATTCAAATGATGATTAAATATTTTGCAATTTGAAGGATTATGATCAGTAATTATATTTGTCACATCTCATAGTAATAAGGAATTTGCCAGAATTTAAAAGATACGATCTCATCAAAAATATTTTGTTGGTAATTCAATATGGGAAAAAAGACATTTAAAAATTTCAGGCAAAATTATGTGTCTTCAGATGATTTTTTTATATTAAAGATATGTGTATTTCCTGACCTTCATATCACTGAAAATGTAGATACTCTGGAAATGTAACTGATGGATGGCATAGAACTGATAGATGACACCTTGATTTTTTTGTGTAGAAGTGTATAGAGTATTTGAGTTCTAAATATGGTAAGAACTTTCTCTTCATAGTCTTTATTCTAGAGATGAGTTAAGTTTGATTAGCTTCTCTCTAAAATACTGAACACTTCCTGGCTTCTGTGCATAACACCTTTTAGGATCTCCTGACTTTTCAGGCTATTTCTTTCTCCCCAACAAGAACATCCCTAAGAAAGTCTCTAAAGTCTGTTCCTCTGTATATTCTTCCTTCTTGATAAAATTCATTCTTTTCCATGATTTTGACTAGAAACTCTATGAAGCCAATTTTCACAATTTGTGCTTTATACTCAATCATGTTTTTGTGGCCTTCCTTCCCATTCCACTCCCATATCTGTAGCCATGGAAACTCATCATGTTGACCTTGACTGTTTTTCACATCAGGTCAACCTCACGGAATGCTGCTGATTCTTTCTAGTTCTAGTTATCAAGCCTACCCTTAGTTACCGACTGTCAGTTAACGTGTCAAAATTTACTCCTCCTTCTCTTATGGTCTTTGGGTCTCCAGGAGGTAATTTTATGATTTTCCAAGGATAAACACCTTCATTTATTTTAATGGCTAAAATATATGTGAATGTTATAGCTGTTCAAGGAGGGGAACCTCAAATGTGTGTCTATGCTCTGGTCCTGCCTTTTCCACAATTAGAACAATAGTTAAGAATACTCTGAAGATTAAGTTAGTCAAACACTCTGAATTTTATATGTCAATGATAGAAAGTAAATAGCTCTGTTGGTTACACATATGTATAGGTTATTTTTTTATTAGTAATTTTAATTAGGAATCT
>CM053610.1:29319834-29355875 GCA_028646535.1 Procyon lotor
GAATCATTATGTTGTACATCTGAAAATAATGTACTAGGGTGTGTCAACTATACCTCAAATTGAAAAAAAATGTAGGGACGCTTGGGTGGCTCAGTAAGTTAAGTGTCTGACCTTGGCTCAGGCCATGACCTCAGGGTCCTGGGATCAAGCCCTGCATCAGGCTCCACACTCTGCAAGGAGTCTTCTTGTCCCTCTGCACCTTTCTCTGCTTGTGCCCTCTCTCTCTTTCTCTCAAATAAATAAGTAAAATATTAAAAAATATATATATATAGTTTTTATTAAAGTGTAACTCACATAGGGAAAAGTCAACATCGTGTAAGTATACAGCTTGATGAATTTTCAAAAACTAAATACACTCATGCAACCAATACTTAGATTAAGAAACATTACCCCAGACCTTCTGTATGTTCCCCTTCAGTCACTACCATCCTTTTCTCCCAAAGACAACTGCTATCCTGACTTCTAGCACTGTAGACAAGTTTTGCCTGAGTATGATATAAATGGAATCACATAGGATGTTGTCTTTTGTGTCTGATTTAACTCACTTAACATGTTTGTGAGGTACAGTCATGTGTGTGCTTTGAAATTTATTCATTTTGATTACTCTTTAGTATTCTGTTGTATAAATTATAATTTATTGATCCAGATGTTATGGAGATTTTAGTTATCTTAGTGTTGGTCATTATGAATAGTGCTGCAATGAACGTTATTGCACAAGTCTGCGGCGGTGAATAAGTGCATGCATCTTGTTAGAGCGTAACTATTGGGTTTTCAGGTGTACATGCATTCATCTTTAGCAAATACTGCCAAAAGGTTTTCCAGAGTGGCTGTACCATTTACATGTCAAACAGCAATGTATGAGAGATCCAGTTCCTCCACACCCTTGCCAAACCTTAATTTTTTTAAGATTTTATTTATTTGACAGAGAGAGAGAGAGAGATTACAAGTAGGCAGAGAGGCAGGCAGAGAGAGAAGGGGAAGCCGGCTCCCTGCTGAGCAGAGAGCCCCATGCGGGGCTCCATCCCAGGACCCTGAGATCAGGGTCCAAAGGCAGAGGCTTAACCCACTGAGCCACCCAGGCGCCCCAGCCAAACCTTAATTTTGATTGTGGCTTTATTTTAGCCCTTTTCATCAGTATGCAAACAAAACAAAAAACCCTAGGGGCGCCTGGGTGGCTCAGTCGTTAAGCGTCTGCCTTCGGCCCAGGTCATGATCCCGGGGTCCTGGGATTGAGCCCTGCATTGGGCTCCCTGCTCGGCAGGAAGCCTGCTTCTCCCGCTACCATTCCCTCTGCTTGTGTTCCCTCTCTCGCTGTGTTTCTCTCTGTCAAATAAATAAAATCTTTAAAAAACAAACAAACAAAAAACCCTAAATCTTAAAAGAGTACATAACTCTCCCCCTGTCTCAATAGTGATGTTTCATTGTACACTAAGGAAACTGTTCTTTTATGGGCGTTATCTCCACATCATGACTAGTTTAACTTATATATATAGATGAGTTGCTTCAATTTAGATTAACTCTAAGGGCAGCTCCATCTGGGTGAATATTGAATATTTAAGTACTGAAAACATTCTAGGTTTGTTTTTGCTACATACCGTCAAATTCCTTTTCAGGGCAGGCTCAACCTGGAAATTCTTTACCCATTAAGACTGGGCAGTATAAATCTGTTTACCTGCCAGAATGGAGCATGCGTACATATATTTTGGAGAGAGAAAGAGCTTGAGACTTATAGAGGGCTTACAAGAGAGTCTATAATATTGCAGTGTCTGAGGTGACATTCCTGAACTTAGTACTAGTGGTTTGAATTTTATAGTAAATATTGGAAGACCCAAAACCTTAAATTATAGCATTAATTGCATATACAGAGAACAGTAGCAAGAACCCTGGGTATACAATTAGTAGTTTTGTGTGTATGTGTATAGAAAGCATGAATTTTAAGAATTGCAACTATTTCTCTGCAATATTAGAAACTGGGTATAAAGAATTGATCATTCTAGTGAGACAGGTGAGAGAGAAACAGAATGGACAAATAGAAAGAATGATCAAAAGAAAATAGTATTCAGAGTATCCCAGGACAATGATATTTCTCTTAGGTATGAAGGACTAATGATTTCAGGAATTTGTCATTGAGATATTGGGTAGTAAGTAATATCCAAGTTATGACTATTTTTATCACATTATGTTACACTTAATTTCAAGTTTCCTGAAACGTCACTTGTCTGTGAGAACTAACTAAATTTTACTGTCACTGTATCATTTTCTATTGCCACAGTAATGCTGTGTAACAATAATAAAACCTAGTCACATGCAGCAATAAGCATTTAGTTAGCTTATAGAATTTATGGGATTCAGATGATATGACCTAGACTTGGCAGATTTTGCTGGACTTATTTCTGTGTCTGTGGTCATATTTGGCTTAGTTTGGTTACTCTGGTGGTCTTGGCTGGGCTCACACACATATATGGGGGTTGGCTTATCTAGCATTTATTTAGTTCACAAAGCTATGGGTTAGCTGGGTGGTTCCTCAGCAAGTTTAGTGAGGTAAAACAGCAATACACATTTATTATCTCACAATTTATGTTGGTTAGGAATCTGAGTATGGCTTAGCTGGGTTTCCTGTGTCAGGGTCTCACCAGACTGCAGTCATAGTGCTGGCTAGGCTGTGCTTTCATCGGGAGGTTTGATTGGGGAAGGGTATATTTCACTTTCACTCATTTTATTGGCAGAATTCAGTTCTTTTCATCTGTAGGCCCTCATTTCCAAAAGAGCTCTCTTTTGTTTTTTCTGCCCCATGGGCCTCTCCACATTTCACATATTTATGTTTCTCTCTTCAAGGCCAACAGGAAGGCAAGAGTGACTCCACTGAGATGGAGTCTTGTATGACTAATATAATCATAGGATTGACATCCTGTCATCTTTGCATATTCTGTTGGTTAGAAGCAAGTCAGAGGTCCACCCACACTCAAGGGGATAGAATTCCATAAAGCTATGAATACCAGACAGTGGGAATCATTGGTTGTCACCTTAGGGTCTATCTGTGTCAGCTGGCCTTGCCCACATGTCTTGGGATCAGTTGACT
Source organism: Procyon lotor (assembly GCA_028646535.1). NCBI lineage: Eukaryota > Metazoa > Chordata > Mammalia > Carnivora > Procyonidae > Procyon > Procyon lotor. Next base: position 29,322,914 of record CM053610.1, read on the forward strand.
GCCAACAGATCTAAGGTGGCATGTTCACATGACCAAGGTAAAGATAGAGGAGTGGGAGTGATTTTTAGCCCTCATCCCATTTGCCAAACTAAGTCACATGGCCCAGAGACAGTGTGAGGGAGGGCACTACAAGGTTACCTGGTAAAGGATGTGGAGACAGAAGGCATAAAGAATTGGGGCCATGGACACCATATTCATCTCCATAGTCCAAGAATTCTGCCCTATGTAAATTTCATCCTTCTCTTCCTCCAGCCAGCATTTCAGGATGAACCAAGTGTTCCAGTTGGTGTCTCACAAATGCTTATAATTCTGGCTGTTTTTCCTGCTGTGTCATACCCTCTAGACTATCTTCTGCCTCCAAATTATCATGTAGATGGAAATTTACATCACCCTCTGCATCGCTCTTTATGAGAATAATACCTGAGCAAATGAGCTTTCTCCAAAATTCTTTAAACTAACTAACTTTTCTGTTATCTACCAGAAGAGAGGAGAATATTACCCAATCTTATTCCTTGTCTTGGAGAGTCATTCATTGGCTTATGATTCTGACCACTGCCCCTCTCATTTCAGAGTTGAGACCAAACTTATCGTGACTTCCCTACTTACCCTACCATATGCTCAGATAGTTGTAGAACTTAGAGGAACCACCATGAGTTCTTTCCTGATTTAAAGAATGCTCCAGAACTTGTTACAGGCTTATGCCTCTTGGCACTGGCTGCACGTTAGAGTTACCTGGGGAGCTTTTAAAAATACTAATGACCAAGATACAGCCAAGAACAATCTCTGAGAGTTAGTTCCAGGCATTGGCATTCTTAAACTTCCCCTAGATGATTCTGATGTGTAGCCAAGAGAACTCCTATTTATAGATAAACATGTAGACCAGGGTGTCTCAAGTAATAAATATACTTAAGATTTTGGAGCTCAGAGTAGGTAGAAAAGTATAGCCCTATTTGACTGTGGTAAAAAGCATTATCTTTTTCAAGAGATTTTTCATGAGAAGCTTTTTTTGTTTTGTTTTGTTTTGTTGTTGTTGTTGCCTCCCTATATAAATTAGGAATCACATTTGCTTTGAAATATCTTCTCATCCAGTACCCTGGTACCACAGATGAGATAAACATAAGTCCAGAGAGATTTATTTGCTTGCCCAATTTCATATGACTAATTAAAGCACAGCTAGGACTGGGTCATGAATCTTCTTTTTCCTTTTCCAACATCAATCTATTTTCAAAACATGGACTTAAAGGTTTTGGTAGTAACAATCTGGGTTCTATAATCTTCCCAATATACATAAAACTGTCCACAGTTTGTTGTTGACCAAACATAGAAGCAGGTCCTTCAGAAGTTAATGGAAAATTCTAGAAAAACATGACATGGAGCTTTCTAGGGTGAAACTCCAAAGGCTATCTAATGCCCTTGGCTCCAAAGCTGTCTTTCAAATCATTCTCAAGATTAAACATCTAGTTTTAAAGGGTACACTGGAGTGTCTCAATGTGCTATTTATTATTGAAAATTTTGGTTGTCTTTAATTTAGACACACAGCTGTTTGGGGGACATAAAGAAATAGATGGCAGTATTAGAAGTCTTTGTGTGTATTTAATGCTTTAAAGGTAGTTTCTTGAAATAGACTGTGGATATACGTTTGATATCCATACTTAAATTTGTTAAGTTTTGAGAAAAGGAAAAATTCTGGTCTGTACTAAGTACTTACTGCTCCTTGTGCTATGTGAAATACAGTAGAGTAAATACTAAAACTGTGGATCTTAAACTATAATGTGCATTCTCACCTGGAGGGCTTATGAAAACAGACTTCTAATCCAGCCCTCAGTTTTTTAATCAGTAGTCTAGAGTGCTGTAGTAACCATGTCTTCTATTTTCTATATTCTAATGCTTTGACATCTGGGCATTTGCTGACCCTGGAGGGACTGTCCTTTCTGGTGCCAGCCACTTCCTAGAAATAGTAAACAATTAACCTTTGAGCTTGCTTTTCAAATGCAAAACACTCAATCCAGAGTTCAAGCCCTATCATTTTATCTACCTTCCCAAATTATCCCAGAGTTAGGTACCAGATAATTAGAGATAGTTCCTATATTCCAGGGCCTGCTAAAATTATCAAACTAGCAAGTACTAAATCTGTTTATCTTACCTCTCCAATTCCTTCCAGCAGAAACCAAAATAAAAGTTCTTGCCCTCCCTGCCCACCCCCACTTTGTCTCCCAACTGACCTTGGTGTCTCACATGTCATCCTGCCCCTTTCTCTTAGGATCTGTGAGTATAACTAAGTATCTTCTTAATGGCAATCGTCTTCAGATCTGTTGGTTTACTATTAAGTGACTAATCAAACATACATTAAAAACAAGTAGGATATAAAAATTTGTATCTCTAACACGTTTTCCTGAAACATTTTGTGAACCGCTTTTCCTAAAATATTTGAAAGTTTTCATGTTTATGTCTCTTAGTGGGGGATAGAGAGTAAGGGGTGGAAGCTGATGGAGGGGTCCTGTGGGGACATACAGAGAATGGAGAGTTTTGTAAATCTATTTAATCTACTTAACCATTACACTTCTGTACTTACAAATAATTTTATTTCTAGTTGAGTCCTTCTACAAGAGCTGTGTTATTATTTCTGTACCTTAATACTATGGTCTTCATTGAATTACTTGTGGAACTAGAATACAGAAAGGTTTTAAGTGCATTGGTTTTAAGTCCAGCAGTGTTTCTGACACTGAGTTATGTGATCTTGGGAAATTCACTTCATATCCCTGAGCCTTAGTTTCTTCTCTGTAATATGTCAGTAATAATAATACCTACCTCATACGGTTAATGTAGTACTAAATGAGCTAAATGCCAAGAAAGTGCTTAGTTTTTGATATGGCATATAGTTAGATTTTAAAATCTAACTATATAATAAAAGTTGTTATTGAAGTTATTTGGGGGATAAAACACAGGATTGTAATCAATTTCATTGTCCTGCCCTTTAGATACTACAATTTGATGCCTGGAGTTGTGAGTTAGGAACAATGGTGTATGATCAAAGGATTCTAAAAATAAAATTTCACTACATTTGTTGTTCCATAAAGTAGAAAACCAGAATCCCCGGATGAAACTCCCTGAGATTGTTCTCTAAGTGATAAAACTACAACTGATACGATCTTATCCCAAGATTTTATGTCAGAAGAAAGTCATTTTCCAGGATATCCAGTACAGCATACCCCACTCCTTTTGGCAGGGTCAATGGTACAACGATGCATGGTGTAATTTCTCCACATGTGCCTACATGGTCAGAATAGTGGCTGTGCAAAAACAGCCACTTCTAACCCAACATGTCTGCTGTGTGCCTCACTTTTGAGTCATGATGCTTCCTGTCACAGACAAGCTTTCACTTGTAGCCTCTTTGAAGTGTTCTAGCAGGAAGGGGGAAGTGACTGTTTCTTCTTTTATGTCCATCACCAACATAAAGGACAGATATACTTCGATTATAGTATCCTTTTTATTTATGGGGACCAAATGCTTAGGAAAAAATATTAAAATTTCTGGATATCCAGCAATGTGAAGACTAAATTTGTTCATTGTGCGTTTATGGTACATCTTCTGTAATACAACCTAAGGTACATATGATATTCTCTCTGACTTCATGGTACTGACAGTTTGGCTCAGGAGAAAAGATTTTATATTTTAGTGGGAAAGAAAAGCTGAAAAAATATTTTAATAGAGTTGATTGTGTTGAACAAACAGTGACTGGGTAACTGCGAATAGTGTTGGGGATAGGGTTAGGGACGTGAAGTGTAACCAATATTTCCCAAAGTTTAAAGCAGTGTTTTTAAAACTGTAACCTGTAAGTCACAACCAGCATTTTTGAAAAACTAAACAGAACAAGAGCTATTTATATATAGCTGTGTGTGCATGTGTGTACATACACAGTTTGTGACATACAGTCCATTTGTATGGATCATAGCTGCAAAAATTTGGAAAACCACTGATGTAGGTATTTGAAATATATTTTTTATTATTGACATAGAGCCAGATAACTTTGGATCCCATGGTGAGATTTTTTTTCAATCTTTCATTTTTTCCCGATTAGGTAGACAATCTCCATTTGCCACTAATACATCTCCATCAGCTCTATAACTCCTGTGAGTCTTCCTTTTAAAGGAAGAGAAGCAAGCCTCAGGCTCAGAGTTTAGAGTGGGAAGCATTTCTGCTTATGTTCTATTGGAGCTTCTCTCAGATACTTTTGTCTACTTCAATGTTTTTCCACAAGGACTTGTTATTTTTTCAGTGACTAGATTTAAGCAAAAAAAAAAAAAGTCAAGAAGAAAATATCAAGCGGTTTATCTATGACAAATAATGCTGAAGGAGGTCTGAGATTGGCTGGGGAGTTGGGAAGCATTTCGATGTCTTTGGCTGTATTACCTTCCCTGGAGTTTAGGGCCATCTGGTAGACTTGCCCTTGGCAGGCACGATTGGAGCCTTCCTCATGAAGCTGATTAGGCTGGTTGCCATGGGCATTCCCAGACTTCCCAGGTGTTGGCAGGTGACAGCTGCATTTCCCCCACAGAAATGAAGAAAACATAGACAGCTTTGTCCCAGGAAGTACCCTGTGCTGGCCTCCCACTGCTAATACCTATCCCTGTGCTAGCATTTTCATCAGACAGTGTCTTGGGTCTTAGAACTATTCACTTTGTCTTGGATTTGCCATATCATCTAGATTTTGTGTGTATGTGTATAATATATAAAAATGTTTATATATGTAAGTTATATAAAATACATAAAAATCTTGATTTTATGTATATACATATGTGTGTATATATATACACCACACGCATGTACAAACACACACATACATATACATGTATATATGTATATTTTTCTTATACCTAAGCATTGCCTCAGCAGGAAAGAAACCCCAGCTGGATGGGAAAATCAAATTGGGTGATGATACAGACTCCACTAAGCACAGATAACCAAGCTCACATGCCCATTTTCAGTGGCCACCCCGAGAGCTGGCTCTACTTCCTGGCCAGGTCATGATGGAAAATTATTTTGGGCCTTTGTGTGCAGGGAAACCTGAGAAAGCCGAGTGTGGTCTGAGGCCTGACGTCCAACTGGCCTTGTTGTCCTTTCTCTGAGTAAAGAGCCTAAAAATAAGACAGAGACAAGAAGTGTTAACACAGGCCTCAGTTCTCTTTTCTGGTACAGATAACACGCCTTTTAATGGAAGAGTAAGTAGGGCAGCAGGTAAATTGAGAGTTGCCTTTGTCTTGTCCTAGATTTTTCTGTATCAACACCAGGGCTTATTTTCTTTCTTTCAGTTAGCTTGGCTAATCAGTTGTGCGATTCCTTCTCCCACCTCGAGGAGGGAGAGCCAGTAGGGCTACCAAAATGCCATCTGCATCTCCAGTGAACTGACCACTTCATTATGGGACTCAGTGCCTTCCCCTGTGGAGGCAAGTTGTACCCTCTACTGGGGTAGGAATCCTATCGTATGTTAAGACTCAACTTGTACCCCAAACCATTATGAATTTTCTTTCTTCGTTCTTGCTGGATCCCTTTATGAGTGACATTATTTGGGAGGCAATACTTTGATTCTGATGGAAGACAGCTTTGTGAGAGGAGGTTGCAGATTTTGAGGGAAAGCCCATATTTCTGCCCATATGGCTCTGGCTGTACTTGCTTGCTAAATAGAGTACAGAGAAAATACAGACAGAATGAATTGCCCAGCGATTTATGCCTTTGGCAAGTTGTTCCAGGGGTTTCGGAGAAACAGGAGAGAGGACCAAAGGGCTCTGCATTTCATTTTAAAAATAACCAGCCTTGGGCTCCTCCTCTTCCTGCTCCTGTCTCCTCTTCTCACAGGGAGAGCTTTTGAAAGGCATTCCCCTCCCCCACCACTCCCCCTCCTCCATCCCTCCTTTTTCCCACTGTATCGCTGACGCCAGTTTATTTGAATGGCAAGATTTTTCTGAGCTGGGATAAGTGAGATACAGGAAATCACTATTGAAAGACTTCTTTATGCTTGTTGTCATCATCACCTTAATCTGAAGGACAACCAAAGGGTCCAGTGACGAAAGCAGAGGCCTGGGCCAGCAAGGACGTTTAAGGAGCCAGAGGTAACAGAGACAAAACTGATCATCCACAGAGGTCAACAGCCATTGCTGGGGTGATGAACTTCACTTGCTCAGTCACAGGGTTGGATCTTCAGATCACACCCTGGAATCTCAGATTTCTTTCGATGTCTTATTGTGCTGCTAATAAGAATCAGGGTCTGGGGCAATCCGAAATACCAAAATACTACTCCACCCCTCCCCCCTCCCTGAAGTTCTTGATGCTTTGTGCACCTGCATGGCCAGGATTACATGGTGACCAAATGCGCTTCCTTAGACCGAAAATTAGCAGTATCTTACCTAATTTTGAGTTGATTGCACTCTGCTACAGCTGAGCCCAAACCTAGGATGATTTTGAGGACTATGTACATTCAGTTTTTAGTTTCCAAAGTGGGTAGGTAGAAGCTCCTTTCTTACCTACCCACCAGTCAAAATGTTTAAGTGGTTTATTAAGGCTCTGTAGAACTGAATGAAGTAATTAATAGTTTTCTGTTATTCAAGCACTTAATGCTGCATATACTTAGGTCACTGGTTCTCAAAGTATGGTCTCTAAACCAGCAGCGAGAGTATCAGGATCATCCAGGAACTTGTTAGAAATGCAATTTCTAAGGTTCCAGTCCAGAACTTTGGAATTTGAAATTCTGGAGGTGAGGGGCACCTGGGTGGCTCAGTGGGTTAAAGCCTCTGCCTTTGGCTCAGGTCATGATCTCAGGGTCCTGGGATCGAGCCCCGCATTGGGCTCTCTGCTCGGCAGGGAGCCTGCTTTCCCCCCTCTCTCTCTGCCTGCCTCTCTGCCTACTTGTGATCTCTCTCTCTGTGTCAAATAAATAAACAAAATCTTTAAAAAAAAAAAAAAAAAAGAAAAGAAAAAGAAATTCTGGAGGTGAGAGCTATGGTTGAAGTCCCTGTAGGTGATTCTGATGAAAGCATTGAGAAATTTTCATTTAGATAACTCAGAAAGCCAGCACTATTTCCTTGTTTTAGACTTGATGGTAAAACTGCGAAGAATCAAGAAATACCTCCTATCAGATGGAACAAATAATTTTTCTCATGCTCACAACTTTTTGGGATGTCTCTCATACAAGAATTAAATGGAATTAAATATTAATTATTGCCTTGGAATTGCATCTGTTCTCAAAGGACTACCTTGAAATAAATGTACAGATGTTGAATTTTTTTCCTTTCATTAATATTTATTATAAAGTTGGAGATGTTTTCTGACTGGATAAAAGAACTGATCTCAAAAGGTCAGAAAGTGGATATAGAATTCAATATAGAATTCAGAAAAATTCTTTAAAAATTTTTTTCAGAAAAAAAGTTATTTTCTGGCAACAGTACCACAAAACTCTTAACAGATATTAACTATAGATGCCATCAGTTCGTGTTTTTATGTTTGGAAATAAATGACAGCTCAGTTAAAAGAGCAGCCTGAAAAGAGAAAAATTCTCTTTGTTTTCAGAGTTTCTCAGAGGAATAATAGGATTTTTTTTCCCCTTGCCCAATCACCATTGCCTAATATTTCACATCTGGTTCTTAGAAAGGAGTAGAGTAATTTGAATGAAAAAAGAAGGGCAAAATTCTAAATGCAGAGGTAAATCTGAGTGAAACACATTTACCCTATGGAAGAGAGAGCAGTCCTGCTGCATGTTTATTGATGTGTGGTTTACTAACCTTAAATCCCGCCCCCTTTTTTTCACTAACCTCAAATTTCAAATAAAGCAGAAGTGAAATCGGGAAGACCCCAAGTTGTAGAAAGCAGGACCCCAGAATAAAATGGACTTTAGACTTGTACATCAAGAGCTGCCTCCATGTAGGGTATCTTTCTGAAATTGGTCATGTTTTTGCAACACCAGCATTTCCTAACCTTTCCAGGGAAGAACATAAGCAAATACATGGTTTGGGTGGTGTTATAAATCCATCTTTGCACTGCCAACCCTCACATTCAAACCATTTACTTTCACTAGAAATTCACAAATTCGCATATTTTCATAGTTTTCAAACATTGTGAAGGAAACAAAAGTTACTTTAGAACTCTCTTGATGCATAAGTAAAGGTCATTTGTATCCATTCTTTTCTGTGTTAAGGAAACAAATACACAAAATTTGAGATTTTTTTTTCTTGATAGACTTATGCTGTTGCTAAAACTGCTTTTGGAACCCGTTTATTTTCCACGTTGCTTCATTTGATAATTGGATTTTCTAAACAGCAAAGGTTGATACACTTGTGTTTCCTGTGTTGAGAATTTAGTAGAGGCTTAATAAATATGCCATCTCCTGATGTGCCAAGTCGTATCTAGAACTTAACCTTTATTTTTTTAATCTCCCATGTTTCTGAAGATTTGCTAGTATAATCTGGAATTTGCACTTTTAGGCCTGAAAGAAACCTTAGTTTTCCTTCCTTGCAACCCTGTAATTTATAGATGAGGAAACTAAAGGATAGAAATGTTAATTGGAAGTCCGAGGGACTCATGAGAAAAACATACCATAGAACCTGGGATCCACAAATCTCTGTTTTGGTCTATTCCCATTATGGACACTCCTGTGAACGATCAACTACCAAATAAAGCAATGTCCTTTCTGATTTCTTTTCTATTTACTTAAGCTTCTTTGCCTGCTCTTACCAGTGCATATACCACAGAAGGATATTTTTAAGACCTGAGCACCTGAGAACATGACTTTCTCGTTTTTTGGTTTTGTAGATTATTTGACAGTGGCTGGCCTTGAGAAATCCTTAGCAGAAAAGATGTTTTTATGTTACTTAAGAGATAACTTTACTTTTGTTATGGCATTATTTCTTTTCCTTTACTATGTTTTTTCAAACTTTTAAATGTTTTTTTTTTTTACTATGTTTATTTTCAAACATACATTTATAAGGAGAGAGAATATTGATCTGTCATAACCCAACCCAGATCCGACAATTATTGAGGGTTTACAATTCTTGTTTAATCTTTTCCTTTCCTTCTCATTTTTTTTCCCCTGAACTGTTTTAAAGCAAATTCCAGACATCATTTCATTCCACCCCTACATTCCTCTCAGCACACATCTCTAAAGAGTTATGGGTATTTTGCCACATAAACCTAATGCTATTATCACACCTAAAAATTATAATTACAAGGTCATCAAATATCCGGTCATTTAATTTCCATGATTGCCTCAAAAATATTTTCAAGAGTTATTTTTTCCATTATTCAGATGTATAGCAATAGGTTCAGGATTCTAGCAAACATTGAAAATTCAAATAAGAAGGAAAGCTGAAGAAAACTTACTTAGCAAGAAGGGTTTTCCCAAATTCTCACAGCTCTAATCTGGATACCATTCAGTGTGACAGGCTTCTCACTGGGTTCCCACAGCTGGTTAGTGTTTTGAATTCCAGCTCCATGAACTCATATCAGGCTACATGGACTAATGCTCAGCGCCCAACCTAGTGCTGATATCTCTGATGACAGAGTAATGGAGCAACCACGGGCATTGTCTGCCTCTTGCTAAATGCACTGTCATCTGTGTTATTCGTCCATCTCTACAGGGAGAAAGTGACTCTAATGCCTCTTGGAAGCATTTGAGCCATTATGGAGGCAAAAGTAATGCCATTCAGGCATCTTTTGTTGAAAGACCAATAAAATAACCTGCTACATTGTGAAGGAGCTTCTGGATCTTTAGGGTCATGTGCTGTTGAGATGCACACCTCTTCATGTTCAAGTTTCTGTTTCTATGTTGAGTTTTGAGAAAGACATATGAAGATAAAATAGAGAAAAAAATACAAAGGCACAATTAGAGAGTAAGTTAATTTAGGCACTGAATTTTCATGATTTTCCTATCACCTCATAACATACTATTATAGTAGAGACGGACTTTTGCTTATGGTAAAGGAAAAAGGAACTATATCTAAATCAGCTCATCTATTGGAAAACATTACAGGCCCTTCTTTAGAGCCCAAAGGGTGCTATTTTGGGGGACCCTTTTGACTGTTCCCAGTATCCAAAAGGCATATAGTACTTACTGAATGATGCCTGAATTGTTTTTCATTCCTCTTGATGTAAATGCTTTGTCTACTTTTCATTTATATGGATTTTTAAGTTAGAATACATAAGAATAGAGTTTTTCACCACCTTTATTAAGGTATGATTGACAAATGAGAACAGATTTTGGGAAGGGGTGAGAGGAGAGGGCATGCATGCTACACTTACTCAAAGAGTAGGGAGTATGTATTAGACATAGTGTATAGTGGGCATAAAGAACTCTCAGGGAGTTTTACATTCTACTCTAGGGAGTAGAGAATGGCCAGCAACATAGAAACAAAGTCATAAAGTTATCTCCAGTCTTGGGAAGTTGCTACATGGGACAATGCTGGATAGTGTCTGTTGGCAGACACTTAGAAGGGTGTTTGCGGTAGGGGACTGCTTTATGAAAAATGTGACATTTGAACAGGAAACTGAGCTAAGGAGCTAGACATGAGAAATTTCCAGGCAAAGTCCTCAAAGCGAATAAACAGGGCCTAGCAGAGGTATGTATAGCTGGCATTTATGACTGCGACGCAGAGGTTGGGGCAGATCATAAGGACCCTCTAGAATACAGGAGAGAACTTGAATCTCGGTCTTGGATGTCCTCTCTATAGCAGGTATATGAGAATCCTTTCATGGCAGGGATTCTCAGACTTTAGTGGCATCAGAGTCACCAGAAGAATTTGTTATAATTCAGATTGCTAGCCCCACCCCAAGGGTTTCCTATTGAGCAGGTCTGTGGTGGGGCCCCAGGTTCTGCATTTCTGACAAGTTTCCAAGGGATCCCTGGGCTGTTGGTCCAAGGTCACACTCTGCTGAAACATGACTTTAACTGAGGAGGGTATATGCTACGGTGAGTGCTGTGCATTGTATAAAACTGATGATTCACGGACCTGTTCCCCTGGAACAAACACACTATATGTTAATTTTAAAACAACAACAAAACAGCTCCAGGCAGACATACATTGTCCTTGTCCATTCTTTGCAGTTGCCCCAGAGGAGAGATTTCCAAGTAGACTAGAGTAGATGGCAGGTGTTCTGATGTGATTACCGGCTATCTTTCCCAGAATGCTTTGCCTTTTCTTTATTTTCATTTTTTTTTTAAAGATTTTATTTATTTGAGAAAGAGTAAGAGACAAAATATAAGCAGGGGGAGCGGGAGAAGGAGAAGCAGGCTTCCCTCCAATGTGGGGCTCTATCCCAGGACCCTGAGATCATGACCTGAGCCGAAGGCAGACGCTTAACGATCTGAGCCACCCAGGTGCCCCTCTTTTTCTCTTCTTTAGAATGAACCTGAAGTTCCATTTAATATCCATCCCCCAGGAGCACCTGGGTGGCTCAGCCAGTTAAGCGTCTGACTCTTGATCTTGGCTAGGGTTCTGATCCTAGGGCATGGATTGAACCCCACGTTTGGCTCCCCACTCAGCAGGCAGTCTGCTTGGGATTTTCTCTCTCCCTCTGCCCCTCTCCCTGGTCACATGTGTTCTCACTCTCTTTGTCTCTCTTTGTCTCCCTCTGTCAAAAAAAAAAAAAAAAAAAATCTATTCGCCAAAGGGGAAAGAGAATTTCTAAATGACATGAGATCACCTTACTGAGTCCAGGTTTCCAGATGCTCTGTCCTTGTGAGGGCAGTGGACTGTGGTGGCCACAGCACAGGTTGCGAGCCGGGGTTGCTTTCAAGGGATCTGTGTCCCCGTGCCCCCATCATCCTCTCATTGTGGGGCTTCCTGAAAACGTACTCCATCTTCCCAGACATTTATACAAGAATAAAACGGTTAACAGAGGCCAGTGGCATCCCTGATCTCTAACCAGGAAGTGTTCAGACCGTTAGGAAACATGGGTGAGCAAATGTTTACTGACCGTGTAATTAATCTGATGCCTTGCCCTGTCTATCGGCCCTTAGCACCATATTTCCTGTTCAAGGCAGTGGAAAGCAAAAATATTAGTTGCTGTTTGACCAAAGGAACAAGTGTCTTCCGAATGAACACATGATCTATTAGCAGTCCTGCCGAGTCTTCCCATGGGAACAGGCATTTTACTTTGTTTTACAGCTAATTTCTTTCTTCAGCAGGTTCCCAGACACATCAAATGCCTTGCATGTGAGCCTGAAGTCAAGATTTATAGTCTGGGTCCATGTAATTCAATGTCAAACAACTCTGATAACATAAGGGCTGGAAGTCAACCATTTTCTCATGAGTTCTCATAAAAAAGTCATTTTAGCCAAATTGAGTTTGAATAGAGGGCGTGTCTGTGATTTGATGGATGCTCCCTACCCAGGAGCCCCTGGGAAGGAGCCGGCTACTTTCTTTTGCTACTGTAGCAATAGAATCTGAAAACAGACTGATTTCTGGTTGATATTATTAGAATTTGGATTTTACTGCTCTTTTCTCTATCGGCGTCAAGGGGAGAAAAAGAAAAGGAGTGCTTCTCTTCTTGTGGTGCAGTGCACATGCCTTTTCTGTCTCTGATTTCTTTTTCCTTGTCCTTTTATTTGCTTGACACTTCTCTGTGACCTACACATCATGAAGGTCTGTTTCCCTAGAGTAAAACTTCCACTTGTGCCAAGTTGGAAAGGAGGGTGTTTTCTTTGGTCTTATCTATAGGTTCATGGTTTTGCAGACTCTTGGAGAAGGTGGGATCCTGGGGATCACTTAAAATGGACCCTATTCAGCTGAAGGGGAAGGGAAGTTAAGTGGCCTTCCCAAGAGTGACAGAGCTAGCTAGGAGCCAAATCAGGGATTTTAGTGATTCCATCCATCCCCCTCACCCTCGTCTCACCCCATTTAATACCTTGCATTTGCAAACTGGCCATGAGGTATTGAGACAGAGTCAGAGTCTTGCTTCCTGTAGCCCAGTACCTTCTAGATTATGTGATTGACTACTTGAGGTAAAGAAGCTGATCAGGGGTGCCTGGGTGGCTCAGTCGTTAAGCGTCTGCCTTCGGCTCAGGTCAGATCCCAGGGGCCTGGGATCGAGCCCCGCATTGGGCTCCCTGCTCGGCAGGAAGCCTGCTTCTCCCGCTACCATTCCCTCGGCTTGTGTTCCCTTTCTAGCTGTGTTTCTCTCTGTCAAATAAATAAAATCTTTAAAAAAAAAAAAAAAAGAAGCTGATCATATGCATCCCTCAACAAAGCGGTGTCCTACTAAGAATACCTCAGAACAGGGCACCTGGGTGGCTCAGTGGGTTAAAGCCTCTGCCTTCAGCTCAGGTCATGATCTCAGGGTCCTGGGATCGAGCCCCACATTGGGCTCTCTGCTCAGTGGGGAGCCTGCTTCCTCCTCTCTCTCTGCCAATCTCTCTGTCTACTTGTGATCTCTCTCTCTCAAATAAATAAAATCTTTAAAAAGAATACCTCAGAACTCATGGGGAGAGACCTGAGCTGAGGATCCGTAGAGAGAAACTGCTTTGGGCTTTCTGAAGAAGACTGAAAAACAAGAGAGGTTTTGAGAATTACTTCAGGACTCCTTGGTGTCCTTCATCTGCAATGTAGTATAGTGAGTTTGTTCTCTTTTTAAAATACTCAGATTAAGAAAAAAGCAAAGCAAAATTAATAAACCACAACAAAATTCTAAGAGATGGTTTTAATTCCTACAGATGTGTAATTTTATTTTATTTTTACCTTTTGCACAAGCAAACTAAAATGTAGCAAATATGCACATCATGTGGAAATTTTGGATACTGGATAGCTTGCAGGTCACAGGAGATCAAAGGACAGGCAGAATTCAGGGTGTCAGGAATCTTCGAGGCCAGTAGACAGAATGGATGACAGTGACACCAATGATGATAAAGACAAAGGGCCCTGATTATCAAGACAGAGCTTGAGGGTAGGAGTAGGGAACCCAGTTGATCGCTTAAACTATCACACGGACCTAGCCTGATAGTAGCTGTAAGTGTTAGTGACAAAGTCAGAACAGTCAGTCTGCAAACAAAGCAGTTGTCTGTATTTCTTTTTTTTTTTTTTTTTAGTTGTCTGTATTTCTTGTCTGTCCTGGCATAAAGCAGTACTAGTCTGTAATACAAAAATACATAAATAAAGCAGTACCAGTCCAAGTGTGGCCTGATGACCAACAGCATCAGTATCACCTGGAGGCTTATAAAGAATGCAAATTCTCAGGCCCACCTCAGAGTTACTGAATCAGAATCTTGGGATAGGTCCCAGAAATCTGTTCAAATGAGCTTCCAGATGATTCTTGCTTACACTAACGTCTGAAAAGCATTGGCAAGAAAAACTTGTTGTGGACATATGAATGCAACCTTGTAAAGGGAATGTGTTTGATGGAACTGTATAGAAAGATATGTTGCTTGAGTGTCAAAGTCTGTTTTGTTTTTGTTTTTCCTTAAATATTTGGAGGATAACTGAGATACTAAAAAGAAATTTACATTTCCTTCTTTCTTCTACCTGGAACTGATTTTAGGAATCATGAATTAATTCTAGGTAATTGAATTAAATCCAGAATGTTTATGAGTGTTTCTTAGCACAAAAGGGGACCAAAATTTGAGGGTTTATCTCACCTTTGGATTCAGAAAGCCAGTTCAGAGAAGAAATTTAAACGTCTTTTGCTTTGGAATTTACAGTCTCTACCTGTAGATTCAGTATGGCCTCCTGCAGAGTGAAGGGCACCTGCTTTAGAATCAGATCTTGGTTTAAAAATTTGCCTCTGCCACTTAAAACCTCTGTTTCCCTCAACAAGCTACCAATCCTCTTTTAGCCTCTGTTTCTTCATCTGTAATAGTGGAAGAACAATAGCTGCCTGGTAGTCTTTTTATGAAAATTAAAAAGGTCAAATGAGGCGGTGTGAGCAAAATATCCAGAACCTAGGTTAGCGCATGGCACATTCTCACCTATTGGGGTATATGATAACGGTGATGATGACTCTGATGATGATATTGATTCCTCTTACACAAACATGACTGTGGTCAGAGGGTAGCAGTCTTTTCCCTGGTAACTTCTTTCAGAGGTTTTAATACATCTTATTGAAGTATAACTATTTGGCAAGGGCTACAGATCAGAAGTATCCGACTCCAGGACTTTCACAAAGCAATTACAAACCATTACTGAAATGAAGAAACAGAACATTGTCAGCCTCTGAAGTTCCCATGGCCCTATCCCGTCACCATCTGTCCAAGGATAAACACTATTTTGATTTTGCACCAAAGATCGTTTTTCCTGCTTTTGAAACTATCTAATATGTAAATGAATTACAGAGAGTATGTGCTTTTCTGTGTCTTGCTTCTGGTGCTCAAAATTTTAATGAGACTGATCCATATTGCAGCATGTTATTGTAGATTGTACATGCTCATTGCTAAATAGCAAATTATTATTTACATTGGATCATAATTTGTTATCTATTTTATTCCTGGTAGTTATTTGGTAGATACTATTTCCAGTTGTCACTGTTATGATTACTGCTTTATGAATATCTGTGAACATGTCTTTGGTGAACAGACATACGTGTATCTGCTGGGTGTGCACCTTGGAGTAAGAATATAGGACCATAGGATATGCGTATGTTCAGTTCTGATCACACTGCCACATGGTTTCCATGGTTGCAGATTTCTACTCTCACCCTCAGAGGATGAGGGTCTAGGGACTCTAATTTCTCACCAACATTTAATATAATCTGTTCATTCTGGTAGTGTAAATGGAATCTCCCTGGGGTTTTAATTTTCATTTCCCTGATGAATTGTGAAACCGAGCACCTTTTGACCTGGCTACTTACATATCCTCTTTTGAGAAATGCCCATTCCAGTCTTTTTTCCTATTAAAAAATGTGTTTGCCTCTTATTGATTTGGAAGCATTCTTTATATGTTTTGGATATCAACCATTTCCCAACTGTATTTATTTTAAGTTCCTTCTATTCTATTACTTGCCTGTTTTTATTCCTGGTAAAATTTTGCATGCTTTTAATTTTCTGAAATTACAAGCCAGAAAAATACGAGACTGCTGGTTACATTTGAAATTCAACAAATTATTTTCTAGTATCTATAAAAATTTTCAATATTTATAGTACATTATAATAACTACTTATAAGAATAGAGATTTTTTTGGGCGCCTGGGAGGCTCAGTGGGTTAAGCCTCTGCTTTCAGCTCGGGTCATGATCTCAGGGTCTGGAGACTGGGCCCCTCATTGGCCTCTCTGCTCAGCAGGGAGCCTGTTCCCCTCACCCCAACCTGCCTCTCTACCTACTTGTGATCTCTCTCTGTCAAATAAATAAATAAAATTTTTAAAAAATAGGGATTTTTTAAATAAAACTTATTTATTGTTTATCTGAAATTAAAATTTTAGTTGTCTTGTATTTTTTTTTTCCTATACCTGGCAACTCCACTCATAAAGCTTTTTTTCTTTGAGGGATTAAGTGTTTTTTTTAGGAGAGGAAACAGAACACTGAGGGAGGAAGGGGGCACTTGCTGAACCGATTAGAACAACTTGGTCAGTTTGGGAATTTATCCAACATATATCAAAGGATTTTGAAATCCTGCCCTTTTTAAAAAACTTATACTCTCTGTATCTTTTAATTAAAAATCCCTAAACAGTTATTATTTATATAACTTATATAAATATATATAATATAACATATTTTTATAAGTGGGGCTCTATTCAACCTTGACTTTTCATCTGGACCATGCATTAGGTATTCAGTGGCCAGTATTAGCAAAGTTCAAATGGAGGGGTGCCTGGGTGGCTTGGTTAAGAGTCCAGTTCTTGGTTTTGGCTCAGGTCATGATCTCATGGGTCATGAGATCAAGTCCTGCATCTGGCTCCTCACTCAGCTGGGAGTCTGCTTAAAGATTCTCTCCCTCTGCCCCTCCCCAGACTCGCACATGTATGTATGCATTCCTTCTCTCTTAAATAAATCTTAAGGAAGAAAGAAGCCAAGTGGAAAGGGGTTTAATGCCTCCGCTCCTGCTTCTCTTTGCTTTCCTCAGACTTCTTAACTACTTTCCTCAAAGTCAAGTTATTTTTTTCCCCTCCCTCCACTTACCACTGCATGTTTATTGAGAGACTAAGTAGCTTGGAGGTCAAGTACAAGAGGAATCGCAGTTCGTGTGGCTGGTACAAAAAGAGAAAAGATGTATTAGGAGGAAAAGTAGGCAGAAATTGGAGGGTGGATGCTAGAGATCTAGATAGTAGAGCTGATTCTGAGGATGGCAATGACTGCCTGGAGTAGGAAGGTCTAAGGAGGGGAACTTAGGAAAGAGAAAGAACTAAGGAAAAAAGTTCAATTCAGTAAACATTAATTATGCAACTTGTTTCAGTCCTCTGCCAGGATTTGAAAAAGATCAGAGGATAAAATGAAATTTATGCTTGAAATAGGTTAAGGAGTTGGAATTGTCAGAAATGGAAAAGAAGGCTGTAGGTCATACATATATGGTCATACTCCATACACAGAATATGCAAGTTGTGTGCAAGTAGAAAAAAGAATCCCTTTGAAAGCAGTGTCACACATCAGAACGTGCTCTGGGAGGGAAACTCAGAGACTGAGGTCTGGTCTTTATCTCTACATAATGCTGAGATACTGGACAATTTAGTTATCACCCATAACCCTCATTTTCTACAGCTGTGAGATGAAGGCTTTGGTCCCTGCTACACAGTGTGGTTCCTGAGCCGGTAGCATCTGCAGCATCTGGGAAATTATTAAAAATGCTGTACCTGGGCCTCTCCCAAGATCTGCTGAATCAGAATCTCTAGGATAGGGTCCAGAAATCTGTGTCAAGTATTCTAGGTGATTATATAGATTTCTGATATTTGAGAAGTACTGGCCTTCCCCCAGTGCTTTTCTGACTCTAATGTGCATCAGAATCAGAGGACTTGCTAAAAGACAGATTCTGGTTTTATAGGTCTGGGGTAGGTCTAACAGATTCTTGGGTGAGGCTGATTCTATTGATCAGCAGACCACATTTTGAGTAGCAAGGGTCCAGAATGATATCTTTGATGCTTCCTTTGAATAGGAAAAAAAAAGAATATTATTTATTAGAATATTAAGAATTATTATAATTATTGGGGTGCCTGGATGGCTCAGTTAGTTAAGAATCTGATTTTGGCTCAGGTCATGATCTCAGGGTCCTGAGACTGAGCCCCCCATCAGGCTCCACGCTCAGAGGGGAGTCTGCTTCTCCCTCTCCCACTGCCCCTCTCCTCGCTTGTGTGCTCTCTCTCAAATATATAAAATCTTAAAAAAATATAGAACTATTAAGAATATTAAAGATAAAAGAGATATCAGGTAAAACTGTCTATATCCGTACTTATATGGACATTAGTGTTTATGACGTATTCATGCAATTGTATTGTCCTAGAGAAAAGCAAAAGACAGAACTTTGTTTCTAATACCCACTCTATCAGAGGTTGTTTATGATTTTAAGATAAGGTTATTCTGGAAAAATCTACATGGGGAAAAAGACTTTCTGATTAGTATTGCTCCCCTAGCAACATGTGTATAGAAGTCTTTCCTCAAATCATGAACTTTTGTGAGTTTGTACTTATACAAGATCCACCCACTCACAAGTGTTTGTATACAGACACACACAGATTCTTAGTAGCAGCAAATCAGGGGATTTCTGAGCCAGCGTAGGCCACAAATGTCTTGGCCCCAGCATAGCTCCAGGCCTGAGGAATCCCAGCCTATACCACATTTTAACAAGGCAAACCCCAGACTCTTAGAGTTCAGGCTACGGGAAGTGGCAGGAAGCTCTTGGCAGACAGCCCCCAGGCCTGAAGAGAGACTTGGAAATTTAAGTGCACAAATGTCTCTGTCCAGAAAATTGTCATCATAGGAGAAGGCTGGTTTATCTTCCAATAATGTGGGAGAGGTGCAGGACAAGAGAAAAGGGTCAATTGGTTGTGGCATGGGAGAAAGTTCTGTGTTCCACGACCTTTGTAATAGAAAGCGATATGAATAGGGAAAAAAGAATGGATCAGAATTTTATTTTGTCAATAATAATGATGATGATATTTTAATCACTTTAAGTGTCTGTCTCTTTTTCAAAGCCTCATGTACATTATTTAGTTCTCAAACAATACCCTGGTGAGCTAGGCTCTATGATTGACTCCATTTTAAAAATGCGAAAACAGGGCACAGATTGGTTAAGTTATTTCCACAAAGTCATGCAGCAATGAAATGGTGAGAGCTTACAATAAGTCAGAAAGTACAATTCAGAAGCAACCATGCTTAGTATTTCTTAATGCCTATTAGATCAAATATGAACTGGAGTGTATGTAACTTAGTGTGGGGTAGCAGAAAAAGTCTGGGAATTTGAAGTAGGAATGTTCACTCCTAACATTGCCACTGAGTAGATGGATGTGGTAGATTGCAAAAATAGCTTCAAGTTTTCCTTTTTCCCTAACCCATCCCTTGTAGTGATAATTTGCAGCAACTGCCATCAAGAAGTGGAGTTTCTTTGCTTCTGGTCTGGACTGGTTTTGGCCAATCGAATACAGCAAAAGTAAAGCCTGAGCCTCAAGAGGATTTGCATGCTTCTTCTCACTTTTTTGGAACACTGCTAATGCCATGAGATCTAGTGAAGACTAACTTGCTAGAGGATGAAAATGTGTGGCTTAATCACCTTCATTGCCCCAGCCTACAACTATTCACAGACTAATATAGTTTTAGCCAGCCAGCCTCCAGCTGACTCACCATGAGTGAATTCAGCCAAGATCAGCTGAGTTTGGCCCAGATCAGCAAGGCTGCCTACATGACTCATAGTCTTATAAGTAATAATTTAGGTTGGTGTTTTAGGGCACTTAGTTTGGGGTGGTTTGTTATGCAGCAATAGATAAGTGATATTTTGCATGATGCAGAGGAATCTCTTAAACCCAATAGAATTTTGACAGAACACAGGTGAGACCACCCTCCGAACATTTCATAATTACCTCATCCTCATTTTGGTAGAGTGTGATATGCCATTCAGCTTTGTTAAGAACTTGGAGCCCACTTTCTTCTCCATGTTACAGTTATTTGTTCTCAGGATCCAGGGACTAATTCTTAAGGTCCACCATAACTTGAGACCCACCGTGTGAACACATTGGCAGCCCACCATGATAGATCTTATCTCCACTCTTTACCTTGACCTCTCATTTATAGTGGGGCTCTTCTTTCTCTTCTTAACTTCTGGGGGATGCTCAGCAATCCACCAGTGTTTACATGTGGTTTGCCTCTTTGAAGCTTTAATTAGTGGCGTCTTGAATCTTGATTGCTTTTGGTAATGGCCAGGAGTCT
Organism: Procyon lotor; assembly: GCA_028646535.1. Taxonomy (NCBI): domain Eukaryota; kingdom Metazoa; phylum Chordata; class Mammalia; order Carnivora; family Procyonidae; genus Procyon; species Procyon lotor. The sequence goes on from CM053610.1 coordinate 29,343,229, forward strand.
GACTTCCCAAAACGAATACCCAGAGGGTGTGAAACATGCTCATTCTTTAGATTCAAGAAAAGCAGAGAGGTCTTCATTATGAACATAAAGGAAGATACTGCACCTTTTTTTGGAACTCATTATCATTTTGGTAGGAAGATAGATGATTGGTTGAGGAGAGATAGTTTGCTTTCTACTGAGGATGAACTTTCTCCAGCTATTAATGTTAATTTAAATTCCAGGTAGAAGACAATTTAATCTGTTTACTATGATATAGATTCCTTTAACTGCTGTGTGAAAGGATAAGGTTTTCTCTTTTTTCTCAAAAGGGAAGAAAAAGGATCTCAGTTTTATTGGTAACTGCCTCACTGAAGCTCTCTGAGTGTGCCACATGTGTGCGGTTTAGCTGGCGACCGTGGTGTCTGTATGTATGTGGTCATAGATTTGTTATAACCTCTTGTCTGCCAAGTTAAGACCACCAGTTCCATTTTAATTCTAAGTTAACCTCAGGCGGGAGCCAATCCACACTGCTTGAATATAAACGCTGACACTCAATCCACTCATCCTCTTGGCCCCACAATTTGTTTTCCTTTTTCTTTTTTTTTTTCCCCTAAGGGAGTTTGAACATTTGTTAACAATCCAAAACCAACACTTCGTATACAAGACATAGTGATTACATAATCCTTTATAGGTTCTTATACTTTGACTATATCGCAAATTTTTCAGCGGTTTCATAAAATGTCTCAAACTGAAGTACAGTTTCTAAATGATATCCTTGGAGCTAGGACATCAGATTTTTTTGTGGTGATAATTGCAATTCTTTTGAAAAATACAGAATCAACACATTAATTGGAGGACTCTCTTTTTAAAGAATGGCTTCAGGCAGGCTTCTATTTATTGTATCTTTAGAAATGGGAAAGATGGAGACTCCTGGTGTTACCTGGCATTACTTGGCCTGACAATGCAAATGTAGGTGACAAGATGACATTATGTTAGAAAAATTGAATTACATATTTTCCACCTTGATTTTGATTTCTAATCAAAGGAAAAGTAGAGATGGGTCTGTTAGGCTAATTTTCAAAACTGATATTTACTGTGATACACAGGACTATGACAGGATCTTTGTCTTTAATTTCTAAGTCTGAATTTAAATCTACTAATTTCTAGGCCATCCAAGCAATTGTAAGCTTGACAGAGTTGGGAAATTTTTTCCTAATAATGTTTTGTGGCAAGCATACATGGTGGCCTATGTCCATTGGTCCAATTATAAAAGTTACTTGATTTAAATGTATTTCTATATTTGGAGTTATACATGTTCTTGGAGACAGCCTGCCCTCTTTCCAGAAACCTCACTCAGTGACTTGTTTGCAGAAGTAACCAGTTAGACACTTTGTGAAATTGCCAAGTGTTCCTCTCTTAGTAACTAACTGAGTTTTGCAAACATCACATTATCGTGAGTTAAAAATAATTCCTATTGGGCTGATTGGAGAAGAATGCCATGGTTAACTGCTAGAAACACGGGGAGTGTTATGGATGACACTAAGAAGAGAGCTGTTTCAGCCAATCACATCTGAATTCCTACTTGTAGAGAGCTAATTTCAGTCCTTACAGGACTCTTCTAGGATGGGAGGTGGGAAATCAAGGGTAGAGTAGAAGATATATTAGCTTTGAATTCATCAGATAATCTGCGTAGAAGCTCCAGTTCAATCAACACACTTCTAATGCACCAGTGATTAGGTACATTATTCAACCCTAACTAAGCCTCAGTTTTCTCATCTGTAAAATAGGGATAATGGCTATATCAATAGGATTGTAGTGAGGATTATATTGAACGCTCTTTGCCCAGTGTTGACATGATCTCCTTGCTAGCTATTTTCTTGCCTTCTTGTTTTCTGTCTTCTCATTCTTCACTACAGAAGATAGCCAAAGCTTCCTAACATGGCATGCTAAGCCTTTTACAGTCTTTCCTTAGTTTATCTTTCAGCTGAGTCTCTCCCCAACCCCTCAACCTCACGGGCATCTAATTCTGGCCATGCCATTTACCTTCATGCCTCATGCCATTTCCTTTGCCAGAAATACCCCTCCAATGCCATTTATATGACAACCCCCACCTTTTCTTTAAAATTTAGCTCAAATGTCACTTTCTCCTAGAAGCTTTTTGTCAACTGACCTATCTTTTCCCTAGTCTTCTCTAGCCTTTCTTTATACTGCTTGCTTGGTTTCCCTAGTTTTTGCTTACCACTCACATACTGAATATAAACATGATGCCATTTCTGATACCATTATTCCTCCTACAAATTCACCTCTGTATCCTACTTTCTTGGCTGCGTGATTTCCAGGTCCAATTAGGTTCTTTCAATGAGAATTTTAAAAAGTGATTGGAATTGGTTAGTCATATTCAAGTTGGGTTGACAAGACATATACCTATAAAAACCTTTGAATTTTGCTGATAAGAGGAAGCCTGGAATTCCAAACCCACTTCTTCAGTAATAGATGAAGATAATAAAGCTAAGAGAGATTGATAGGCTTGGCAAAGTCAATATAACTTGATAATACAGAGAAAAAGACCAGACCAGATGGTCTGACTTCCAGCCCAGAAGAGCAGTAGAACTTATGAGGAATAGTTGTTTCAGAAATCAGCATCTGTTTTCCTTCTTTCGTCAACAATTCTTTGATTTACTTTGGAGAATCAGACTTTTTCAATATCCATCTTTTGGTCTAATTGGAAGGGATACTTTTTTAGCACTAAGTGTAGACATGTGTCCCAGGCCAGATGAATTAGCATGTTCTGTACCCTCTGCAACAGTGATTGGTTTGTGACAGATATATGAATCAGCTTAGCTTAATGAGATTCAATTCCAGAACTTTTACTTGAACTGTAAAGAGGAAGGCTCTGTGGGACTGTTCCCCACGAAAATGGTGTTAGCTTTGGTCTGTTGGGGATCACCTTGTAGTGGGCTTAGTTGAGCGTGAGGCTAAGACAAAGAGACACGAGCCCAAGAGGGAAGGAAGGGAAAGAAGAGGAGGAGGAGGAAGAAAGTGAGAGCATTAGAAAATGAAAGAGAACATGAATCCCGAATAAATATATCATTTGAACCCATAGATCCAGCTATAGTTTAAACAGTGTATCTTGGAATTTTTAACACATGATTTAGTCAATTTAAGGATTCCCTTATTAAGAGAAATTCTTTTTTTGTTTCTTCTACTTTTTTTTTTTTTTTTTTTTGGGAGAAATTCTTAGTATCTTAGTTCTAGAATTTGCTGGTTCAGTTACTCAAATGTCATTAGCTTTCTGAGCCTCAATTTCTTTATATGTTGAGTCCAGAAACACTTCATTTTTGGAAAGATAAAATAAGATATACTTCTAAAGCATTAGCATAGACTGAACAATCACTTAATGGCATTTATTATGATGATTATTAATCTGATATATGCTTTGAGATTGGGATGCCATAGTGATTCTGTGTGTGTGTGTGTGTGTGTGTTTTAAGATTATATTTATTTGTCATAGAGATTGCACAAGCAGGGGAGCAGTAGGCAGGGGGAGAAGCAGACTCCCACTGAGCAAGGAACCCAGATGATGGGACTTGATCCCAGGACCCTAGGATCATGACCTGAGCCCAAGGCAGACACTTAACTGACTGAGCCACCCATGCATCCTGTATGTGTGGTTTGTTTTAATTTTCAAATGTAGAACATTTTAAGTCATGTTGAAGGAATATTATCAATAGGCCTCCATTAAAATCATAATGTGTGAATATATTTAAGTTATGCAGTGCCTCCTACCCATCTAAGTCCTTTCCCAAGTATTTTACAAATAAGAACTCTTTTAATCCTTGTAACAAGTTGAGGAGGTAAGTTCTGATATATATATTTTTTCCATTTTACATATCAAGAAGCTGAAGGACTTAGGAGGTTAAGCATCTTTCCCGCTGTCATATAGTTAATCAGTAGCAGAGCTGGGTCTTGAACCAGGCGTTTCATCACTGTGCTTTGCTGCCTCTTGACAAAAGTCTATGGGCCATGATTCTGTGACTAATAGCAGCAGCATCAACTGGGAATTTGTTAGAAATACAAATTGTCAGGTCCATTCCCAGAACTACTGTATCAGAAACTCTGGGGGTGAGGTCCAGCAAATTGTGTGTTAATAAGTCCTTTAGGTGATTCTGATTTGGGCTGAAGTTTAAGAACCCCTGTCCTATGTCTATAATTCTAAGCTATAATTCACAGATTGTGTGCTCTTGGTGCATTAGAGTCATTATGATGCAATAAGTGATTATACTGCAATAAGTGATTTTTGAATGCCTACTGTGTGCTAGCTACCATTATACTCTCAGGTGTTGCTATGCAGAGCAAAACCCAGAAGTGTTTCCTGGGAAACAAAGACATAAATACAATATCCCAGCTGTCAGCTCTGATAATTTCCAGGAAGGAAAGGAGAAGTGTGATACTAGGGCGTATAACAAGAGGTTGGAGGTAGTAGTGGTATCATAAAAGTCTTTCCTAAGTAATTTGTGAAGACCTGTGAAACCAGTGGTTCATGACTTTGGCTGCACATTGCAATCACCTGGGAGCCTTAAAAGCACACAATTCTCAGGCTGCATTACAGACCAATCAAATCAGAAAGGGGTGGGGTCCAGCATCAATATTTTTAAAACTTCCAGGTGATTGCATTGTGTAGCCCAGGTTTAGAGTCACTGTGTCATAGGCTTTGTTGGAAAAACTTAGGGATGTTGGAAGAGTGGAGAGGGAGCCTGACATTAGTGTCAAAACACAGGCACATTGATAGAACCAAGAAAAAAAATACAGGAAAACCGTAAGATTTGCCTGTGCATAATGTACTCGTTTAATGTAATACATTTAATAACATTGACAAAACAGATTATCTTATAATCACAAAAATTATTAATACATATATTTAGATCAGAAGACTTGCTAGGAAGATTAAGTGGAAAATTCAATATGAATATGAAAATAGAATATGAGTTTAGCTTAGAGGATACTACCACTTATTTCAAAAAACTTTCAATAGAAATTTAGTGACTACTAAGTTCTCTCTACTAGAAGCTCTGAAGATAAAGCAGAATTTGCAAAGCTTTTCCATCTCTCGCAGTCTCAGGGTCTGCTAATGTACTTCTTCTAGGAAAATCTGTCTTTATTTCAGTATAAATATAATAATATTCAGTATAAATATATACATTTATCAAAATAATATATATAATATATAAATATATTTATGTATTTGTGTATATTAGAATCTTATTTCCAAGGCTATTTAAGTAACCAGACATAATTTGTTGAAGAAAGTACATTGAGATTAAAATGTGAAAGATTATATTGTTGGCCTCAATTAATAGCTCCCCTATATCTACACTCTGGGAAATGAGACCTTTGCAGCTCCTCCCTTCAAGAGGTATAATCTGTTTCCCTAGTTCTTGACTCTGGGCTGGCCTTGTGATTTGCTTCTACCAGTAGAAAGCAGAGGAATAGATGAAATGCCACTTCATAGTCTTGGCCTTAAGAATTCTTGCATTGATTCTATTCAGCTAATTTACTGGATAATGAGAGAGACCCATGGCCTAATCACCCCCATTGCCTCAGCCAAAGCCACCCAACACTCCCAGACTTGGAGCTACCTAGATGACCCACAGGGATCCCAGACCATGATGGAGCCCAGCCAAGTTAAGAAGCAGGATCCGGCTGAACCCAGCCTAAATTGCTGACCTGCAGAATCATAAGCTAAATAAATAGTTATTCCTTTAAGTCATTACAGCAATAGGTAACTGATAAAATAAGCTTTAGGAAACTTTAAAATAATTTCCTGTAATCTGTTTTGTGAAATGAGTTAGGAGACTTGCTTCTGAACAATAACCCTTATGAGAACAATGCTAACTAAAAATAAAAGTTATGAATGCTAACTATACTTTCTCTATTGTAACTCTTAGCCTCTGCTAATTTACTGTAACATAATTATCAAATTAACTTGGTTTAAACAAGACAGGGAGGTTTCTGAGTAGCAGTGATTTGTCCATCTTTGTAGAAATGAGAACATTAGAGGAATATGTTGAGTTTGTAATTATGTGACATGTTATTTACTGGCAACTGTGATTTTGGAATAAGAGGCCCCAACATGGATTTCTTTCATTTAAAAAATAATCACAGAATTCTAACTCCTTACTCTAAGGCCAAATAATTAAAGTATATAAAACAGGATACACAAAGAAGTCCTTCTCTCTTTCACTCTACAATGTATGTATGTGTGTGTGAGAGAAAGAGATAGTCACAGACATAGACAGACTGCATTTGCTTTATTATCAGTTTGATAAACTCTGGATTAGAAAGCCACTTGATCTTGTTGTGAAATCTCTTAACACATTTTCCAGCATGTGGGATCTTTCTTCAGGCCTCCATGTTTGAGTGCCACTTGCCGGTGGGCCTTTCCCTTTGAGTAAGGAGGCTGGGTTGCTTGTTGGACATGTGTCAGGAGGAGAAAAGAACATGAGAAACATGCTCACAACCATAGTTAGTTGAGGGGTCCAGTTTTGGCAGTATTATTCTCCGTTTTCCCTTGAGGGGAGTCTGAGGTGGCCACCTGCCATGGACTGCCTGTCTTTTGAAGTAGTTCAGAGGCTCATAGGTGAGACAGTGCCCTGCAGTGGCGTTGAGACTAACTGGGGGTTGGGAGACTCAGCTCTGGTTCCTCCCTGCCACTCTTCACTGAGTGATCTTAGGAAAGTCATTCAGCCAACTAGTTCCCATCTCATCTAGAAAACAAAGTTGGAGTTGACATTCTCCTAAGTTCCTTCATAGCTTTTTATTTATTTTTTTTGAGGGAGAGGGCAGACAGAAAAAATCTTAAGTAGGCTCCATGCCCAATGCAGAGCCCAACATGGGGCTCAGTATCACAACCCTGAGCTGAAATCAAGAGTCAGATGTTTATCTGACCGAGCCACCCAAGTGCCCTTTCAGCTATTTCTTAGGACAGTTACTGGGCAGTATTGGAAGAGAGTACTCACTGACTTGGATTCTTTATATATGATTTGCACTTGTTTTGCCTTGATCAAGAGCTAAAATACTGAAGAAATTTAAAATGTTCCCTCCACCAGTCTTCCCCATCCAACTCTAAGAATCATACTTGGAACTAAAAAAAAGTCCTTAATGTCTTAGTGCCCCTATCCAGGTAGTCTTTACGGTTGAATGTTGATTATGAAATAATTTAGAGGTTTTTCCATTTAACATGTTTAAAGTGAAAATCTTTCACTTTGCATAAAAGGATATTTTTCTACTTTTAAGTGGTTTTTAGTCATATGAACTTAGAAAAATGTATGCAATTCACTGGTTCTGGAACTCCTTATCAGAGGAGTTATTAGCCTTTTAGCAACTCCATTAGCTATCTCTTCAGAAACATATTCCAGTGCAAATGTTTGGTTATGGAGTTCTATTGTTATCCAAAGGATGATGCACTTTTAAGAAAAGAAACATTTCCTTTTTGGGAAAAGATTTCTGATCAACTTCGGCTAAGGCTTAAGTAATGATTTATGGGTTTCAGCTGACCCATTTGTTATGGGTCTAGGCAAAATGAGTTTTCTATTGATAGGATGTCTCCTCTGATTATGCTTTATCTTTGGAATGGGATCTAAGGATGTAAGAAAGAGAGATGATGAGAAATGTATTTTCTTTTTCTTGGGAAAGCTTGGGAGAAAGGCATTCTCTACCACATAGTCTGTCCCTCATCTCATGGATGTGTCTGATGCATCACATCCTGAATTTGTGTGATCAGATGCACCTTCACTGGTGTCAGACACTTAAGTACAATAATATGGGGGACTAACTATGCTACATGACATTTTGCTCTATTATACTGATATGACAGTTGGGGCAGGCTGATTTATGTGGTGAATTCTTACCGTATTTTTTATTTGCCCTGCACACTACATTCCTATTCTAAAGTTTACAAATCTTGACAGTGAGGACCTAGTAGGTATTTTTGGTGTGTGTGTGTGTGTGTGTGTGTGTGTGTGTGTGTGTGTGCGCGCGCGCTTTTTATTGATGTGAAATTCACATTTGGAAAAGTGAAGATATCATAAGCAGATAGCTTGATGCATTTTGCAACCTGAACACACATGCAACCAATATCCAGCTCAAGAAACCGTCATTTTCCAGCTCCCTGGAACTCTCCCTTCTGCTCCCTCCTTGATCAAGTGTAATGTGTCTTCTGTTTTTTTTTTTTTTTAATATTTTATTTATTTGACTGAGAGGTGAGAGATCACTGGTAGGCAGAGAGGCAGGCAGAGAGAGGAGGAAGAAGGCTTCCTGCTGAGCAGAGAGCCAGATGCGGGGCTTGATCCCAGGACCCTGAGATCATGACCTGAGCTGAAGGCAGAGGCTTTAACCCACTGAGCCACCCAGGCGCCCCTGTCTTCTGATTTCTAATAACATAGTTTGATTTTGCTTATTTTTGTCTTTATATAAAATGAATCCTACAGTATTACTTTTTAGGGTCTGGATTCTTTCACTCAACATTATGTTTATGGGATAGCAATCTTACTGCTGTATAGTTGTCCACTATGTGAATATACATAACTTATCCTTTACACTGTTGATGTGCATTTGGGCAGTTTCCACTTTGGGGCTATTAGGAGTAATGCTGCTCTGAATATTCTATTGCCTATCTTCTAGTGAACATATGTTACAGTTCTCTTGGGAATATTTCTAAGTGTGGAGTTTGTGGGTCATAGGTATACATCTTTTTTAAGTATAATATTAGAGTTGGGTATGCAGAATTATGAAATTAATTATGAAACAAAAATAAATTTATTTGAAACATGAAGTAAGAGCTGTTTGGAGAAGAAAGAATAATATGGAGAAACATAACATTTTATTCATGGGAATACATTCTAGGTCTTCCAAGCTAACATTGTTTGTTCTTATATCTGAATGACAGGACTTTGAAAGTGTGCTGACGTGGCCATTTTCTGCTGGGCTGCTCCTGCTCCAGTGTTCTTGCCACATAAACTCTTCAGGTCCAAACCTTGAAAGTGTTATGGGAAGTGGCATTAGCTCTTTTGTGTTCTTTTCCGGCACCAGGTTGCTCATCTCTCCCTGTTCCCATTTGAGGAAATGTACTGACAGTTGTCGAGCTGAATCATTGCTCTTTCTCAGACACACATGGAGACCAAATTTGTGACTAATAGACAAACCCTCTGGACATAGGCTGAGCCACCAAGAGCCACCCTTGTCCAGGCAAGTTCAGGGCTGAGGTACAACTTCTGACAGCCAGCAGGAAAGCAGAACAGTTGTGTTAATTTGCTTCTCTGATGTGAAGACACATAGCTTTCTCTCAATCTCTTCCATTTACTCCAGATAGTTCTATTAGCTTATTTATGGCCCCTAATGTTTGTTTGCCTGTTCATGCATGTTCTTAGAATCTAGGGGATGTGGCATGAATCCCATAGAATCCCTTAGAATCCAGGGGATGTGGAAGGCTTGAGGGAGATCTGGTCTCAAGGTTGATTCCAGGGGTCATTGAGCTTTACCCTTCCTCCTCCCCATCTTTTATTGTCTCTGACTCTCCCCTCCTTTGCACAGATGTCATTGGACTAAAATGATGGAAGACTTGAAAACAGTAAAGAGAAATGAGATGTGAGGAAGAAGAGTGGGGATCTTTGGATGATAGGTATTGATTATCTGCATAGATGTTTCAGATCTGCTTAGATTTTCTTGGAAACTGTTTACCCAATCGTCCTAAGTTGGCTTTGTCACACATTACTTAACAATTGTGTTTGCATGTGTATTAGAAGGATGTCGCCACCAGGTTTTGCGATCACCTGTATACTCCCGATTCTGCAGCATTTTCATGCAACCAACCCCCATAATTGCTGAAGAATATTCAATATTTGTTGGCTACAGATAGGTATTTCCTTATATATGAGTTGGGTGACATTTAGAATCTCTTGGAATTGGCCTCCTTAATTTGTAACATCCTTCTGCCTTAATGCCACTCAGAGGATGCCTTATACCCTCTTGCTTGAAGGACAGAAGAGGCGGGAGTTTCATTAGTTTCAAGAGACTGGACAGTTTCATTCTCACATGCTGAAAGCACCATGTTTGTTGAAAAGAAACTTTCAGAGTCACCTCAATTAAGCCCAGACAGTTTGATTTAACTTGTTTTTAATTGTAACAGGTTATTTTTTCTGGCACAGAGCCACCTAGAATTTTATCTGTGAGTTCTTTAGATAATCTCCATCTTCTTGTACCATTTTCTCAGTGATGTTCAGAATTCCACTGCAGTGGCACATTCCAGGTTTTTTTTTCCTTCTTGGGTGGTATGCTTTACATCATCTGAAAGTGTAGAGATTGATGAAGGTTGGTAGGTTTCCTTTTCACAGATCTGCAACCTGTCTCCAAAGGTCACGGTTGTTTCCTATAGAACTGGAGGGCTCCAACAATGGCAGCCCCCAACCCTATAGTCAGTAATTCATCTGTGTCTCAAACTGATTATCTTTGCCAAAAAAAAGGGCATATTGCCATATCTGGGAAAAGAGTTAGGGTAAAGGTAGGGATGGAGAAATTAGTGTGGGGAAAGAGGTGTCATTAACCTCTACCACAGTGCTCTTCAAAGTGTTGTGGTCCCTGAATCCGCAGCATCAGCATCACTTAGGAACTTCCTAGATAGGCAAACCTATTGAATCAGCAATTACTGGGCCCAGCAATCTATGTTTTAACAAGTAAGACTGAAAGAGGTTGAAGTCTGGGATCAACCTCTACAATAAAAGACTGCCTTTTCCAGTCTTAAAAATTAAGCACTGGGGGCTCCTGAGTGGCTCAGATGGTTGGGCCTCTGCCTTCAGTTCAGGTCACGATCTCCAGGTCCTGGGATCGAGCCCCATGTCAGGCTCCTAGCTCAGTGGGGAGTCTGTTTCTCCCTCTCCCTCTCTGCCTCACCCCCTGCTTGTGCTGTCTCAGTCTCTTTCTCAAATGAATAAATAAAATATTTTTTAAAAAATTAAGAGGTAAACTTTGGGAGAAGTAGCTCCGATTTCTTTTTTTCTTTTTTTGCCATTTGTTTTTGGTTTTCACTTGTGGTAATTTGCACTGGGAATAAGATGACAGATATAAAATAAACACACATAAAATATTAGCTGCAATTTTAGTCTGGGCTTTCTTTTCTCCAGGGGAAGGATGATAGTAGAGCTACTGCGAAGCATATTAAATATCTATCTCTTCACTTTGTGTATATGAAAAAAATGTGATTGTCTCTAATCTTAGACTTATAACCTGAAAGCCTTCTGGAACAGACTTTACCTCTTGATTTTCTGAATAAAGTTTCTGTCTTTTTTGATGTTCTCCTTTGCATGTTTGCTTAAAACAGTGTTTTGGTTTTCTATTTTTTTCTTCTCTTTCTTTCTGGAAATTTTTCCATGGGCATCCTTAATTATGTCTTCTCTTAATTACTTTCTGCTCTATGTAAACTCTGAGTTACAATTGAAAAGAATAGAATTCAGAAGAAGGCTGTCTTACTACTGTCATCATAGTTGCTCCACAGCTTGTCTATTGCCTGATAAACGACTGGAGGGCCCACTTCCTAAAATATCAAATTGATAGGTGATTTAGTGTGATTGAGAAGAGGAATCATGGAGCAACAAATACCTGTGTGTTAGTTTCCATGCCAAATTTAGGGAAAGCTTTGACGATGACCCTTTTAATGATCAATTCCATGTGTCTATTAGGGTTCTAGGAGTCTGCCTCTATCTGAAGTATGTGCAAGGGTTTTTGAAAAGCACAGTCAACTTATCAAGTAGTTTCTATTGTTGGCTAGTAACTTACAGAACTTCATTTTTCCTTAAAGCAAAGAGTAGAAATTTAAAACTCCCCCCAAAGAGCCTTAGATGAAAAGAACAGTTGATCCCATTGGAGAACTAGACATTAGGAAAGTACCCAAAATATAATCAAATTAATTGAAACTTCAGGAATCAAATGAGCTTTTTTAGAGGGATAATGGTCTAACAGAGAGACCTCTAATTAGTTATGAAACAGTTTCTCAGGTATTTCAGGGTGAAGATGAAGGTGGTTAATTATATCTGAAATAGTCAAACAACACTGTAAAAACAAATGTAAACATCCAAACTTATGCCTCAGACTAACATTTTTCTTTGAAAGAGGAAACCATGGGAGACCTTGCAAATCCTTCAGGAAAAGAAGGCAATACAATTATATATTGGTGAGCAAGTACTGGCTCAGTTTTAAGATGGTTTGCTCCCTTTGGAACTTGAAAGCCTTGCAGGAAATGTCTTCAAAGACATTCCACACTAGGGAAAGTGGCGTAATGACAGCATTGCTGGCAGAGGCTGGTGGTGAGGTCTGAAGCTGGAGCCTCAGGTCCCTGCCCACACTCAGTCACTCTGCTCTGGCCTCTGCTTTCCCACCTGTCGCTGTCTTTACAGAGGCCAGTCATGGAGCCAATGTGGACCCAGAATGCTATGGAACCCCAAGATACCTCTGTCTTACTTGTTTATTCTCTCCCTGCTAGTCAGATTGAGCTTTTTATCAGAGTGAAGAATAGGATTCTTTTTTTTTTTTTTTTTTAAAGATTTTATTTATTTGACAGCGAGAAACACAGCGAGAGAGGGAACACAAGCAGAGGGAATGGTAGCGGGAGAAGCAGGCTT
>CM053610.1:29356375-29382572 GCA_028646535.1 Procyon lotor
TTATTGTTCCTAGTTTGGGGATATTATAACTTAAGATTTTATGAACTTTTTTTAAAAAATATTTATTTGGCAGAGAGAGATCACAAGCAGGCAGAGAGGCAGGCAGAGAGAGAGGGGGAAGCAGGCTCCCTGCTGAGCAGAGAGCCCAATGTGGGGCTCGATCTCAGGACCCTGAGATCATGATCTGAGCTAAAGGCAGAGGCTTAACTGACTGAGCCAATCAAGTGCCCCAAGATTTTATGAACTTTTATTTACAAATCTTTTTGTGGATAAATGTTTATATATGTGTATATATATATATATATATATATATATATATATATATATATATAATACATAGGGGGTGGAATTGTTTGGTTATGTTCAACTTGGTAAGTTACTCCCAAATTGCTTTCCAGAGTGGTTGTTCAAGGATAATCTATGATGGTTTCAGTTGTTCCACATGCTTGTCAATTCCTGATATCATCAGTATTTGTAATTGTAGCCATTCTAGGTTTAAGTGACAGCTCACTGTGGGATGGTCAGATTTTTTTCCTGATTCTAAAAATTGAAGTATAGTTGACACACAATGTTATATTAGGTTCAGGTGTATGACATAGTGATTTAACAATACTGTACATTATACAGGCTCACCACCATAAGTATAGTTACCATCTGTCACCATACAAATTTATTAAAAATTATTAACATATTCCCTATGTTGTACTTTTCATCCCTATAACTTATTTTATAACTGAAAGTTTATACCTCTTAATGCCCTTCACCTATTTTGCCCGTCCCCTCACCTACCTCCACTCTGGCAACCATCAGTTTGTTCTCTGTATTTATGAGTGTGTTTCTGTTTTTGTTTGTTCATTTGGGTTTTTTTTGGTTTTTTTTTTAGGATTCCACATATGGTATTTGTCCTTCTCTGACTTGTTTCATTTAGTGTAGTACACTTTAGGTCCATCCATATTGTCACTAATGGAAGATTCCTTTCTTTTTTATGGCTAAGTAGTATTCTGTGTAGGGGGTGGAGAGTAAAAGGGAGATATCACAATCTCTTTATCCATTCATCTATCAGTAGACACTTAAATTGCTTCCATATCTTGGCTATTGTAAATAATGCTGCAGTAAACATTAGGGGTGCATATATCTTTTTGAATTAGTGTTTTCATTTTCTTTGGGAAATACCCAGCAGTGAAATTACTGAGTTGTAAGGTATTTCTATTTTTAATTTTTTGAGAAACCTCAATGCTGTTTTCCATGGTGGTTGCACCAATTTACCTTCCCACCAGAAGTGCACAAAGCTTCCCTTTTCTTTGTATCCTCATTTTTTTTTTTTTTTTTTAATCTCTGATCCTCTTTTTGCTTTCCTTGCTGGTAATTCTAACAAGGGACCAGTCAGTTTAGAATATAATGTAGAGATGTAAAAACTTGCCCAGAATGAAATAGAGATTTTCACAACTCATTAACTATTGGCCTGTGATCAAACTGTGAACTTTAAGGCATTATTTCTGTTTTCCCTCTTTCTTGGAAATTCAATTTACCTGAATATTTCATCCTCCAACATTAAAATTTCTTAAAAGGCGGCAAAAATTGAAGGAAGGCATTGTATTGGTTTCTGATGATTATTGTAGTAATTACCACAAACGTGGTGGCTTAAACAACAGAAATTTAACCATAGAGTTGCGGGTCCATATCTGGGCTCTCTATTCTGTTCCACTGGTCTATGTGTCTGTTGTTGTACCAGTACCATGCTGTCTTGGTGATCACCGCTTTGTAGTAAAGCTTGAAATCGGGCAATGTGATGCCCGATTGGTTTTTGTTTTTGTTTTTGGTTTTTCTTTTTCAGCATTTGCTTAGCAATTCGGGGGCTTTTCTGGTTCCACATAAATTTTAGGATTGTTTGTTCCAGGCTTTTGAAAAAATCCAGTGGAATTTTGAAACATATTTGGGGAAAACAAAACAAAAAACCAACAGAAATTTACTTTCTCACGGTTCTGAAGACCAGAAGAACAAAGTCAGGTTTTCCTGGACCAAAATCAATGTGTCTACAGGGCTATGCTTTCTCCAGGGGCTCTAGGGGAGAATCTGTCCCCTGACTCTTTCAGCTTCTAGTGCTTGCTGGCATATCTTGGATTGTGGCCACATCATTCTAATCTGTGCCTCTGTCTTCACATTGCTGTCTCCTCTATGTGTGTCTACTTCTCTCTTATAAGAACACATGTGATTGCATTAAGGGCCCACCTGGATAATCTAGGTTATCTAGATAAACTATCTCTATCTTAAAATCTTCAACTTAATCACATCTGAAAAGATCCTTTTTCTAAATTAGGTAATATTTATAGGTTCCAAGGATTAGGACCTGGTGTATTGTTGAGGAGGTAGATTTTTCAGCTTACCATATGCAGTCAGCTTTGAAGCTAGCTGTGTCTAAAGCTGAGGTTACTTATCTCTTTTGAGGAAGAGCAACAAATGATGTCTTAGAGAATAAAGAAGTTACATAAATATACAGTTTCCATGAACAATTACTGCAGGTTCCTATGACCTTCTGGACCCCATCTATGAATATCAGCAACAGAACACCATGATAAGTAGAAATGGAGCCTAGAGTCAAGCACACTCAGCTGTATTATTTGTTCATAATTCTTTCTTCCATCCAACCCTTTTAATGGATTCTCCATAGGGTAGGGTAGTTTTCCCCTATTGAGTTTGGGTTTGGCTGCATGACCTGGTGAATGGGATGTGAGCAGAGGTGGTAGTGTGTAGTTCCGAATTGAGGCTTTAAAAGGCTTGACAAGCCTCCATTAGCTCTCTTGGCACTCTTGTCTCTGCAATGAAAAGATCTTGCCTCAGGTGGTCATTGTTCCTTCTGCCTGGGTTCTGGGAAGAAAACATGTGGAGCAAACCTGAACGTGATCCAAAGCTGGGAGTCCAGCCTGGTTCAGAGAAACCCAGACCACTCCTTCTGAACCACAGCTTACTTGAATATCTGTGAGCACGAATTAACTGTTGGGTATAAGACCCTGAGATATTTGTTAGGTAGCATTGTCACTGCAAGAGCTGATTGACACACCATATTCAAATTTATATTTATTTTTCTACTCTGGCAAGCTGTCATGGACAGTATAGAAGAAAATCTTGGAGTACTCATTCTTTTCCTTTCTCTAAAATCCTAGAACACCAGTTAAGCAGCCAGCTCCCCATTTCCTCTTTCTTTCTGCTCTTAGGAAATGAGTCAAAGAGCTTCCTAAACTAAAGGCATTATAATCCTAAAAGAAAATGCCAAGAGATGATACTTCAACATCACTTTAACATCTCAACATCAAATGGCTCATAACTCCAAAAAAGGAAAATAAACAAGAAAAGTTCTTTTTTCTTCACTTAGAAGTGGATGCCAGTTTCATAACATACAGGGTCAAAGGAAGGGGAGAGGAAGTCTGCCATATTTTTTCTAGGATCTGGGGAAATATTCATCTTCCCTCCTAATTTTTTTTTCCCTCCTAATTTTTGATAGTTGCTAATTTCAGGAATCGACAGAAGGAGACAGAGTAGGCGATGGGACAAGTTGAGGGCTCAAACGTGGGACTTGAACATTTATAAAATAAGTAATTACCATACTTGCCTCATGAATTCCACAGTATTCATTGTACTTTGGTTTCACTCTTAGAAAAAATTTCATTGTCTACAGTGTAAGTATTGGTAAAACCTGTGCAGGTTTGAGGTTAATTTTGGTAAAACAATAGAACAGTGTCCTCTCCCCCAAATTTCTCCCCATTGCCTTAGTTAATACCAGTGTGCCATATGAACTCTACTTATCAGGATTGTTGATAGCAAGTTATATCCAAGTTTTTCATCTAGAGAATGGCTTATTAACCCTAAAATTCCATTGTATGAGAGTTTTTCTTTAAATAAGATTTGTTGTTGGTGGTGGTGGTCAATATTAGAAAAGCAAAGATAATGCAAATTCATAATTGTCTTAAATGAATTTCTTCCCTGAGTTCAATATTAGGTTTTTTTTTTCCCACCCTAAAATTAGCAAATGATGCTTGGGGAAAAACATAAGGAACTGTTGGTATAAAAGCAGCTCTAAAAATTGATAGTGCTTGATAGCATGATAAAAGAATTAGTTGGAAGAATGGTGTGTCTTGGAGATAGCAGTTTGTATATTTCTCTTTATGAAGGGGTTGGGGAATTAGGATGTCTATCATGTCAAGCTACCCTCACCTGTAATAAAAATATTATTTTTTAAAAACCCTCACCAGCTTTGTTCAACTGGATATACTTAAAGTCATTAAAATGTAACAGATACAAAAGTGGTTCTGACCCATCCATTTATAGTTTCCAACATAAATTGTTACTTTGCATAGTACACTTAAAGTCAGGTCTGTTTTGTGTCAAACCTAAATGAAAATGGAAAAATAAAGCCAGAGAAGATGCTAAAGTTCATTGATGTAGTAAAAAGTGAAAAGGAAAGCAAAATGGCATTCCATTTTCCAAAAGGCTACCAGCTCTGCCTTTGATGTTGAGATTGTTCACTTACCGTGGAGAGTGAAAGATGTTCCATAATCATTAAATTGTCATTTTCCCCCATCCTGAACATTGTAGTGTGTTTCCTGTCTTAGTAAAGCAAGATAAATTAGGTTCAGGAGTCTCCATGGAAAGGCCACTTTTTATCCCATGTAATGCTGACCTTTTTTTCCTTCCTAATGAATACAGTCTTGAAGTCCTCTTTACCCACAGATGCATTCCCGTCTCAGAAGGGTATTCAGGTTGTTATGCTTTTGTGTAGTTTTATTCCCTTCTGAGGCATCATCTTTGTAGTATTTAACTAGTTGGATGCTATTTTATGCTGCATATAAGGTGATGTGAGCTCTTCAGTATGTTTGTGTTTATTTGAGATGTAATTACACTGGGATTCTAATAGAAAGTAACACAAAAACTTAAGAATTATTTTAAAATATCTGTTTTGTTGGATATATGATATCTAGGCAATAGAAAGAGAAATGGATTTGGTAATGATTATTGGTTGGGTCTCAGATTCTTCTTGCTTGTTTAACACATATGCCAAGAACAAGCCTTGCTTAAAACTTTCATGTACATGCTGTTAGACGCAGGCAGATGAAGCTGAATGAGGTGGCTTGATCTGGAGAACAGAGCTCTGTACTGTGAGGCTCACATTCTAACACTGACTCCATCTGCTCTGGTTAACCTCTCAAAGTTGATATTATTTGTCAGGTATTTTTTTTTTTTATAGTTTTTTGCCCCTCTCATTAATGTGAATGTAATCATCTACTTGTTCTCCTGACTCTATTTCTTCTTTCCCTTTGGATAATGTCTTCTGTACTCGATCTTCAGGTTAAGTTCCACTCAAGAGCCAGAATCATTCTTGTTCTTAGGATTTCAATACCCTGGAAGATGCAACCATACTACTTATTTCTAGAAAGTAGGCTTCTCTCTGGTTTTGTTTTGTTTCCTTTTGTTTAGTTAACCACCATATAGTAGTACATCATTAGTTTTTGATGTGTTCAGTGATTCATAGTTGCATATTACATCCAGTGCTTATCACAACATGTACTCTCCTTAATACCCATCACCCAGCTACCCCATCCCTCTGCCCTTCTCCCCTCTGAAACCCTCAGTTTGTTTCCCAGAGTCCATAGTCTCTCGTGTTTTGTCTCCTCCTCTGTGTCCCCCCTTTCATTTTTACCTTCCTTCTCCTAATGTCCTTCATGCTATTATTTATGTTCCACATAGGAGTGAAACCATATGATAATTGTCTTTCTCTGCTTGACTGACTTCATTTAGCATAATTCCCTCCAGTTCCATCCATGTCATTGCAAATGGAGGATATTCATCCTTTCTGATGCCTGAGTAATATTCCATTGTATATATGTACCACATCTTTATCCGTTCATCTGTTGAAGGGCATCTTGGCTCTTTCCATAGTTTGGTTATTGTGGATATTGCTGCTGTGAACATTGGGGTGCATGTGGCTCTTTTTTTCACTACATCTGTATCTTTGGGTAAATACCCAGTAGTGCAATCCTGGGTCATAGGGTAGCTCTATTTTTAACTTTTTGAGGAACCTCCACACTGTTTTCCAAAGTGGCTGTACCAGCTTGCATTCCCACCAACAGTTTAAGAGGGTTCCCTTTCTCCACATCTTTGCCAACATTTGTTTTTTTCTGCCTTGCTTATTTTTGTCATTCTAACTGGTGTAAGGTGATAACTCATTGTGATTTTGAGGTGAATTTCCCTGATGGCTAGTGATGTTGAACATTTTTTCATGTGTCTGTTAGCCATTCATATGTCTCCTTCAGAGAAGTGTCTGTTCATGTCTTCTGCCCATTTTTTGACTGGATTATTTATTTTTTGAGTGTTGAGTTTGAGAAGTTCTTTATAGATCTTGGATATCAGCCCTTTATCTGTACGTTTATTTACAAATACTGTCTTGCAGTCT
This sequence comes from Procyon lotor, assembly GCA_028646535.1. NCBI lineage: Eukaryota > Metazoa > Chordata > Mammalia > Carnivora > Procyonidae > Procyon > Procyon lotor. The sequence goes on from CM053610.1 coordinate 29,362,821, forward strand.
GTGGGTTGCCTCTTGGTTTTGTTGGCTGTTTCCCTTGCTGTGCAGAAGCTTTCTATCTTGATGAAGTCCCCAAAGTTCATGAGACCCAGCCCAGATCTTTGTTTCATTTTCCATTCTGGTTTTCTCTCAAGCTCCTTATACTCAAGTCCCTGCCTTAACAAATGCTTTGTACTTATGTTCGACATGCCCTGCTCCTACTCCAAATTCACATCCAGAGCCTGATTCCCTATTCTCAGGCTACACAATTGCTGATAATAATAGTAATAGCTACCTATTAATGGATGCATGCTTATTATAAGAACCCATTTCTAGACTTGTTAAATGTCTCAGTGCTTCACAAAGTTGGGACAAATGTTTCCTTATTAAAAATTATGTAGTTCTAATAGGCACTAGAAACACTCTTATTTTTGAAAGTTGTGAACTTATTTTAACTGGATCAGAAAAACGTTAAGTCTCATTTTAGAGCTTTGATTTCATGGGTATTATTGCTTGGAAAAGGATAAAGTAGAGGAGAGAGTGAATTTAAAGTTGACAAATACTACGAATGTCTGTTTTCATCCTAAAGCTCTTGCTTCTGCTGATAGCTTCACAGCATTTCCAATTTCCCCAAGAGCCCCTCTCCATTTAATTCCTCCAGGCTAGGTATTGGAGTGGCTTCCAGTAGTTGATTTCTGAGTTGTTTCAGTATTTTTTTTGTTAATTCTTAGCTTCTCCATCATCTCTGGACCAACACTCTATATTTTATTTCTCTTGTAAATATGTAAAGTGGTTTCTGTTTTACTGATTAGATCCTGCCTAACTCAGGTAGATGTCTTGATCACATCTTTATTTAAAGGGTTAGAAAACTGATGTTTAATAAACTTAGCAACTTGCCCAGGATCTATAACAAACAAAGCACAGAACTAGAATTAAAATCTGAGTCTGGTTGATTCAGCAGTATATTGTCTTGATTCCTGTTCTTCTGTACAGTTTCATTAACCTCACAGTCTTGCTTGAAACCAATCACATGCCTGAAAATATACCCCTTACTGAACAGTATTTTTTTCACTAGCAAGTACAGTTGTCTTCTAGGAACCAGCTGCACCCAAAGAATTTTTCAGTTTTCTGCTCTCCAGTCAGTATGTCCCTACCTCTAACAACTAACCATTTGATCCTGCTGGTGTTTAGGCAATTATTTGATTCTTTAGAATGTTCCTTTAAGCTGGATTGATCCTAGAATCATCTTAACTGTATCTGTCAAAATGCCTGCAGAAGAGAGATGGCAGGTTAATTCAAGGAGCAGGTGACAGATTGTATTAGCAAAGATGGGCATACTGGTGTGTGTGTGTGTGTGTGTGTGTGTGTGTGTGTCCCATCCCACATGCTTCTCTTACAGTGAAGTTGGCATACTTCCATCAAGAGATAGAATCTGTGTTCCTGCCCCTTAAAACTAGGTGGATCTTCTAAACTACCTTGAATAACAGAGTGTTGAAGTGATTCTCTGTGAATTCAGAAGTGAGGCCATAAAAGGCAATAGGTGTCTCTGTTTCTTTGTCTCTATCTCTCTATCATAAATGCACATGTACACACACACACGCACACACACACACACAATGGGAAAATCCAGGTGCCACATTCAAAAGCACCACAGAGAGACCCATATGGGGAGAAATTGAGGTCCTTAATTAATAGCACCAGTGTGTCTACCATGTAAGCAAACCACCATGAAACTGTATCATCTAGTCCCAAATGCAACCACATGAGAGACCCCATGCACAGCCTCCCTTGCCAAGCTCTTCTCTTGGCCAACAGGAACTGTGAAAACTAGGACATGATTATTACTTTAAGATCTTACCTTTGAGGGTGATTTGTTAAGCTGTTAGAGGTAATCAAACAGAAGGTTTAATAAAGGGCCTATTCAAAAATCTATGGACAGGCTGAGAATAGAGACAAGAGGTGGTACAGTATCCTGGAGCTTCTAATAACAAGGCTATTACCACTCCTTGGCCTTGGAAGCACAGAACTGTAGAGAGAGGTCTATCTGGAGGGAAGCAATTATCTTTGGTCAAGGGATGCAGTTAGCCCAGTGCAGTCCTCAGGGAACTGGGGGGGATAACACCTCAGCCCCATTGTCCTTTTCTTTCACATCTCTGGCTGAGTGGCTCCCCATTGGCCCTTGGCCAAAAGCAAGCATTAAAGAATGAGTTGGCCTTTAATAAAGATACTGGATGATATGTTGATATGTTTGATTAGCTGGAAATATATGCAAGGAAGAAGCAGACTTTTAATTAGGTAAGTCTTGTAATGATTCATATTTTTTATCTATTTTGAGCCTTACTAGACAACCTAATACTGTCATTTTCCAAAATCCTACCTGTACTGGCCAGCAAGGGCACTACTAGCTTTAACATCGCACATCTTTCTTTTCTGTGAACTGTCAACAAAGAAGGAACTATATTAGTTGGAGACCTCTAATCCCTTAAGAGGTGCCAGAGAGGATTTTATTAGCCAAAATATTTTATTCAGTGAATTAAAAAGTAACTTTCCAGTTTCTCTCTCACTTTTGGTCTTACACTGACGTCTTTCCTTTGATCTCTTGTCCTTCTGTCTTATCTGTAGTTTTTGTTCTGCTACTGATATCCTCGGTGCGTTTGGGTAATCTCCGTGATCTTACCATCCCCTTACTGTTTAAATGCCTAATGTACCTTGTGTTCCAGCAAGCCAAACTTCATGGTCAATGCACTTTCCATCCTCTAATGTGCCTAAATCCATCCAGACTTCCTTTGTGTCTTCTTTTCATTCACTATCTGACATAATAAAAGCCATCTGCAAATTTTACTCACTTGATTTGATACTCTTTTAAAAACATGATTAGAACCTAGATACTCAACCAAGACTGAGAATATGATTTTCATTCTGAGTAACTTGATAAGAAATCTCACTGGGAGATGATGCTAAATAATGTGTAAGATGGATCATGTTTCGTGTCCTAGAAACTTCCTTTGTCTTTAAATGACAATCATGATCTCTTATTCATCAGATAATTAATGGGTATTTATTAGGTCAACAGTGCTGTGTTGGATGGTGCAAAAAAGAAATGAGCAATCATAATTAGTATCTCCAGGAAAGCATATTTAATTGATGACCAAATTCCTCCTTTATTTTGCTCTCTTCATAATGAATCTCACTTAGAAAAGACCTTGTAGATCATTAATAGTATTGGCCAAAGAGAAGCATGTTTATATAACTGCAACAGATGTCACAGATGTTGATAGACACTCATCTGCATTTATGACACAGGGAGACTATGGTTAAAGCCATAGAGGCTTAATCGAGAGCTACCCCCTACAACTAGTTGGTGGCAGAGAAGAAATGATTTTCATTTCTCTCCAGGATTTCCAGTTCAGTATTATTTCACCTCATACTAAGTATCTTTGCTCTAAAAGTTGTGTGGTTTTTCCCATCCATAAAGCCAACATGTCTTTTGATGAACCTTAATATGTTTAAAGGAGAAATTATTGTCTTACGGAAGATCGTGTCCTGCACACACTAGGTATTCAGTAATTACTTACTGAATGAATCAATGACAGGAACCTTCAGATAAACCCAGTGAAGTTCTGTTTCCTTTTTCTTCAAGTCAGCGTTGTGCAATGTTATCCTCAATTCAACCCTAAATCTATTTTCCCAGAAGCAGTGAGTGGTTTTCTACAAATATGCTATTTCTGGGATCTTGTTTGGCTCCAGTATTTTTTTTTTTTTTAAAGAGCTTTGACTTTCCAGATTTGACTAGCAGCTGCTTTTTTGAATGATATACAGGACAACACATGCTTTTTCTGCCTGTTTCTTCTTCTGAACCCCAGAGGGATTGACATCAAGGATTGTGATTAATGGTGCTTCAGTATTTCCCTTGCCCTCCTCCACACTTTTGTACTATGAGCATCCTTCTTTAGAAACATCTATCTCCATCTATGTCTTGCTTTCTCATGTGTTTTTCCTTGTGGTGAGAATCTACTTAGCAAGCTCTTTTCCCATTCCTTTACCCTAGTTCCTATTATTTTATCATCTAATCTCTTCTCTTCCACCCATTTTAACACATTATCATTATTTTTTCTGAAATTTAAATTTATGGATAGTCTACTGTAGACCCAGCAATGTTCTAGTCTTGTCTGTATGTTATCTCTATTAATTCATGTAGTTTTATGAAGTTAGTGATATTATTTCTGTTTTTCAGGTGGAAAGGCACAAGTACAGTGTTGTCAAGTAATTTGCAAAGATTTACAGATTATAGCTGGACCAGCCAAATCCTGGCTGGCTTCCACCTGTATGTCTAATAATATAGAAAGTGTACAGTGTTTTCTTTGTCATTTTTGTATGACAGTACTATCACTGTTTTCATTCAGTTAGTTGGGAAACTGGTAAGTGGGAAGTTAGAATTACAAACACTGATTTGGGAAGGAGAGATAGAAAAGAGAAACAAAAGTGCAATTTTTAATTTTTCCTCCAACCTTAACAGGGCCCCCCAAACCCCTCTGGCTTGTTAGATTTTCTCTAAATTTCCTGTGAGTAATTTCTAAACTTTTGCCAATCCTTTCAAATCCTCTACCCAACCTAATCCTTCTCACTGCCAGGAGGTGACCTCACTTCATATTCCACTGTCAAAATAGAGAAATATTGGGCATCCGCTTGACTCTCAGCAAAAGAACATGCCTACTGTATATATTCTTTCCTGGAGAAATAAAGCCCTCTATTGAAATGGCCATATTGGCCATCATTGTTTTTTCCTTCCCAGCCAAGCTACTTGCCAAAGAGTCTTAATTACTTTTTCCTCACTTCGTGAATACTTCTCACCCCTCTTCCTCACACTAAGGTCAACTTGGCTTTACCTCTCTTCGGTGTTCCTAAACTTGCCATAATAAAGGTTACGACTTCTATGCGGTGTCCTTCATCCCTCTGTGACACGTGATATTATTGATCATTCCATCTTCATAACTCTTAAATTTCATGGTCTCTCTGGCATGGAAGAACCACCACCACCTTGCTCTTCTCTTAGACTTTTTGTAAATGGGCTTATTCTCTGCTGTCCAATCTGTATTATTTGGTACTCCTCAAAATTCTTGTCTTAGCCCTGTTTTTCTAATGCAACTCATTCTCATAGTTCACCACCACCTCAAGATTATAGCTGGCACCTCTTTTCTAAATGCTAATAATTGCTTGCCATTTCATCTTGAATGTTGAACAGATCTTTCAACTTCTCTACCTCTCCCTCAATCTCTTCTACACCTGCTTTTTCTTTCATAATCCTTTTCACAGTTAATTGCTATCACTGTCTGGTTATATGAACCAGAAACCAGAGAGCTACTCATAAATCTTTTGCTTTCCTATCAATTACATCCCATCCTATCACATAAAATCAGTCAATCCTCTAGTCATGATTATTTTATTTTCAAAGACTATTTCAAAATTCCTTTCTACTGTATTCCTTCAATCATTACCCTAACATTTCTCACCAGTAACATAACAGAAGCATCAAATTGATTTCTTTGACTCCATTTTCCCTTTCTGCTGCATTCTTTCTTGCCAGAGTGAACTATGTAAAAGGGGGAAAGTGGCCATATCTCCCTTCTGCTTATCATTCTTCAGTAACATCACTTCATAGACATATACATTTATAGATGCATAACACACTGTTGCAAAGAGCTCTCCTAACCTAACCCCTGACCACATTTCCAGTTGCATCTATGTAGCATCTGAAGCTTTTTCACCCCTAATTTCCCTATACTTTAAGCCTTTGCTTAAGCTTCCCCCATCTTTTTTTTTTTTTTTTTTTTTTTTTTTTTTTTTTACTTGGAGTATTTTTCCCTTTCTCCATCCCTCCACTTTCCTAAGTCATCCCTATTTTTTAATCACCAGCTTGGAATTTTCTCCAGGAAGTCTTCCCCAAATCCCTAATCAAGGCTACAAAGATTTATCACACTCCCCTGAGTAGATGCTTAATAAATGTTAAACTCTCTTCAAGCTACTCACCACACCCACATGTCTTGATTGCATCTCCTAATTTAAAGGAAATATGGAAACTTTAAGACAAGAATACCTTCATCTTCTTGACATCAAATAGTCAAATATTCTTTTCCTTTTTTTGACATTAAAATATTTATCTATCTTAATTTAAGTTCAATTAGCCAAGGTATAGTACATCATTAGTTTTGGATATAATGTTCAATGATTCATTAGTTGAGTATATTTTCCAGTGCTCATCATATCATGTGCCCTCTTTAATGCCATCACCCAGTTATCCTATCCCCCCACCCACCTCCCTTTCCACAACCCTCAGTTTGTTTCCCACAGTCAAGAGTCTCATATGGTTTTTCTCCCTCTCTGATTTCTTCCTTGAATGTTCCCCCTCCCCCATTCCCACCCCTATGGTCCTCTGCACTATTCCTTATGTTCCACATGTGAGTGAAACCATATGATAATTGTATTTCTCTGGAAGAAACCTTCCAGTTTGGAGGTTTCTCAGGACATTAAAAATAGAGCTACCCTATGACCCAGCAATTGCACTACTGGGTATTACCCCAAAGATACAGATGTAGTGAAAAGAAGGAACACATGCACCCCAATGTTCATAGCAGCAATGTCCACAATAGCCAAACTGTGGAAGGAGCTAAGATGCCCTTCAGCAGATGAATGGATAAAGAAGATGTGGTTCATATATCCAATGGAATATTACTCAGCCATCAGAAAGAATGAACATCTACCAATTATTCTTTCCTCTACCTACACTAGGTTTTTTTCTCCTGTTCTGTCTTATTCTCCTCTTCTTTTGTCTAGAGTCTAGAGTCTGCTCCAACAGCAGAAATAAGTAAGAGCAACAATAGTATCGCCTGCAGTAATAACCTCATACATACAAACAAAAGGATGAGAGGGAGAGATGGGTGATACTCTGAATGAGCCAAGCTCTCATTATTTGCATCATGGAGTTAACTGATGGCATAAAGAAATGGTGGCATAAACATATTTTTAGAAGCATTCTTCTAAGAGGAATCTTTAGAAGGATTAAAATTAGAAATGATGATGTTGTCTTTGGGGAGTGGGAGTGGAGGTAAAAAGAGGGAATGGATGGTTTCTCTAATGATAAGTTTGTTTCCATTAGAAGCATTACTTTGCTATCAAGGATGGGTGATGTAAGATAGGCACCTTAACAAAAAGAGTAATACTGCTTATCTCTCCAGGATATTTTCATTCAATAGGTTAATAAAATATCAAGGAGCTTGGTAAATTTTAGAGTGTGGTTCAACTATCTTGTTACTTTATTAAGAAAAAGTTTGTATTACTCCCATGAAAATTAATTATGTGAACAGTGTTCCCAGCCACTATTTTGAAATCAAGTTCTCTTTCTAATGATTATCAGTATCTGCATTTCCAGGACAAATTGGTTTTACTTAATCCATACAACACAGCATTAACAAAGAAGAATCTATAAAGTAGTGCCATTACTACACTCACTGTTGAGTACAGTAAAGAGAGTTTATTTGATAGATTTTTGCAAGGTTTCTACTCTTTATAAGCAATTGTGGAAGTTATGAAAAATACCAAATGGATAAAGAGAACCTCTATTGTTAAGGGGCTTACAACACATTAATAATTGACTGCATTTTCAAGATGTTAAAAGCATTTTTCACAATTCTCAACAATTTAAACAATTCTAAAATTTGACATACCCTGTAGAGCCAAAGAAAAGCAAAGCTGTAGGCATCACAATTCCAGATTGCAAGTTATATTACAAAGTTATAGTAATCAAGACAGTATAGTACTGCCACAAAAAGACATATAGGGCAATGGAATATATCAGAAAATCCAGAAATAAATCCACAATTATATGATCAATTAGTCTTTGACAAAGCAGGAAGGAGTATCCAGTGGGAAAAAGACAGTATCTTTAACAAATGGTGTTGGAAAAATTGGACAGCTAGATGCAAAAGAATGAAACTGTACCACTCTCTTACATCATACACAAAAATAAATTCAATATGAGTTAAAAACCTAAATGTGAGACCCAAACCATAAAAATCCTAGAAAAGAGCACAGGTTGTAATTTCCCTGACATCAGCCATAGAGATTTCTTTTCTCGATAGTCCCCTGAAGAAGAGAAGCAAAAACAAAAAGAAACTGTTAGGACTATATCAAAATGAAAAGCTTCTGCACAGTGAAGGAAACAGTCAACAAAACTAAAAGGTAACCTATAGAATGGAAGAAGATATTTGCAAATGACAATGTATTTGATATAGGGTTAGTATCCAAAATATAGAAAGAACTGATACAACTCAACATCCAAAAAACAAATTATCCAATTAAAAAATGGGCTGAAGATAGGAACAGACATTTCTGCAAAGAAAACATCCAGATGGCCAACAGATACATGAAAAGATACTCAACATCACTCATAATCAGAGAAATGTAAACCAAAACTATAATGAGATATTGTCCTGAGATACCTCACACCTGTCAGCATGGCTAAAATCAAAACCACAAGAAACAACAAATATCAGCCACGATGTGTAGAAAATCCTTTTGTACTTTTGGTTGGAATGCAAATTGGTGCAGCTACTATGGAAAACAGTATGGAGCTTCCTCAAAAAATGATCCACAATCACACTAGTGGGCATTTTTATCCAGAGAATACAAAAACATGAATTCCAAAGGATATATGTACCAGTATGTTTATTGCAGCATTATTTATAGTAGCAAAATATGGAAGCAGTTCAAGTACCCATCAACAGATGAATGAAGAAGATGTGATAGATAGATAGATAGATAGATAGATAGATAGATAGAACATATATAGATATAAGTGTGATGTATATACATATATGTATATATATGTACAAACACAATGGAATATTATTCAGCCATTAAGAAGAATGAAATCTTGCCATTTGCAATGACATGGACGGAGCTAGTGAGTAAAATGTTAAGTGAAATAAGTCAATCAGAGAAAGACAGATACCATCTGATTTCATTCACATGTGGAAATATGAATAGGAAACAAGTGAAAAAAGGAAGGGGGAAAGAACAAACCAATGAAGAGTACACTTATGAGCACTGAGTAATGAATGCATAGAATTGTTGAATCACTATATTGTACAACTGAAACTAATATAATACTGTATGTTAACTATACTGGAATTAAAATAAAATAAGAAAACCCCAATTGGCCACATTCGTGAAAAGCATTTGAAATATACCCAAAGATGGGATTGCTAAATTTTGGTACCTGATTGTTTCTTCATATAATATTGCATGCATGTCAAGTAAGGAGATGATGATGTAAACATTATTGAGTGTTGTGAGATTTTTTTTAATTTTTTTAATTCAATTTTACAAACATGACAGAAATGTTTTGTTGTGATTGTTTTAATGAGCTGTTTCCTTATTTGGTAATGGTTTTATTCTTATCATAAAAGTAAAATTACATGTCTTGTTTCGCATATCTCTTACTGTTTGATGACCCAGTCTTGTTTTCTAGGGTTCTAACTTTCATATCTGCTACACATAGCACTTAAGTAATGCCCCCTCTCTCTGTTTCTATAAGAATGACAAATTCTGTACCAGTAATACTGTTTAATCTTCTAATAAAATAAACACATTATAGGAAAGTACTTTGGCTTTTCACTTCTTAATTACTCTAATTTGGGCCCCAGCTGGGGCTCATCTCTGACAATCTTCATTCCATCAGATAAAGGGGAATTGTTTAAAACTGTTCTGGGTTAGTTGTAAACAATGGACCAGCTTCTAAAAGGTTTATCTCAAAGTTGATATCTGATAAAAGCAAAATATTAAGGCTGAATCAGAATGAAAAATGTTTTGAGACTTTCCCCTGTTCATATGGTTTTAGTTCATTATTGTGATTAACCCTAAGGCATCTTTTATTTAATAGCTTCATTTAGCTGTTACAAAAACTTTTAAAAGATTTTTTTTATATCTTTTATTTTAAAGATTTACTGAATGACTAAAATAAGGAATTTTTGAAAACATGCAGGAGATGGGGTTAAAGAGTTCATTTTAGGTAAATGGTGAAATACAGGAACATTGAAGACCATGAAGACCTAGATGAAGAAGGAAAGAAAAATAATAGTGGGGACAAGAGAAAATATGCAGCATAGGTAAAGATGCACCAGTGGATTGTGTGTCCAAGATCCTTCCTATCTCTATTTTCATATAATTACGCTTAAGTTGCTTAAGTATTCTGTTCAAAAATGCTATTCTGAGAGGAGAGAGAGGTTACTAGAGATAATTAGGAGATTCGAGATAACTAGGAGATATACAAATAGTATATATATGTATGTGTGTGTGTGTTATATAAACTTAAAGAAGCATTTTCTAATTACTGATAACTAGAAAATTCAGAAAGGTAAAACAAAGAAAATTACGTAAGAGTCCTCATACTTCCCATCGCAAGCAGAAATTCTCTTAACATTTTCTATCTGTAGTTTTGTTAACTTTCTCATTTTTAACGCTTTTAATTTTATTTCTTATTTTTAAACTTTAAAAATTATAACATACTTTAAAACTACTTATTAAAATAATTATTTTACTACCTCATATATAAAAATGCATAAATCATAAATATACAGCTTGATGAATTTTCATAAGCAGAATGCACAGTCATTACATCAATTAGTTATCAACTGTTTACATTTTTAAGAGAATCAGATGCCACCTGCTACATGACTCTTTCTTAGCCTTGCAGTAGAGATAATTGTTTCCTGATTGTGACAAAATTAGCTAGATCCATTAATGGGGCCTGCAGATGAAAAGAGGGGTCTCGGTCACAGAACCATCATGGTAATCAACCCTGATGCAGTCATCCTGGCGAGATACACAGAGCTGTGAAGGAGAGTGTTAAGGAACATAAAATCATCATAACTATTCAAGGTCCCCTCTAGAAGGTGAGAAGAGAGCCAGAGAGAGAGAGCTGCCAGAGAGCAAATGGCAGTGGGAAGCCAGCCCTGGTAGCACCAATAGGGCAGTGGTGATGACAGCCCCAGGGCAAGGGGCAGCCTAGGTAGGGATTTGAGTAGAGGAGCAGCAGCAGCCTGACGTTCAAGCATATGAATGTGCACAGAGGTCTGGCTCTAGGAGGTGGGAGAAGTGAGTAACCAGAGCAGAATAAATGGGCAGGAACCTCAGCTGGGGCCAGAGTGTAGATGCAACAAGTCTTGGAATGAACGAAGTTCCTATAGCAGAAGAGAACCTCAGTAAGACAAGGGACAGGGGCATTTGAGAAAATCAAGAGAGGAACTGAATCACAACAAGAACAGGAATATCAAATACTAGAAGGAGACAGAAGGTATTGTAAATAAATCAAATTTTCCTTATTTGTATCAGAGCATCATGGTGTGGTGTATACAACTAATACATAAAAAAATGGAAATGCAGAATAGAGAAGAGAAATAAGCAATAGGGTAGAAATAGAAAGGTAGAATGGAAAGTTGATATAAAAAGATAGGAAAAAATGGAAAAAAGAGTAGGGATAGAAAGAATAAAAATAGAAATAAGTAGAGAAAATATAGAAATGAAATAGATGTGATCTAAGGTACATAAAAGTATCTTATGTGGTGAATATTTAGATGGAATAAAATAAAGGTAATTAAAAATACTGGTTTTGGTCACCTGTATTCTTGTCATTCATTTTATTTTATTTTATTTTATTTATTTATTTTTTAATTTTATTTTACTCTTTAAGTGTTCCAAGATTCATGTTCATGACATCATCGCCATTTTCTGGAACCTCATTTTTGAGTTATAGCTCTACTAAATTTAGAGTTCTAGTTGAAAGTAATTTTCCCTAAATAATATAAAGATAATGCTCCACTATTTTTTAAACAGCTATTGGAGCTGTTGAGAAGATGAAATTAGTGTCTTTGTCATCCTTTTCTAGGTAACTTATAGTTTCTCTGGCAACTTTAGGTTTTGGGTTTTGTTTTTTTTTTTAATTCATTCTCTCCAAGGTAAGTTCATACATGGATTTATTTTATCAATCCAGTTCCACACTCAGCATACTTTTTTTTTTTTCTGGCATACTATTTTAATTTGAGGTCTTATGTAATCCTTCAGTCTGGAAAGTTCTCACCTGTTTGAGTATTGATGTTCTATTTTTTTCTTTTCTATTCTCCTTTTGGAACTCCTGTTAGATATTGGTAAACTACTGAATCTGTCCCCTATGTGTCTCTATTATTATTATTCTTATTGAAATCTAATTCTTGCATCATAAAACACTCTTTTAAAGTAAGTCTACAATAATTTTTAGCAAATTCCCTAAGTTGTGTAACTATCACTGCTAATTCCAGAACATTTTTATCACCCTCAAAGGAAATCATATACTCATTAGCAGTGATTTCCCATTCCCCACTCCCTCAACCCCATGACACCACAAATTTACTCTCTATCTCTGTGTATTTGCTATTTTGGCCTGGCTTCTTTAACATAGCACAATATTTTCAAGGTTCATCCATGTTGTAGCATGAATCAGTACTTCATTACTTTTTATGGCAGACTAATATTTCATTGTATTGATTTGCCAAATTATATTTATTCATATAAACATTTGAGTTGTTTATACTTTGTAACTATTATGAATAATACCTCTGCAAACATCTGTGTATAAGCTTTAGTGTGCATATGTATTTTTTCAGTTCTCTGGGGTATGCACTTAGGAGTAGAACTGCTGGATCATATGGTTATTTTAACTTTTTGAGAAATTGCGAAACTCCTTTCCAAAGATGCTACACTATTTTACATACCCCACAGCAATCCATGAGGGGGCCAGGTTCTCCATATCCTAAATAATAGTTTTATTGTCTCTTTTTTATTAATAGCCATCCTAGTGGGTGTGAAGATATATATCCCATTGTGGTTTTGATTTGCATTCTCCTAATGACTATGATGTTGAATATCTTTTCATGTACTTCTGGTAATTTTTATATCTTCTTTGGAAAAATGTCTATCAAGTCTTTGGCTCATTTTTAAATTGGGTTCTCTTGAATTGTTATAAAATTTCTTTATTCTGGATGCTAGACCCTATCAGCTATATGATTTGCAAATATTTTCTGCCATTGTGTAGGTTCTCTTTTCATTTGCTTGATGATGTTTTTTGAGGCATAAAAGTTTTCAAATTTGGTGAAATCCAGCCTATCTGGTTAATTATTTTATTTTTTATATTCTTGTTTATTTTTTGGTTACTTAGGGTTTTTGTGTCATATCTAAGAAACCATTATATAATACAAGGATATTAAGATTTACATCAATGTTGCCTTCCATGAGTTTTATAGTTTTATATCTTACGTTTAGATCTTTGATCTATTCTGAGTACATTTTTACATATGGTGTGAGTTAGGAGTACAGTTTTCTCACTCACGTGGATATTCAGTTGTCTCGGCATCATTTGTTGAAAAGACTAATTTTCTTCCACTGAATTGTCTTGGTACTCTTATTGAATTGAGTTGACTATGAATATATGGATGATGGTGACTGCTTTTCTCAGCCAGTGTTCATGCTCAAAGAGCCCCTGCACTAGTCCCCTGACTCACACAGTGGCCCTGGCTATGGTCTCTGTGCTTGGGCCTCATTTCCCTGTAGGAGATAAATTCAGGCCACCAGCATCTCTGTCCAGCCCACAGCTCAGAAGTTGGCACTGTCAGCCTTTACTTTGTTCTCTCTGTTTTCATTTACTTTCTCTTTTTATATTAATGCACAATTTCTTAGCTAGTATTTATTGTTATTGATTTAAAATACTGTCTGTTACGGGTGTCTAAGTGGCCCAGCTGATGAGGCGTCCGACTTTTAGTTTCAGCTCAGGGGTCATGATCTCAGGGTGCTAGGATCAAGCTCAGCATTGGACTCTGCTCAGTGGGGAATCTGCCTCAGGCTTCTCTCCCTCTCACTTTCCCCTCGAATGAATGAATGAATGAATGAATGAATGAATGAATGAATGAATGAATGAATCTTAAAAAAATATTATCTCTCGGGGCACCTGGGTGGCTCAGTCGTTAAGCGTCTGCCTTCAGCTCAGGTCATGATCCCAGAGTCCTGGGATCGAGCCCCGCATCGGGCTCCCTGCTCTGCAGGGAACCTGCTTCTCCTGCTACCATTCCCTCTGCTTGTGTTCCCTCTCTCGCCGTGTTTCTCTCTGTCAAATAAATAAAATCTTTAAAAAAAAAATATTATCTCTCTATCTAATTTTTGTGTGTATGGAGGGGCTCTTATCTTTTGTGTGCCTCTTTTTGAAACTTGACCAGAAATACATTATATATACATATATATTCCATAGGCTCAGTGTCGGGTACCTATTGTTAGAATAATGCTGTGAAACAACTACAAGTCCTCAGTTGCATGTAATTATAACACTTACTGCTCACAGTCTGGCAATGGTTGACTAGAAAGTTCTGCTGATTTTGGCTATGTTTATTTGATGATCTGGAAGTTGGCTGGCTGTTGGCTAATTTAGGCTAGCCTCAGCTCGGATCACTGGGACTTTGAACTTCCAGTCAGCTAGCTCAGGCATTTTCTCATGGGGATGTTAGAAACAAAGAGAGAAGGCAGAAGCCTGTTTCAATTCTCTGCTATTTCTGTTAAGATAACTGTGGCTAAAATAAGTTGCATGTCTGTGTCTGTGCTGCTTATGTTTGGAGGGCACTGAAGTAACATGGAAAGGGTGAGGATATGGATGGATATAGGAAGAACTGGGGACACATTTTGCAATAAATCTATCACAGGAGTTCAAAAAGTGTGTGCTCTATGACTCCATAATATAAAAAAGGAAAAGGAAGAAAAATGAAGAGGATAGGAGATTGATATTGATATCAATATCAATTGACTGGAGATAAATATTGATAAGAAATAGAGAAAATTTTGGCATAATATCAAGCTGTTTATTGGACACGTTGAAGTTCACTATATTGTGCAGTATACTTTTATAAATGTTTGGCAGTTCTCCATAATAAAAAATTAAAATAAGGTATAGTCTATATTTATTGGCTATAAAAGCCTTTATCTAGGTCCATTATATTAAAGCTATTGTTTTACTCAAATCTTACATATTCCTAGTTATGTATTTCTATTGGTCCTTCCTTTTTTTGTATGGTTGTACTAAACCCTCCCACTATAACTGTGGTCTTTTCATGGGCTTTCCCAAGAAAATATTTTTGGAGTATGTTTCAGAAACTTAAAGTTAATAAACAGCACCACCCTCCCTTTGCCCCAACCCTTTCATAGTCAGAAGGGTATATGTTGAACAGGTCTGTCCTGAAATTTGTGAATGTATATGGAAACTGGATATTATTCTTCATTTCTGTTTGGAGATTACTAAGAAGCTTGTCTATGTTCTGAAAGCTAGCGGAGCCTGAGGGGTGGCAGGACTAGGAATGAGATACCCATGCCCATTTCTGACTTTCGGCTTATGGAGAGACTCCTGTTAGCTCCTGTGACCTCTGGTATGTTGATGTTGAGGTTAGCCATTGGGGCTGTCTTGGTGATAAATTGGCTAAATAATTAGATACATTCCCAGAAGGGAATACGTAGTTAATGGCTCACATGGGCCCTAGGGAAAGTGGCTGTCCCTCTGAGGGTCCTTTGTGCCCAGGAGCAGAAAGGGACCAAACTCATATGCTGTGTAAATATTTGTATTTTTGTTTTCATTTACTCCCTATGTATAGTTTTTAAAATTGAAAATATTTTTCCATTATGTATATGTGTGCATGTGTGCTGTTATTTTCTTTTGATACAGTTCTGTGTCAAAGATCTCATGTGATAGCATACCAAGTTATCAGAATATTTTGAAAATATACTCATTACCCTTTTTCATGAAGTAGAAGCAATGAAACGGTACAGATAGGTAACAATTATCTGTTACTATGCTCTGAAACTATCTTGCCATTCCCTTTCATTATTACCACCTTTTGATACCACTGAACAGGTTGACCTCTGGCTCTTGAAGAGCCCTTTGTTTTCCCTCCTAATATCATGTTGGAATTTGAAAGAACAGTGGGCCTTTTGGTTCACTGCATTCCACTGGGACCCTTCCAACTCCAGCTCATTAGAAACACCCCCGAGTCTGAGGACTAACTATGATGTCATATGTCATAGCAATGAAGTAATTGTGGCAGGCTAAGGCAAAGAACAATTTTATTTTTGCTGCTTTGAGAAATTTCTTGTATTGTTTCAAATGTAACTCTCACCTTTCAAGTAAGAATTATTACATGTAGATTGGCAGGGTCAAAAGAACAAGTGAAAACTTGTTAGATAGGGTCAACCTGGAATTAGTTGAGGAGACGTTTGTAGAGAGGACCACCTTCTCTTGGTTTGGCTCAATATTTCTCTCCCTTTCAGGTGTTTCTAATAATAAACATTTTTATGCCAGAAGGAAGTGTGTGAGAAGACTGTAAGGAGTTCTGTGGGAGGCTCTATTGTCTTCTTCTGAGTTTAAGGAGAGAAGTCTTTATATCTTTTATACTGGCTAACACTGTGTCCTTTTGAGAGGATAGTTTTGAATGGAAAATTGCTAATCTGGAATGGATATACTTCTGTAAGCTTGTAGCAAATAAAATTTTCCACAAAATATTTTCCGTATTCCATTTTTTTGAGGAAAGCAACTTAAACAATTTTTTTTACTCTAAAATTTCCTTTATTTTCCCAGTATACTTTTCAGTGAATTGACTGAAAATTAATGAGTGTTATTATCTACACACTACTGATTTTAGATGCAATGATTTATATATATTAACTCATTATTCCAAACAATGATCTTGGCTGGCCCTTTCAAACCGTAATGAAGACACTTTTTATAACCCTGCTCAGAATATAGGAGACCTACTCTTCTCTGATCACAATCTAAATGCTGCAGTCAGATGATAGAAAGGTAAAGAAAGTTCCAAATCCAGAAAGGAGAATATCAACAAAAGCCTTTTCTCTTATCTCCTTTTTAATACTTTTCTGAGATTAGGGTTTATGAGAAGATGATTGGTGAAATGTTGTTTGTTGTTCTTTTTTACCAAGAAAGCATCTGTAGTTTTCATCATATTTTCAACAGGGTATTTGTTCTGCAAATATTCAGAATTCTTCCCAAACTGTAGTTTTATTTTCTATTATAAGTACATTAAAAACTATACATTAAGAATGAAAAGAAAGACAAATGTTTACCTAGTACATGAATATATAATGGAAGTGGCACCTTCATTCTCAGTCACCTAGTTTCTAAATTTCAAAGTAAACTTTGACTCGTCTTTTTTTTATACCCATTGTCAATCAACTGTTAATTCCCTCAGAGAAGCAGTCTATTAGTCAGATTTTGCTATAATAATACCATATAACAGACAACCTCAGATTCTCAGAAGCTCACACTAGCAAGCATATATTTCCTACTCACAGATCTGGGTTGAATTGCAGATGTAAACAAAAATGAAATAAAATACAAAACTAGTCTTTCATTTAAAAGTCGATGATGCTGAAGAAGAAATTCAAAGTCATATAAATAAATCAAAATAAAATCAGCCCAAGACTGGTTGGTGTGCCGTCTTAGCTCTATTTATCTTTTTGGAGTTACCCTATTAGTGCTTCTCAAAAATTGTTTCATCCATCCTCTTGTTTGTCAAATTCTAGGCTTAAATCCTGGTGCAGAAATCACATCTAAAATAAAACTCGACATCTTCACTATTGTCTACTTCTTTAACACCTCAGTGTCTATTATATCAGTTGTTCCCCTTAACCTTATCAATAAATTTATATCAACCAAATTTCGGAATGATTTTCACTTCCTTCATGTTTTTTATTTAACTCAACAATATGTAGGATTATGATCATTATTTTCTACACATGGTTCCTTTCCCTGATCCATTTTAAAAATAAACTCAGTTTCCAAAACTCAGTTTCCCTTTTCCTGGCCAGTTTAGTTTAGGTCATTTTTTTTGCCTCCTTTCTAATTTACCTCTCACATTAGCCCTTTTCTAGACGAATGAAATTGTTTCCTATGTGGTCACCTTATTTCCAGTTTCCCTTAATGTTTAGCCTGTTATGCTCCTGATGTAAGAGTTCCCACAGGAATCGAATTCCTTTGTTTTTATTTCAAGCTTCTTAAAACTCTGAGTCCACGTGAAATTCAGAACCATTTAATAACTTATTGGACACCAAACTAAAAATTGTCTGTCATACACTGCATCACAATCTGAGAGTACAGACACATAAAAAATAGTCTGAGAGAAAGTAAAATGTTTATCATGTTCTAGTGAACATGCTGTGTAGCAATTGAATGCAAATCTTATTTTTAATATTTATATATTCATTTTAATAGTTATAGGTTATTTTTAACATAAAAAAAGTGAGTAGTCTATCAAAATTGCGGTTGCTTAGATAGCATTGCCCAGAAGGAAGCTTAAGTTAGAAGCAATGTTAGACGTGTATCACTTTAAAGAAAAATACTAAATTAGTAAGGATAAATAGGCAAAAATTGAGAAAATGATGTAGAAAATGATTGAAGATTAGCAGTTGATCTAGTAGTGGCTGTGTGGGAAAAAAGAATGGAAAAATGAGAGATGAATCTTAGAAGACAGATTGGGACGTATCTTGGGTAGGAGTGGGGTACTTTTATATCAGACTGATATTAGTCTGTTTCCTCCTCAGTAGAACTACATCACAAGCTCACTACAAAGAGTATTAAGTTGTATCAGTAAGAATTTGCTGACAAACAGACCAAAAAATGTTTAGTGTCTTTAAAAAATCAGCTTTTTCTTAGCTTCTGATTCTGAGGGTCAGTAGTCTGTGCTGGGCTCTGGGAAACAGTTCTTCTGGTCTTGGCGGGGCTTGCTTATTTATCTGTGATTATCTGCTGGGTGTGCTGGGGACAGGAAGTCCTAAGCTGCCATCAGATCGGCAAGTTTGTCTCTACTCTCCATGGTCCCTTATCATCCGGCAAGGCAATGTGGATTTATTAACTTGTAGAATAATGGATTTCCAAAGAGAGAGTGGAAGCAAGTAAGGATTCCTCATAGCCAGGCTTAGATTTTACACGCTTTTGCCACATGTATTTATTTATTTTTACTTTTTACTTTTTATTTTTTCCCCAAATATGTTTATTTTATTTTTTCAGTGTTCCAAGATTAATTGTTGATGCACCATGCCCAGTGCTCCATGAAATACGTGCCCTCCTCAGTACCCACCACCAGGCTTGCCCAACCCCCTACTCCCTCCTCAGTTTGTTGCTAGGAATCCACAGTCTCTCATGGTTCATCTCCTCCTCTGATTTCGCCCCTTCACCCTTCCCTTCCTTCTCACAATGCCCTCCATGTTTTTTGTGAGACCATAAGATAATTGGCTTTCTCCACTTGACTTATTTCACTCCGCATAATCTCTTCCAGTCCCATCCATGTTGATACAAAAGTTGGATACTCGTCCTTTCTAATGGATACTTTTTATTTTATTTTTTACCAAAGAAGGTCAGACTTCACTTTTAAAAGATGGCAAAACAGTCTTCCCCTCCCCTTTTTTTATTTATTGTATGATTATATGTATGTATATATGATCATTATATGATTATATGTATATGTATATTATATGTATGATAATATATGATTAACAAATGTATTTAAAGTATATAGCATAATAATTTCATGTACATATACATTGTGAAATGATTACCACAATCAGGTTAATTAACACAGTCATCTCTACCTTTTACCTGGGATGAGAACTCCTAAGTTTTATTTTCTTAGTAAATTTTTTTTTTTT
>CM053610.1:29383072-29401570 GCA_028646535.1 Procyon lotor
TGCTGAGAGCTTTTCTCCATTGAGAATGATATTTGCTGTGGATTTTCTTAGTAAATTTGAACTACATAATACTGTGTTACTAGTTACAGTCATTATGCTATACATTAGATCCTCAGAAATTATTCTTGTTATAACTGAAGGCTTGTGTCCTTTAACCAGCATCTTCCTAACCCCCCATCTTACCCCTAGTCTTTGATAACTACCACTGTACTCTGTTTCTATGGGTTCAACTTTTTTTTTTTTAAGATTCTACTTATAAAGATCATCATATATTTGTTTTTCTCTAGCTTATTTTACTTAGCATACTGTTCTGTAGGTTCTCCATGTTTTTGCAAGTGGCAGGAATAATATTCCATTGTGTATATATACATACCACATTTTCTTCATTCATCCATTTACAGACACTAGGTTGCTTTCATATCCTTCCTATTATGAATAATGCTGCAGTGAACATGGGGCTTTAGATGCTTCTTTGGGATATTGATTTTGTTTCTTTCCAGATATATACCCAGAAGTGGGATTGCTGGATCATGTGGTAGTTCTATTTTTGATTTTTTCAGGAACCTCCATACTCTTTTTTCATAATAGCTATACCAGTTTGTATTCCCACCAACATGTTATGTGCAAGGGTTCCCTTTCTCCACATTCTGTTCAATACTTGTTATTTCTTGTCTTCCTGTTAAAGCTGTCCTAATAGGTATGAGTGTCATTGTGATTTTTATTTGCAGTTATCTAATGATTAGTGATATAGTGTGCTGTTTCCTGCACCTGTTCACCATTTGTATCTCTTTCTTAGAAAAGTGTTTATTCAGGTCTTTTGTCTATTTTTAATTGGATTTTAAAAATTAACCCCTATTGGGCCGCCTGGGTGGCTCAGTCATTGGGCATCTGCTTTTGGCTTAGGTCATGATCCTGGCTTCCTGGGATGGAGCCCCACATGGGGCTCCCTGCTCAGCAGGAAGCCTGCTTCTCCCTCTCTTGCTTTCCCTGCTTGTATTCCCTCTCTCACTGCCTCTCTCTCTCTCTCTCTCTCTCTCTCCTCACTGCCTCTCTCTCTCTCTCTCTCTTTCTCTCTGTCTCTGTCAGATAAATAAAATCTTGGCAAAAAAATTAACCTCTATTATTATCAGATATATGGTTTGCAAATATTTTCTCCTATTCTGTGGATTGCATTTTATTTTGATTGTTTTCTTTGCCGTACAGAACTTCTTAGTTTGATGTAGTTCCAGTTGTTTATTTTTGCTATCCTTTCCCTCCTAATGGAAGAGTTACAAAGTCATATTTTATTTATTTTTTTTAATTTTTTTAAAAGATTTTTTATTTATTTATTTGACAGAGAGGGAGAGAGAGAGAGATCACAAGTAGGCAGAGAGGCAGGCAGAGAGACAGGGGGAAGCAGGCTCCTCGCCGAGCAGAGAGCCCGATGCGGGGCTCGATCCCAGGACCCTGAGATCATGACCTGAGCTGAAGGCAGAGGCTTTAACCCACTGAGCCACCCAGGTGCCCCACAAAGTCATATTTTAAAGGGTGTGGATGATAAGAGTGAAGGATGATATCGAAATATAGCACATGACTAGTTTTATATTGTAGGATTCATTCATTAAAAACTGTTAAATGCTAAGCAAATGATAGAATTAATTGGGATCAAGTGGGATTCAAGGCATGCTGACTACTGAGAAAGCTAATATAAGTCAAGGAAAAATCATATGAGACTGATATAGGGCCGTAGGGGTATAAAGGATGTTTGAGGTATCGTAAAAGGAGAGTCCCAAGATTTGCCATGGTGGCATGATAATTCAGTGTTTGGTGTGGTGAAAGGTAAGGATAGAAGTTGTGTTCCTGTACAACTAATGGGATGATTAGTTGCTGTCATATAAGAGGAGGAAATTAGGCTTGTTGGAATTAGTGGTAGGTGGAAGAACCGAGATGCTGATGTGTTATCTATGTGTCTGTGTCCAGAAAGAAATTTGAAATTTGGATCTGAACCTCAGTAGTGAAGTCAAGAATGGAGATGTAAACTTGAGAATCATTTATATTTTAGTAAGAACTTGAATGCATGGGAGTAGTTATAATGCTCTCCCCTATGGTAAAGGCATCAGTATCTTGGCACACCTGTAGCTGATATATGACATGACAGTAGGCCTCAGTCTACCAGTTGGGCAATGTGGGTTAAGTAAACCGCTCAGAGTAGCAGAACTAGTAAGTAGAAAGATTGTGATAAAAATTCAATTCAGTTATCATATGGTTTCACGTACGTGTGGAGCATAAGGAATAATGTGGAGGACATTGGGAGAAGGAAAGGAAAGGGTGAATTGGGGGAAATCGAAGGGGGAGATGAACCGTGAGAGACTGTGGACTCTGAGCAACTAACTGAGGGTTTTGGAGGAGAGAGCAGTGGGGGATTGGCTTAGCCTGGTGGTGGGTATTGAGGAAGGCACATATTGCTTGGAGCACTGGGTGTGGTACATGAACAATGAATCTTGGAATGCTGAAAAAATAAAATAAAATAAAAAATAAAAATAAAATTAATTTAAAAATTAAAGGGAACAATTTAAATTAAAAAAAAAATTCAGTTCTGCTTGACTCCAAAGTTCAGATTTTTTTCTACTACTCTAAGCAGTGATTTTTGCCTGGGTTTTAGGATTAATAGATTATGGATTTGGTTTATCATCTGAAAGCTATCCTGAGACTGTTGGCTAAGATATATGATGTCTTTTTTAATTCCTAAATTTGGCTCAGTATTATGGGATAAGCAAAAGTTGATGATTCTTCCATTTCTTGTAATTTATATGGTTAGTCTGAAGTAATGTTAAGTAAGACCGTACCATGTTAAGGAAATGAGCAATTCAATTTTCACTTGTCAGTATGTAGACTTATAGATGTGTATCAACACCCATTGTATATTTTTGATGTTTTATTTCTAAACTATGCCTTCCATTTCAAAATGTCCATTAGCTTAATTATAATAGATCTTCATTGAAAGAAATGGAGAGATAGTAGCCATTATAAAACTATCTGTTTTTGATAGCTTCAGTTCTTCAGGGGCATATTTGTCTCCTCTTCAGGACTACCTCATATTGATAAGCCTATCTTGGTCATGGGCTAAGACTGTACTAGCTGAGTTCTATCTCTGCTCTTAACATTTAGTGCATTCTGTTTTATCCTTACAGGTATGTAAAGAAAGTATAATTACTCTGTTTGTACTTACCTTCTTCCTCTTAGAGAATATTCCACCATTGAGTTGAACATAGGAGCATGGAATTAGACACTCCTAGAATACAAATTTGGATATACTTTTTATCTGTGTGGTTTAAAGCAAGTGGTATAACTTATCTGACTTTCATATATAAAATTGGAATAGGAATACACATCATAGAGTTTCTTTGAGAATTAAATAGTGGTAATGGTTATAAACTACTTGGCTCCTAGCTTATAGATACATTAATGTGGTAGCAGTGGCTATGTGGTATTGGAGTTGGTGATTATAGAGGTGATGATAGTGGTGGTGAAGGTGATGGGTATAGTGGAGGTGGTTTTGGTGCTGGTGGACACTACTTAGAATTAGTAGTGATAGTGATGATGGGAGATGTGGTAACAGTGGTGGAAATAGAGGTGGTGACATAGAAGCTGGTAGAGGAAGTAGAAGTGGCAGTGATGGTATTGATAATGGAAGCAGAGGTGTTGCTGGAGTTGGTGGAGATTACAGTGAATGTAATGGGAAGTGGTCATGGTGGTGATGGAGGTAGTGGAGTTGGTTTGGATGAAAGTAGGGTAGGGGAGGTGGAGGATTGTGGTGGAATTTATGAAAGTGGAGGTGGACATATTGGTGATGGAAGTGGTAAAAGGAAGAGATGGTGCAGGTGGTTGAGCTAGTAGTGATGTTAGTAGTGCTGGTAGAAATGGAGATGGTGGTGGTAGGGGTTTTGATAAAGATGGAGGGGAGGTGGGTGTCATGACGACCGTGGTGGTAGGGTAGAAGTGGTGATGGTGAAGGTGGTGATGATAGTGGCAGAGGTTATGGTGGAAATGGAATGGGGATGATAGTAGTGGAGTTGTTAGAGATGCTGCTGGTAATAGGTAGAAATTAAGATGGGATAGAGGTGGTGACAGTGAAGATGAAAGGGGCAGTAGAAGTGGAGGTGATAGTAGAATAGTGACCATGATGGTGAAGGTGGTGGTGGGAGTAAAAAAGGTAGATGTGGCAAAGCACTGAGGCAACGTCTATAGCGAACAGTGTAGCTGGAATACATGGCTAATCTTCTTACCCTAAGAAATGGAAAATGAAAGATGGACAACTGATGTTGTCCATGGTATGGACATGGGTAAAGCATGTAGCCTGGTACCTGGCATGGTACCAGGTATAACCTGGTGTAACCTTAGGACAACTTTGGTATAACCAAGAGATTTAGTTGATATTGAGTGAACAAATAGTACCCATTCCTCATTTAATCTGAAAAAACTGATATTATCTGAGAATCAAATGTAAAGTCCATTCGCTTCCACGATCTGTTACCACCCTCTCTTTTTAACTTTCCTTCCTTTAAATCCATTGTTGATTGGACAATTTTGTATGTATTTGTGAACTCATGCTTGTAGGTTGTGATAAACTCTAATCCCTCTTGTAGCCACCTGTCTGCTTACCTCGCCCTTAATGCCTCAATTCCTGTGGTAAGATGATGGATTAACTGCCAGTGTGGTCCTTCTCTGGACATTGCATCATCAGAATGGAGTGACAGCTTACCCTGTAAAGAATTGGACCAGACGATGCTTTCTGTCATTGTCCTTCCCTGTACATAAGCCCAAGGGAAACTCAGTCTTATAACTCTGTGTTCATGCCTCTCGATCCCTTGCTGTGCCCTTTTGCTCTTGAAACTGTTGCTTCTTTAGCAGCCTGAAGCACTTATCTCTAGGTTAGTGATAAATTCTACCCAGTTAAGCTATGTGTATCATTTCCCCCATCACTTCCAGACAGCATTTATTGGACTGCACCAGCCAGTTATGGACTATATTGCAGCATCAGAAGAGCCCACTCCTTTCTGGCACTCTCCTTCCTTTGTCAGTTCAGAAGGCCATGGCCCCACAGCCTAGCACCACAGTCTTTCATTAATCCTAGGGACCTTCCAGGCTTCCCATAATTTCATACAAGCAATGTTTGTGCTTGCCTTCCATGTTGGCAGATTTGAGAATTTCCACCATCGCTGATCTGTCTTGCATAGCCACAAAACAGACTGAGACCTGTGATATGTCTCTGGTGTGTGGGTGACTCTGGAAAACATTTCAGGTACCAAACTGTGGGAAGTGTGCTCTGCCAGGCCCTAGGACCTTTTGGGAAGTGCCTGCTTTGTTCCAATTAAAAAGTGTTTTATTGTTTGCAAATGGGACTACTTGCTGAAGCTCTTCTTTCATCGGCTCAACTTTGTTAAGCATTATTGCACTCACTAATCCTCTCTCTGACAACTCCTGGCCAACAGAATTACAAGTTCAAACTATGGAAACAAAATGCATTTTATTTATTATACTAAGATGTTTTCAATAAAGCAGACGGCATCGCTTTGCCAAGTGGGTGTTGTGACTTTCCTGAGGTTAGGCTGGTTAGCAGCCTGCCCGTGAAAACACACCCTGTCCTCCCGTCCTCTTGTGGGCGTCCTTTACCTCCATTGGAGCTGCCTCCATTATCATGTTTGGCCTCCCAAGGAGACAGACTGAAATGCTTTGGACCAAGGCGAGCAGCTCTGTACATTAGTAGTGTCTAAAATAATTTGTTTCTCTGGCAGTTTGACTACTTCTGTCCTTCCCTTGAGAATAATCATAGCAGCTAGTATTTATTAAGCATTTCCTATGTGCCAGGTACCAGGCTACCTGCTTTACCCAGATTATCGCATTTAACCCTCCAACCACAGCGTGAGGTAGGTACTGGTCTTACTATTCCTGTTTTATAGATGAGGAACTAAGGTACAGGGAGGTTAGGTGACATTTCCAAGGTCACACAGCTGGTAACTGATGGATTTGGGACTTGAATCTACTCGACCTCTATGTCAGACCATCTCCTGAGGTTGGTGAGCAAACACAAGAAAACAGGGAAGCAAAACAATAGTTAAGTAGAAGTAAAGATTTGATTATATGAGTGGAAGGGTATCTTTTTGGCTTTTCAGCCAAAGGAACATTTGAGAAATGAAAAAGGATATTCCTTCTGTCTCCAACTTTAAGAAGATTTTTATAAAAGAGCCATTTTCAACGTAGTGCCTGACATTGCCACAGCACTAGACCTGGTAGACAACCCAGATGACTTGGTTTCTTTAGGTGTAGTGCCTCTTTGGTTGCATGATTCTGCTATGTTCTTTTCCCCCCTAAAGATTTATAGTCTGTTTCCATGAGGCTTTTCTCTCTTTCATGCCCTGTATGTGTATTTAGGCTTGTCCAGTTTGGGAGAGAGTAGATATCAGAGAAAATAATTACCTTGAATCACTTTAAAGATGCCTCTTGGTGAAATACATGGGGAAGGGATTATTGTTAAAATCCTTACTTAGGGTGGCTGCATGTGAATTGATTTATTTACAAGCAGAAATAGATGTCTTTACATTAGGCAGTTGAAAGCAAGAGGCTGCATGTTGTGATCTCAAACCAGGTGAAGGGAAGGGAAAGTTGGTGTGGAACAAACAGGCATTCCTGCATCTTACTTCTTGTTGGATGGATTTGAAACAGAATCTCCACTGCTATCCAGGGAATGTATCAGAAATTGATTAGCATTTCTGGCATGGCCTATGACAAACTGGGCAACTGTATTCAGCTCGGAGACTCTTTAGATCTTGCAACAGGATACCTGGGAAGCATCTCACAGAATACTGATGCCTTTTAGAGACATTATCAGGGCTGCCTGTGATGCTGAAATCACCATTGGTATTCATGGCAAAAAGAGTGCAGCATTGTCATTGGTCCAGATCACCTTACAGAAGAGTATTATTTCTCCTTCCATAGGCATCCCCTAGACACTCACACAGGAGAACTTCACCATTTGAGCCACAGAGAGGAACTTTGAAGTTGGGTGACCTTAATAAGCTTGCCTGAACCAGGAAAAGGTGGAACTTTTCTCAAGATAAGAGAGAACATCAAAAGTTTGTGAAGATCAAGACACAAAGGAGCCAACTGAGAACTCGGTTTTATAGTCATTGAAAAATATAGTGTATATCTGGCTAGATGGTAGCTAGAGAGAATGTGCAGTTTGAAACAGCCTCCATCTGGTTTTTGTTTTTGTTTTCCCCAAAACAGGTGGAAGGGAGGGAGGGAGGGAAGGAGGGAGGGGGAGAGGGAGAGGGGGAGGGAAGGAGAGAGAAAAAGAAAAAAAGAAAAATCTCAAACAGTAACAGATTTGAAGCCAACTGTACTAGATGTGTGTTTATGGGATGTGGCTCTGGTAGGAAGCTATTGTGGGAGGTAATAATTTGATATAAATGTGGCTTCATTTCCAAAGCTTCAACCCTTATGATAATAGCTATCTTTACTTTTTCCCCCTTGAGAGGCAAGGAGAGGAAGGGGGGTGGCCCCCATGCTGTTTCCAAGGTCTTAGGACTTTCATGGTCATCTCTCTCATTAGGGAAATGTATGTTTCTGATTGACAAGGACATTAGAGTGATTTAGCTCCATCTTCTCCACCGCACAGGGACACTGGTGCTTTGAATGAGAATTATAGAGGAACTCAAGTTGAAGGCCTGACAGGCAAAGCTCTGAGAAAGGCAGTGGTGGGCATGAGATGCCATGAAGAATCACAAAGCAGATTATTTCTTATTTTCTTATAGCACTGACCTCAAGCTGGTGATAAGCAAAGGTGTTTTTGCTTATTTAGGAGGTGTGATCTGATCAACAGGCAAAAACACTATAGGCAAAATTGACTTCCTTACCCGGGTGACAGATTTGGGAACATCAGATTAGTCAGGCCTTCAACTTGTGCTTAATAGATATTGCTTAGTTTGATGTTAAAGGGCACATGAAATTTGGTCCCATAGACTTCTGGTCACACTTTGGGGAATTTTGTGATGTTTTTACTTCTATACATTCAAAGGGTCCTGTAGAATGTGAGCTAATATACTGGAAAAGTACATACTACTTTAGGGAAAAAACATAGCCCCGGAAAAGTTCTTTTTAGCTTTTGGAATTGAAAGAAAAGAATAATAGCTAAATCTAACTTTTGTGAAACTTAGATGTGGGATTCAGGTGAAAAAAAAAAAAATCTGAGTTTCCCTCCATATGTGACTTTGCTAAAAGAAACTCAGGTGAGAAAATAGAATGTGTCTTTGTATTAGGGACAACGTATTAGGACATGTGTGTCTTCAATTCTAACTGTGGATGAGACTTCATGTTTTGATTTTAAGTGGTAGTACAATTAAATTGTGGCCTCTACCCAGACCCTTGCTATGAAAATTTCAGAGCGTGAAATTTAAATATGTTTGGTGAAAATCAAACTCGTTATCACTTACCGTTCTGACAGGCAGTAATGAAGGGAGGAGGTAATTAGATTTGACAGTCAAAAGGGAAGGGGAACCTAATGAAGGCCTTTAGGATTATTTTTTTCCTTCCCTACAGAGATTAGTGTCATTGGAACTCATTTTTTATGGGAGATTGAGCAAATGACAAAAGTGCATGGAGGGTACAGTCTTAAAAGTGAGATTGGAGTCCCCTTATGGAGGCTAACAAGATATGGGTTGAGAGGGCTTGGCAAAAAGAAAGTGCTTTTGAATTTATTTGTATACCAGCAGTTCATTCTCATGGGTGACCCGTGAGTTTAGATATTTATTTCCAGTGGTTTGCAAATAATTTTCCAGTTTAAATGGAACTCAAATTCTCAAATTAGAATTGAATACATTCTAGATCCTTTGAAATTCTGAAGAGGTATTTTTGAGTAGACTGGTCACAAATATTCCAAGTATTTCAATGAGAAGCTAAAATGAGCCCCAAATAAGCAGCCAGAAGGACTAAAATGTTATCCTTCAGCAAATCATTGGTTGGAAATTTTATTTAAGTCCCTGATTTCTCAGGTTTATTAGCTCTCTTTAGCAGTGTTGTTTTTAGATAGTTTTATTCAGTTTGTTGTAAGTAGAAATAAACATTTATTTCTTAGAATTATGATGATTATTCAACCTGTATTCCCTTGGTAGTTCCAAAATTAACTATCGTGTTATGGTTTTCCCACCGACCATAAAAATGTCCCAGATACTCTAATATTTTTTCATTCACGCTGTCTCACACATGTGGAAGTCTGAATCTCACATCTGGAAGCAGCAGGGCAGTAATTTCTCAGACCACAAGTCTCACTGCAGTTGTGGGGGGCTCAAAGATATGGGTACTATTCTTAAAGCACTTGACAAGGGAGGCAAGACGGAAATGAGTGTGTAGAGAAGAATCAAGCCCATGGTGGGCTGAGCAAAAAATTTCTAAGAGCCTTAGGGCTGAGGGGCTCTTTAATCTATCATGTGTTCCCTGGTACATAAAGCCAGAGGCTGTGTACACACAGGAGAACAGTTCCAATTCACGACTATTACTTAGAGGTTACAGATCGAATTTGTAAAGGAGTAGGAAATTCTTTTTCTGCTGAGGTGACATTTGAGCTGAGACTTAATGTAGTGAAGAAGGAAGCCATGTGGATCTTTGGGAGAAGAGGGAAAAGAAAGAACCAAAGCTATAAGGTAGAGATGTTGACATATTCGGGGAACAGCAGAGATGCTACTATAGCAGGGCTGGACTAGGCAAGGAAGATGGTTACAGGTTAAGATCAGTGAGGTTGTGGGTCCAGTCCACATAGCGCTTTGTGTAGGATTCTGTGGTAAGTGATACAGAAAGCCATTGGATGATTAGAAGTGGTGTTTACCAAAGAGCTGGCTCTGGGGGAGGGATTCTGAGTGAGCGTACTTTTAGACTGGGTAGGTTCAAAGTGCCTGTTACATACAACTGAAGTATTGAAGAGGCAATTTATTATGTAAGTCTGGAGTTCAGGGAAGAACTATGGGCTGGAAATGAGCCCAACATGAACAGAGCAACTAAAACCAAGAGATTGTATGCAATCAAGTCAATGATGAAGTAATTTGAAGAAAATATTTACCACTTCCTTGATAAGAGCACTGGGTTAATGAACTATGTATGGATTGATACAACTTTATGTCACGGGATAAATAGTTTAAAATGTTGGGAGGGTCCTCACCTTCATTCCTTGTGTGAGATCCAGCTCCTTTCATCCCTTAGTATCCTTTTTAAGGAAGGAAGAATAGTAAAGGTGATTTTTTCATACCCCTAGCTATTGGTTGGAATACTTTTTACTATGGGGCAGGATTAGTGTACTTTACTTCAGTCTTCTCTTCCACTGTCTCTCTTTCAAATGGTTGATTTCAAAAGATAGTAGTACTCCTTGGAGCTACTAACTAATTAGAATTTCACTTCCTCTATGCTTTCTCCCATCCAGCAGCCTGGCCTTTGTGAAGAGATTGACTTAACCTTCAGAAAGGTGATCTCTGGGCCAGTCTAGTGATGTTTTTAGTTTTTATTTTATTTTATAGCTTTCCACCCTGAGTAGTGGAGACTTTTACCTCCCCTGTCCTACATCTCATTGACTAACTGAGTTGGTGCTTCCTGTGCAAAATCAGTATTTCTAGATTTAATACTGAAACAGAATAGGAGCACTCATCTAAGTCCTTATATATGAGTCTAGGCCCTTGAATCCATTTTCACCAGAGAACCCTGCATTGGGCAGTGTTGGTTGTGTTCTCATGGTATGTTTTTTTTCCCCACTTTAGCAATTGTTCATTGTGTGTGCCTACCTGTGGCAACCTGAGAGAGGAGGAAGAATGAAGGAGAGAGTTCAGATACCTAAATCTGAACAGAATCCTTTCTTTTTTAAAGACCCTGCTAGCAAAAGTCTGGTTTCCTGGATATGATGAAACACCTTAAAGTAATATGCATTCTGTGGGTGCCTTTGACTCCTCCTCCCTGACTAGGCTAGTTCCTTCAGGGCAGGGATTGTGTTTTGTTCCCAGTGACTAACATGATCCCTAGCATATGGGAAGCACTCGAAAAGGTTTGTTGAATGAGGACAGGAAATAGTGCCCGTGGCATTATCTGTTGTCTCTGAAAGAGGGCAGTATCATGTTCTCACTATGAGCCATTCCTTCCTCCTTTTTCCCATAGCAGGAGAATTCACCTCTCCACCAATGATTTTATTTCCAACTGTCTGGAGGTAACAGGGGTTCTGAAGGTCATTTGCTGCCTTGGCTTCGAAATGAGAACAGTCCCATCATGCAGCTTTCTATCTTTGAATGAAATTCTGGTATAGGCTATATTCCAACTGGGAATTAGGACTCTCTACTTCACTGTTTAAACCACCTGCAGCTTCTAGTATGGTCAGCCTACTGCCCCAGGACCATCTATGGATTCTAACCCTCATGTATACTTGATCACTTATTTCTTTTGGCTAGGGGAATTGGAAGTCCATCTTCTCTCTGCTAATTCAGATTTTACTGCTCCTCTGTGGCCTAACTCCAGTGAACTCCTTAGCATCACTTTCTCAGAACACGTATGGGGTTTGGAATCTGTATCACTCATTCGACACTGACTTTGCTTCTTTGCATTGTTAGTATATGCTAATATAGAGGTTCTTAAACTTTAACATTTACCGGAATCACCTGAAGAACGTGTTAAAACAGATCGCTGGGCACTGCCCCCAGTTTCTGATTCAGTAGGTGCGGGGTGGAGCCTAAAAGTTTGCATTTTTAACAGTTTCTCAGATAATGTTGATGCCAATTCTGAGACAATTGTAATGCCTTGGTCCCCGTTTAATTGGAATCACTGACCAATTTAATCAGAATCAGTGGATGTGGGACCCAAACATTGGTAGGTGTAGGAGAAATCATCCTTTTCCTCTTCTGGAATTACTGTAGGTCTAAAATTATGAGCTTCTGCTAATTTGGCAATGCTGGGGACAAATATATCTCTGAGATGGTGTATTTTTTAAATGTCAGTGGCTCATGTTGCTTTTTTTTTTTGTAGATTTTATTTATTTATTTGTTTATTTATTTATTTATTTATTTATTTATTTATTTATTTATTTATTAAAGAGGGTGAGAAAGAGAGAGAGAGCCAGGAGCAGAGGGAGAGAGGGAAAAGCATGTTGAGAGGGAGAATCTGTTGAGCAGGGAGCCTGATGCAGAGCTTCATCCCAGGATCCTGAGAGCTTGACCTGAGCCATAGTCAGACACTTAACCAACTGGGCCCCCCAGGCACCCCAGGGGTCAAGTTCCTTTACAACAATGATTCTCACAGTGTGGTCCCTTGACCATCATCATCATCACCTGGGTCCCAAGCCAGACAGATCTATTCAGTCAGAAACCTGGGTCATGGAGCCCAGTGATCTGCATTTTAACAAGATCTCTAGGTGAGTCTAATGCACAGTCAATTTTGAGAACTATAGTCCTATGAGGTAGGTAGGTGTTTGGATATTTGATAGTTAAACCAATCATTCTCGACCATAACTGTGCAGTGGAATCACCTTTTAAATATGTATAGGCCCCAGCCTCAGATGTTCTAATTTAATTGTAACTAGTGGGCATCCATAATTTTTCAAGGCACCCCAACTTATTCCTTAGTACAGTCAGGGCTGTGCAATGACTGAGACAAATATTGCGTTGTAACTGATTAACCTAACCACTTGCACATCTGTGGCTTTATTTTCACATGAATGAATAAATCTTCTGGCTGACTAGATACGTTATAAATGGATATGATGGTTAAAGTTACTGCTATAGACTGAAAGTTTGTTGTCTCTCAAAACTCATATGTTGAAATCCTACCTTCCAACATGATGGTACTAAGAGGTGGAGCCTTTTATAGGCGATTAATGGCTTGAAAAAGAGACCTTGGAGAGTTCGTTTCCCACTTCTGCCCTGTGAGGTCACAGAGAGGTGATGGTGTCTGTGAACCTCCAAAGTGGGCTCCTACCAGACACCAAATCTCCTGGTGCTTTTATTTGGACTTCCTAGCCTCCAGAACTGTGAAAAATTAACTTATGTTACTTATATTTTGCCTCCAAGTCTATGATACTCTGTTATAGCACCCCAAATGGACTAAGACAGACACCATCACCAAGTTTTGTGGGGGACTTGGGCTAAAGTTGTGGGAAGCACACTATATGGGAAGTACAGTAATAAACACTGAAGGTACAAGTAACATGATAGAGTTCTTGAGGATTTAAAGCCTAGAAAGGGAAAGAGAGGGTGTGGTAGGTTAATTGCAAAAATGGTCAGTTATTCTCCTCCCTGTATCCACACCTCTTTGCAATGCGCCTTTACTGCTCTGCATATCAAGAGGTCAAAGTATTTCCTGATCTTTGTATCTGAGGTGGCTGTGTGCCTTGACTGGATCAACAGAATGTGGCAGAAATGACATTGTGCCAGACCTGGCCTCCAGAAGCCTGTGCACATCTGTGTTCTTTTTTTTTTTTTAAGGTTTTATTTATTTATTTGACAGAGAGATCACAAGTAGGCAGAAAGGCAGGCAGAGATAGAGAGAGAGGGAGAAGCAGGGCTCGATCCCAGGACCCCGAGATAATGACCTGAGCCAAAGGCAGAGGCTTTAACTCACTGAGCCACCCAGGCACCCTGCACATCTATGTTCTCATTTTGGACCCCAGTGCCATTATGAGGACAAGTTCAACCTAGACTGCTGGAAAACGAAAGACCACATAAAACAGAGCTGGTCCCAATTGAGGCCATCATATGTCAGCAAACCTTCATCAGTCCAACAGCAGTATGGGCACATGAGGGAGCCCAGCTGAAAGTAAAGCAACCAGTCAGCTCATCTTGGTCCAAATTACCGACTGTAAGAACTATGAGGCAAATAAACGATTATTGTTTTAAGTCACTAAATTTTGGGTAGTTTGTGAAGCAGCAAAGCCTCAATGATACAGATTTACTCAGGTATTCCTATTATGAACTGATGTTAACATCAGTTAATACGTTTTTATCATGTTAATATGTTAATATGATCAGTTAACATGATGTTAACATGATAACATCAGTTGACAGTGCTTTACTAACTGCATATAGGAAGAAGAGAAAGTAGCCACAACCTGAAATTAGCATTAAATCCTTTGGCATCTTAGCATATACAAATGATATACTTTTAAAATATACATATTGAACTAAGATTATTCATAAAAATTATTTTTGTCAGCAAGGGAGGAAAAGATTTGTGATGCAAAGGGAAGGGGCACCAGGATCACTTAGGTAATAGAAAACTTGTAGCCCTAAATAGGAGAGAAGAGACTATTATAGCATTAGGTTAACAAACTTCAGAGTTATGTAAAAGGACTGATAACTTGTTCAAAACGTTCGTAATATTTGTTGGGGATGGATATTAAATGAAAGAGTTTCATTAATTTGTCCAGTCTCTTAGTCTTCTAGCCATAGGGCGTCTCTCCTGGTATATTATGGCAGCTGTTGTCTTCATCAACGCATATGTGCCATATTTGCTTTTTTCTTTCTGTGATAGTCTGTAGCTCTTATTTGGTTTCTCCAAGGGATTATTGAACATCAGTCCCCACCCTCTCGCTAAGAATCTATGATCCTGAAAGATATACAGTGAAATTCAAATTGCCTGTGCAGAATGATAAATATGTAGAATGCAGACAAGTGCTTTAAGAATTTAGAAAAATTAGTACTTCTTTTGGGCCACTGATAGAAAAAGAGCTACCATGTGCCAAGCATTTTATGTACATCAATTCATTTATTCCTCAATAACGTTGTAAAGAGTACTTGGTAGTGATGCAGGCTGGCCATGCCTGAGGATCCAGAGGGGTTCCCGCAGGACCAGCCAAGAGGGCCCCTGGATTTGTGCAGGACAGAATTCCAAGGCAGGCTGAAAGGAAGTGAGAGCACTTTATTGGAGATATAGAGTATAAATACAGACAGAGCATCCGGGAGATGCAGAAAGGAAAGAAGAGTAAGTCTCATCTTTGCTTGGGGTCTGGAGTTTTTCTTGAGGACAGTGGTCTCATGTACATGTCCTTTCAGGTATCCAGGATGGATGCTTAGGGATAGCTAATTAAAACCGACAGGTGTGGGGCACCTGGGTGCTCAGTTGTTAAGCATCTGCCTTCAGCTCAAGTCATGATCCCAGCTTCCTGGGATTGAGCCCCATATCTGGCTCCCTGCACAGCGGGAGCCTGTTCTCCCTCTCCAGCTCCCCTGTGCTTATGTTCCCTCTCTCACTATCTCTCTCTGTCATAAATAAATAAAATCTCAAAAACAAAACAAAACAAACAAAACCAGACAGGTGTTTTGGTGTCCTCCATAAGTCACTTATGCCCTAGAGCCAGGGGTCTTGGCGTCAGGTGTCTAGATTCAGTGGTCTTGGAAAATGTATGTGGTGACCTTCCCTGATCACCCCTTAGATGTATCTATTGTTCTGGAGGATGCTAAAGAAATCATTAACTCCTGATCTTTACAAGGAGGACATACATTATATGTACCATAAAGAGTATAGGGTGGGATTGTAGGTTATAGCAGGAATAGAGGCAGCAAAAAAGCATTCTTTCATAGGGTCCCTTCATTTTCCCTGTCTCAGGGTATTTTCATTTTACAGATGAAGACATTAGGTGGCAGAAGATTATGGAGCTAGGGAATCAGAGTACTTTGATTGGAAGCAAAAGAAACCCAACTCCAGTTGTCTTAAACAATACAAGCAATTAGCTCATACAATAGAAAATGGTGAGGTAGGGAAGGCATCATGTATGGTTTCATTGGACCCTCAGCTCCTTTGCTTCAAGATTCTTTACATTCAGTCCTTCTCCTTGCTTTGGCTTTGTCCTCCAAGTGCCTTATCTTATGATAGTTACAGCAGCTCTAGGCCTCTGAACTGTATACCACACTACCCTTAAGAAGAAGAAAAAATTGAGAGGCACCTGAGTGGCTCAGTGGGTTAAAGCCTCTGCCTTCAGCTCAGGTCATGATCTCAGGGTCCTGGGATCGAGCCCGGCATCGGGCTCTCTGCTCAGCAAGAAGCCTGCTTCCCCCTCTCTGCCTGCCTCTGCCTACTCCCTCTGTCAAATAAATAAATAAAATCTTTAAAAAAAAAAAAGAGGAGGAAAAAATCCAAAGCTTTCCTAGGCTATAACAAACTTAGATCACTTGTCCACTTCTGAATCAATCACTATGTCTATAAGAAAACCATGTACTAATTGGTTTAGGCTGGGTAATTCCTACTCCTAAAATACTTGGTAACAGTGGGTTTATATTGACTGCTTTAAATGATCAAGGATCATCCCTTGAAAAATGGTCATGGCCATTCCCATCAAAGCCCTTATTAGCTCTCACACAAATGGTAGATGGAGGAAACAGGAGGCCAGTAATACCTGCCTTGACTAGTAAATGGTGGGGCAGAATTTGAACTGTTTTTTTCTCCAGGTCTAGCTCTATGTTCTCTCCCCCAAGTCTACCCTGTCTTTTTTTTTTTTTTTTTTTTTTTTAAGATTTATTTCTTAGGGAACAAGTGAGGCAGAGGGATGAGGGAGAGGCAGACTTCCCACTGAGCAAGGAGCCTGATGTGCTACTCGATCCCAGGACCCTGGAATCATGACCTGAGCCCAAGGCAGATGCTTAACTGACTGAGCCACCCAGGTGCCCCAAGACTACCCTGGCTTTATCCAAGAAGGAAGTCTTGAACTGGGCAGTCAGGGTTGGGTATAGGGAGGTGATCGTAAAATGTTCACTAACTTGCAAGAGCTTTTGAGGTCTGGGAATAGAAAGCATAATTGTGTGTGAACTCAGAATTAACAGTAAGAGTTGTGCCTTCCTCCCTTGGTAGAGTTATTAGAGGACTAGCAGTCATTTGTTCTACTATCCTGACCATTC
Source organism: Procyon lotor (assembly GCA_028646535.1). Lineage (NCBI taxonomy): Eukaryota > Metazoa > Chordata > Mammalia > Carnivora > Procyonidae > Procyon > Procyon lotor. The sequence goes on from CM053610.1 coordinate 29,399,959, forward strand.
AGGGAATTTTCATCAGCAGTGAATTTTGTAAACGAGGGGTTAAAATGACTTCTTAGATGTTGATGGTCCATCTCTAATAGTGCATGTTAGCAGAAGGAAGACAAAGCTACAATTCATCTGCTAGGTCTTGGTGATGTCATAAACACTTATGACAGCAATAGAACTTTAAGATTGAATTACCTTCTTTGTACTCACTGAAGGAGCAGGCTTTGCTGTGTATAACACATTGTGTAAGCTAAACAGCATTTGATGGTTTTCACATGGCACATGGGAAGAAGGGAACTTGATCTGTGAACCCAAAAGATCATGAATCTGATATATGGAAAGACAATTTGACCCTGCAAATTGCTTTGGTCTCTGATATGTAATTCTAAAATTAAATAAATTAATATGTGCTGACATTTCCCTAACCTAATCTTAAGGCATCACAGTTTGATTAATCTAATGAGGAGTCCTAAATTGAGCACTTCATTATGTAACTAATGATACTATAGTGCAAGATCACCATATCAGGTAATGATTCAAATCCATTAAAAGTTACTGGTTGAGGTGTCCATAGTGGGCAAGGGGGTTGGATTTCTTTCTTTTCTCTTAGCAATGGAGTATTTTGTAGGAATAGTATCAGTTGTATATTCTAGGAGTAGAAAACATGGACAGTTTATGCAGGATTTTAATTTATAAGGTAAAAATGCCATCTTTGCAAATCAAGAGTGCTGTGGGTGATGCAGAATTGTTCCTGCCTACTAACCAAGGAGAAAATGGAGTTAACAAAGCACATTGTTGGAAAGTATTCTTAAAATATCAACACATAAGATATTCTAGAATTAAGTTTTAAAAATGTTCCTGTTAAGCATGCTTCCCCCCCTCAAACCACCCTTTCTTTGTTTTTTTCCTTCCTCCCGATTAAAAATAAAGACAATTTTCATAGGTTAACCACCCCCTCCCCCTCCAAAAATCTATAAACAGTTAAACCATTTAGGTCATACTTCAGTTTTTTAAAATTACTTTTTTTAGTAATTTAACAAATATTTATTGACTGCTTATATTTTTAATTTAAATTCATATTATATCATTAGTTTCAGGTATAGTATTCAACAATTTATCAATTACATAAAACAACCAGTTATATGTCACTTGCCCTCCTTAAAGCCCCAAAATTACTTTTTAGTTTTGGTATCCTTTTTCGTATTCTCGTTTTTAGTTAGTATGGGAATAAATCTTTAAGTATAAGAGTTTTTTTTATCCCTGTATTTTTTTTTTTTTTCAGGACAATTCTGGGTGACTAAGAAATTGAGTCATATTTTACCTTAACATACAGTTGCTGAGAAGATAGCTCAATCATCAAAAAAGATCAAAATCTGTTTGAGTTATACTTTTATATATTTGTAATGAAAAAATTTAAAAAGAGTCTCATAGTTCATTTCTTGAGTCTAGGAGTCTCTTATGGTTTGTCTCCCTCCCCATCCCTTCCTGTTTCATTTCTCTCCCCCACCCCCCCAAACTCCTGCCTTGCCTATCAAGTTCTTCATATCAGAGAGATCATGTGATACTTGTCTTTCTCTGACTGACTTATTTCGCTTAGCATAATACCCTCCAGTTCCATCCACGTTGT